>QRFJ01000980.1:254448-439638 GCA_006176705.1 Cocos nucifera | reverse complement strand
AGCTTTCTATGAAAGATTCTAAAGGCTCAGTTCTTGCTATGGAATGGACTTCTTCCAAAAGAAAGTCTTCTGAAATGAAAAAGAAGTCTGCGAAAAAGCAAAAGGTGGAAGGAGGAAAGAAGAAGAAGCTGAGCCAAAGAAGAAGGCCGATGTCAAAGAAAAGTATTTCCATTGCAACAGTGACGGCCATTGGAAATGGAACTGTCCTACTTACCTGGCCACCCTGAAGAACAAGAAGGAAGGTCCTTCTGGAGGTATGCTCGTTATTGAGTCTAACCTTACGGTTTCTTCTGCATCCAGTTGGGTGCTTGACTCTGGTTCTAGTGCTCATCTGTGCACTTCCATGCAGGGTCTTGAGGATAGCAGGAGGCTGAGGGATGGAGACATGATCCTACATGTTGGTAATGGAGCAAGAGTTGCTGCAATGGTGGTGGGAACATACCCTCTTCGATTACCATCTGGTTTAGACTTAGTTTTGAAAGACTGTTATTATGTGCCTGCAACTAGCAGGAATTTGATTTCTGTTTCATGCTTAGCACTAGAAGGCTATGTGATTACCTTCTTTAAGGACCATTGTAACATTCTTTATGAAAGAAATAAAATTGCAAATGGTTTCCTTATTAACGATCTTTATCAGCTACATATTGATGTACCTGTTCTAACTATCGAGCAAAATGTGAATGCCAAACAACCTAGGGATAGTCCAAATGATAGATATCTATGGCACCTGAGATTAGGTCATATAGCAGAAGATAGGATCAACAAATTGGAGAAAAATGGGCTATTGAGTCTGTTGACTTTTGAGTCATATCCAACTTGTGAATCTTATCTTCAAGGCAAAATGACTAAACTCCCTTTTGTTGGACATGGGGAAAGGGCCACAGATCTCCTTGCCCTAGTACATACTGATGTGTGCGGCCCATTTGATGTGCCGGTTAGAGGCAATTTTGTCTACTTCATTACCTTTACCGATGATCTGTCTAGGTATGGGTATGTGTATCTTATGAGACACAAGTCTGAAGCTTTTGAAAAGTTCAAAGAATTCAGACATGAAGTAGAAAAATAAACTAAAAAACCCATTAAGGTTCTTCGATCAGATCGAGGAGGTGAATACCTTAGCCTGGGAATTCCTAGACTATCTCAAGGAAAATGGCATAGTCTCTCAATGGACTCCACCAGGAACACCTCAACTCAACGGGGTTTCAGAATGGAGAAATCGGACTCTATTGGATATGGTCCGATCCATGATGAGCTTCACAGACCTCCCTGATTTTCTTTGGGGACATTCATTATTAACTTCAATTTATCTACTGAATAGGGTTCCCTCTAAAACCGTTCCTACCACATCGTATGAGATATGGCACGGTAAGAAACCAAGTCTGAGTCATCTCAGAATTTGGGGTTGTCCGGCTCATGTCAAAAGACAACAAGCGGACAAGTTAGAGTTTAGGTCCTTTAGAGCTCGATTCATAGGATATCCTAAAGAGTCATTAGGATACTATTTCTACATTCCAGAAGACCACAATGTGATTGTGATGCCATCTTTCAAAGTAGCATTGGAAAGCAAGCTTGATGAGAAAGTCTCACAAGTACAATGAGCTAAGGACCAATTGGAACCAAATCAGGTTGAGCCAATAAGAACACTACCTCCTCCACCTCGTAGATCGGAAAGAGTTTCCCGTCCCCCTGAAAGATACTTAGGTATTATTTCAGAGGATGTAGAGGAAATGTTCCTCATAGGTAATGGTGCTCATGGTGATGATCCCAAAACCTACAACGAGGCGATATCAGATATCGACTCCGAGAAATGGCTTGAGGCAATGCAGTCAGAAATTGACTCGATGCACTCAAACCAAGTCTGGACCTTGGTAGATCCACCAGAAGGTATAGTACCTATTGGGTGTAAATGGATCTTCAAGAGAAAGATTGGTGCAGATGGGAATGTGGAGACATTCAAGGCTAGACTAGTGGCAAAAGGTTATAGTCAATGCGAAGGCATTGACTATCAGGATACCTTTTCCCCAGTGGCTATGCTAAAATCCATCCGCACATTGCTTGCCTGTTGCAGCCTATTTCGATTATGAAATATGGCAAATGGACGTGAAAACGGCATTCCTAAATGGATATCTTGAGGAAGATATCTATATGGAACAGCCGCTAGGTTTCACATCCAGTGATACTGATCACAAGGTTTGCAAGCTGCAAAGGTCCATATATGGACTTAAGCAAGCATCTCGGAGCTGGAACACTCATTTCAATGATGTGATCAAAAATGTTTGGTTTCATCAAAAATGAAGAGGAACCATGTGTTTTCAAAAAGGTCAGTGGGAGCGCTGTTGTCTTCCTCGTATTGTACGTGGATGACATCCTCCTTATTGGGAATGATATTCCCATGTTGACGATCAGTCAAAATATGGTTGTCCAAGGAATTCTCCATGAAAGACCTAGGTGAAGCATCCTTTATTCTAGGAATTAAGGTCTATAGGGATAGACCGAATAGGATGCTAGGACTTTCACAGAAGATGTACATAGAGAAAGTACTAAAGAGGTTTAGTATGGAAAACTCTAAGAGGGGATTAATACCCTTCAGACATGGTATTCATCTTTCCAAGAAGATGTGCCCCTAGCACACCTGAGGAAATAGAACGCATGAGCAAGATCCCTTATGCTTCTGCAATAGGGAGCCTCATGTATGCCATGCTATGTACACGACCTGATATAGCCCATGCTGTGAGTGTCACAAGCAGATATCAGTCAAATCCAGGTGAAGAACACTGGACTTCTGTGAAATGTATCCTTAAGTACTTGAGAAGAACTAAGGATATGATGTTGGTCTTTGGTAATGGAGAACTCCAAGTCCAGGGATACACAGACTCGGATTTCATGTCCGATATAGATGATCGAAAGTCGACATCTGGGAGTCTGTTTGTGTGCAATGGTGGAGCTGTCAGCTGGAAGAGTTTCAAGCAAACATGATAGCAGATTCCACCATGGAAGCAGAATATATCGCTGCATCAGAGGCTGCGAAGGAAGCATTCTGGTACAAGAAGTTTGCTGCAGAAATTGGAGTAATGCCATCAGATGCCATTCCTCTATACTGCGACAACAATGGCGCCATAGCCCTTGCTAAGGAGCCGAGGTCTCACCAAGAAATCCAAGCACATTGAGCGGCGATACCACCTCATCCGCGATTACCTCGAGAAGGGTTACGTCGAGGTCAAGAGAGTCAACTCCGCAGATAATGTGGCAGACCCACTTACAAAGCCATTGGGCCAGCAGAAGATCGAAGCCCACCTTGAGAAGATGGGACTTAGACTTGTAGCCAATTGGCTTTAGGACAAGTGGAAGATTGTTAGATATATGTGCCCTAGAAGCCAGAATTGGCTGACACTTGTAATACACTTCTAGGGGCAAAATTATAATTTTGACTATAATCAATAAAATGGGTTATTTTCTATCACATATGTGTATTTAGTGTCTGTGATACATCCTTTGAGTTAATGGTAATGATAATTCATATTTTCAAGAGTTGAAAATTTAAGACATGAATAATCATTATTAACTCATAAAATGCTCCCGACCATAGGATCATCACGAGGATGGTGATTGATCCGGAAGGTTGGTGTACAATCGCTTCTCTTTAGTAGATGAGTCTTGAGTCTACGGTGTGGAGACACCGGAGCGAGAGTACAGGATACTCGTTAGAGAATGAGGGCACTGAGCGTGACCACCTCGAGTAGTCATTAGGAAGTCTACCTTCTCGTCAATGACTGACTCGATGCTGCAGTAGTGTGTCTGGTTCTTTGACCTGAGGTGCATCGGCAGTTCACCTTGAGGGTGTTATAGTTTGACTACACCATTACTCGGTCTCCTAGCCATATGGAACCCTGAGGTGTATGTTGGCTATAGCATGTTCATTGTAGGAACTGGATTGCATCAAGATGGAATCTATCTACCTCGGTGGTAGAGGAGCAGCCCTATGATGATCATGAGAATCAAGTCCAGAAGCCCATGGCCATGGCAGAGTGAAATAATAGAAAGAGTTTCTATTTAGATTTTCACATCGGACTTCGAATCGAATGATTACATCATATGACAGAAGACTAGGGTTTGACGAGTTCACCTTAACCCTAATCTGATCGGGGCTCAAGATAGAAGAACTTAATCACACAGGTAGCTGCACCAAGAGGTTCGCATTCAGCTCTGATGGGTTGCCACCATATACTGCTAGGTGTCACTGGTGGATTTTGGGAGCAATTAGAATGATTTAGATGATCGATCATTCTAGCTGTTCGAATCAGAAGAGTTCTGATCCATCGAAAGGAGTTTCGATGATGTCGATGATAGAGATCATGACATATCCCATTACCATACAGAACTGAACCTAACTGGGTCACACAAATAAGGGTTTGAATCTGGTGATCATCAATTGAACTGATCCAGTTCAATTGATCTGAATGAGATTCAATTAGGTTCAAAGAAATCGTGCTAGCACTCGATTGAACCTAACGTTCTTCTTTTACTATCATAAATAGTTGTCCTGACTGAGCCAAAGGAGTTTGTGCTCGATCAGAGGCCTTCACTTGGTCTGACTGGAGCCTTGTCCAAGTCAGAAAAGGTTGTCTTATTTTGTAAGACATTACCTGCCATTTTTGATCACCTGCCATTTTTGGTCACCTACCATTTTTCGTCCTTTGACTTTGGTCATAAGTTGATCTTTGACTGGTCAAATGTTGACCATTGATATTTTGACTTTTGTCCACATGTCATGCACCTATTGGAGAGCTGGTGGGGGCTTGTCCCCCTACCAGAACCTGGCAAGGAGGAGGGCGCACGCCACCCTTGGCGTGTGCCCAAGTTGGAGGCGCCCAGGAGTCCCTGTTGGACAGGGACTCCATCTCCTTTTTGGATTCCGATTAGAGTTCTCCTAAGAACCAAGTTTGACTGATCTTAGGTGCCATCTAAGGAGGAATCCAGGGGACTCTCTATTCCCACCAATCAGATTTAGATCTGATTTCACAAAGGGTTGTGATTGGTTGGGAAGAAGAGGAGTTGGATCACAGATAGTCTATAAATAAGACCCTGCGCCCAACTCAAGAATCAATCAAAAATTCCCCATGCCCAAAGCTGCTTCTCCCCTTCCTCCTCCATGCCAAGCCCACCTTCTCCCTCTCCTCTCCACGCCCAAAGGTGTTTGGGATCTTGGTTGGTGCAATCCAGATAAGAGAAAGGCGACTGAAAGCTAGAAGGCTGCGCTGCTGCAAAAGATAATTGCTGATCTTCAAAAGGAGCTTTGAAGATCTTCCAAATCAGATCCAGATCTAATTTTTGGAGACATGATAGAGAAGAAGAGGATCTCTAGATTCAGTCTGAGTGGATACCGATAGAGGTCAGGCACTTGCGTGGCTAGATCCAGAACCTTTCGCTGCTTACAAGATCATCAACGGATAATAAGATTACCCACATCAAGGTAAATTAAATTTGATTTAATTTATCTTATTTTATTTTTATTAAATTAATAAGAATCAGATCTAAAACATCCTAGATCTGATCTAGATTAAAAAAAAAAATTTTGAAATATATCTCTTGATCCGATTAGATCTAAACGAACCTGATCTGGAAAATCAGGATTTTTCCTTCACTATTGGGTGTAAATGGATCTACAAGGGAAAGATTGGTACAGATGAAGATGTGGAGACATTCAAAGCTAGATTAGTGGCAAAAGGATATAGTCGGTGCGAAGGCATTGACTATCAGAATACCTTTTCGTCAGTAGCCATGCTAAAATCCATTCGCATATTATTTGCTGTTGCAGCCTATTTTGATTATGAAATATGATAAATGGACGTGAAAATGGTATTCTTAAATGGATATCTTGAGAAAGATATCTATATGGAACAGTCACTAGGTTTCACATCCAGTGATGCTGATCACAAAGTATGCAAGCTGCAAAGATCCATATATGGACTTAAGCAAGCATCTCAGAGCTGGAATACTCATTTTAATGATATGATCAAATTATTTGATTTTATTAAGAATGAGGAGGAACCATATAATTTCAAAAAGATCAGTGGGAGCGCTATTATCTTTCTCATACTATACTTGGATGATATCTTTCTTATTAGGAATGATATTTCTATATTGACCATAGTTAAAATATGATTATCTAAAGAATTCTCCATGAACGACCTAGGAGAAGGATCCTTCATTCTAGAAATTAAAGTCTATAGAGATAGAACAAATAGGATGCTAGGACTTTCACAGAAGATGTACGTAGAGGAAGTGCTAAAGAGGTTTAGCATGAAAAACTCCAAGAGAAGATTGGTATCCTTCAGATATGGCATTCATCTCTCCAAGAAAATGTGTCCCAACACACTTGAGGAGATTGAACGCATGGGCAAGATCTCTTATGCTTCAGCAATAGGGAGCCTCATGTATGCCATGTTATGTACACGACCTGATATAGCCCATGCTATGAGTATCACGAGTAGATATCCATCGAATCCAGGTGAAGAACACTGGACTTTTGTGAAATGTATTCTTAAGTACTTGAGAAGAACTAAGGATATGTTGTTGGTTTTTGATAATAGAGAACTCCAAGTTCATGGGTATACAGATTTAGATTTTATGTCCGATATAGATGATCAAAAGTCGACATCTGAGAGTCTGTTTATGTGTAATGATGGTACTATCAGTTGGAAAGTTTCAAGCAGATAGTGATAGCAGATTCCATCATAGAAGCAGAGTACATCGCTGCATCAAAAGCTACGAAGGAGGCATTCTGGTACAAGAAGTTTACTACAAAAATCAGAGTGATGCCATCGGATGTCATTTCTTTATACTACGATAATAATGGCATCATAGTCCTTGCTAAGGAGCTGAGGTCTCATCAAAAATTCAAGCACATCGAGTGGCAATACCACCTCATTCACGATTACCTCGAGAAAGGTTATGTCGAGGTCAAAAAAGTCGACTCCGCAGACAATATGGCAGACCCACATATAAAGTCATTGGGCTAGCAGAAGATCGAAGTCCATCTTGAGAAGATGGAACTTATATTTATAGCCAATTGACTTTAGGTCAAGTGGGAGTTTGTTAGATATGTGTGCCCTAGAAGTCAGATTGACTGATACTTGTAATACACTTCTAAGAATAAAATTATAATTTTAACTATAAATAATAAAATAGATTATTTTCTATCACAGTGTGTATTTAAAAGTATCTATGATACATCTCTTGAGTTAATGGTAATGATAGTTTATATTTTCAAGAGTTGAAAATTTAAGATATAAATTTTCATTATTAACTCATAAAATGCTTCCGACCATGGGATCATCATGAGAATGATGATTGATCCGGAAGGTTGGTATACGATAGCTTTTTTTGGATAGATGAGTCTTGAATCTACAGTGTAGAGATATCGGAGTGAGAGTATAGATACTCGTTAGAGAACGAGGGCACTAAGCATGACCACCTCGAGCAGTCATAAGAAAGTTTACCTTCTCGACAATGTCTGGCTCGAAGCTGCAGTGGTGTGTCTAGTTTTTTGATCTGAGGTGCATCGGCAGTTCATCTTGAGGGTGTTATAGTTTGACTACACCATTACTCGATCTTCTAGCCATTTAGAATCCTGAGGGGTATGTTGGCTATAACATGTTCATTGTAGGAATTGGATTGCACCAATAGAAAATCTATCTATCTTGGTAGATGAGGAGCAGCCCTATGATAATCATGAGAATCAAGTTCATAAGCCCATAGCCATGGCGAAGTGAAATAATAGAAAGAGTTTCTATTAGGATTTTTATATTGGACTTGAATCGAATTATTAATTCATATGATAGAAATTAGGGTTTGATGAGATCACCTTAACCCTAATCCAGTCATGGCTCAAGATAGAGGAACTTAATCATACAGGTAACTGTACCGAGTGGTTCGCTTTCAGTTTTGATGAGTTGCCACCATATGCTATTAGGTGTCATTGATGGATTTTGAAAGCAATTAGAATTATTTAAATGATCGATCATACTAGTTTTCTGAATCAAAAAAGTTTTGATCCATCGAAAGGTATTTCGATGATGTCAATGATAGAGATCACGATATATCCCATTATCATATGGAACTGAACCTAACTGAATCACACAAACAAAGGTTTAGATCTAGATATCATCAATTGGATTAACCTAGTTTAATTTATTTGAATAAGATTTAATTAGGTTCAAGAAAATCATGCTAACATACGATTGAAACTAATGTTCTCCTTTAACAATCATTAAAGCTTATCTCGACTGAGCCAAATGTGTTTAGACTCACTCAGAAACCTTTGCTTGGTCTGGCTGGAGCTTGTTCAGGTCAGAAAAAGGTTATCTTAATTTATGAGATAAATTTGAGACAATACCTACCATTTTTGGTCACCTGCTAAATCTTATTTTTGGATATTAGTTAAATATTGATCCTGGATACTTAGACATCTGCCTATGTATCATGCACCCATAGAAGAGTACCTAGGGACTTATCCTCCTGCTAAAAAGCAGATAAGAAGGGGGTGCATGCCTAGGGAGTCCCATACAGATGGGACTCCAAGTTGCTTTAGAAGATTAAACTGTGTGGCGTCAAGAAGTCTTGTTTGACCCAGTCTTGGCGCCACCTTAGGAGGGTTTTGAGGGTCTCTCATCTGATTGGATCAAATGATATCATCCCATCAATCAGATTTAGATCTGATTCTACAAAGGGTCATGATTGGCCAGGATGATGTGGCACTGCATGGCACAGTAAGGTCTATATAAATCCTATCTACGCCTAGAATTTAATTCTTCTACCTTTAGCCCATGCCACATAGCCTCTCTTCCTTCTTCTCCATGACACTCTCTAGTCCTCTCTCTCCTCTCCACGTCTAAGGGCTTTTGGGCATGAACAAGGTGCGATCTAAGCAAGTGAAATGCGCCAAGAAAGGAAGAAGGCAGCACTGCTGCAAGAGACAACGGCTGTTCTTCAAAAGTAATTTTGAAGACCTTCAAGATTAGATCTAGATCTGATTTTTAGAAGATTGATTGAAAAGGAGAAGATCTTCAGATCTTATCTGAGCGGATATCGGTAGAGGCCAAACACTTACATAGCTACATCTAGAACCTCAGGCAAACATCGGGATCATCATAGGATAATTAGATTATCCAAAATAAAGGTATAATTAAATTAGATTTAATTTTTATTTTTATTTTTATTATTAGATTAATAAGATCAAATCTGAGGAGTCTAAGATCTGATTAGGATCTTAGAAAAAAAATTAAAATATTTCTCCTCATCCAATCAGATCTGAATAAATTTGATCCAAAAAATAGATTTTTTTCTTCAAATGGTATCAGAGCCAGGTTCCATAGCTCATTAGATCTAATTTTAATTTATTTTTAATTTAATAATTAGATGATTTTAGATATCATATTAGATGTGATTAGATCTAAAATTAAAAAATTAAAAATTAAATAATTTAAATCTAAGATGTATGAGATGTATGACTAGACTAGAAATAGAATTATTCTATATATAGTCTAGCATAATCATAATTTTAATTTAATTAATTATAATTTTTAGATCAATTTATTTATTATTTTTTGATATTATAAATATTATAATTATATATAAAAAAATAAAAAATAAATTTATTTAATTTATTCATATAAGATATGATAAATGCATGTTTAGACTAGTTGTAGAATAGTTCTACAAAATTATCTAGAATAAATTTTAATTTAATATAATCAAATTTAAATTTTATTTTTTAGATATTTATGAGATAATTTAGATCTAAAAATATGCATGATATGATGCATGAGATGTATGCAAAATATATTTTTTAGTTAAATTAATTTATATATATATGATATATGATGTAGATCTAACTAGTTTTGTAGATTTATCATGTTTCTTATTAAGACGTTTTCCTTGGCCGTCTGATCATAAGAATGAAGTAGGATTTAAAGATCCTCTTTTTTCATTTGATTGGATGTTCTAATGGTGTGTAGCAGTGCTGCGCATTCATTCTTAATCAAAAATTAAAAATTTATTTTCTATAAAATCCTAGGATTTTATATACATGTTTTGTTTATAAATCCTAAATTTAATTAAGAATTAAGATTATAAAATATATTAGGTCTAAAATTAAGAATTTTTAGATCTAAGATATATTCATAAAATTAGGTTCGGACTTGGATAACTCAATTAGGTCTAGCGGTTGATCAAACCGAATCAAGAGTTAGTTAGGTGGGATCAAGAGTACTTAAATTGATCAGTTTAATAGGATTAAATCTGGATCAAGGTCGAGTCACATGAATGATCGATCAAGTTAAGATCTAATTAGGCTCAGTGGTTAGAGTCTGGATTGTAGGCTAATCTGATTGGTTCTGGCTCAATAATTTGGTGTCTAAGGTAAGTTTGGTAGGTACGATCGATTAGTTTTTAATTGGGAGCTACTCGATTCGAATGCATTCTTGTCGAGTTAATGGTATATCCCTTCCATTGGTCTCACTTACCTGGCCTTATTTGTCAGTCCAGTCTTGATCTAAGATGGCTAATAATCCGAGCTAACCCATGCCACTAGGTTAGTCATAATGGTTATGGCCATGTCAAGTCAAGTTTAAAGAGATCTAAATCAAATCTCCTTAAGAAAAGATTAAATCTAAGATCTTCCACCATTGTAGATGTGCGGATCCTTTTCGAGATTGATTGTTCTCGGTTGGTCATAGTAGTTTAATTACATCGAAAAGATGCAATCATATCTATTAAACATTGGATGCTATGGGCTGAAGGATGGATTGGGCTCAATATTTTGAATACGATGAGAGATCTAATTAGGAATCCAATTTGTGCGCAAATGGTGGATCTGACTTAACTAAGAAGTGGATCAATATTTCGGGCATAGTGAGATTCATGAATTAGAGATCAGGTCTGGGTGCACCATGATTAAAGAATCATTGGACAAGAGTTGTTCACTCATTGGCTAACCCATCATCACTAACTGTTAGATGAGGTAATGAGTTAGTTGGTGGGACTGCACCACCCACTAAAAATCAGTAATCGTAGAGATTTTTGCATCTCTATAGAGAGTGTAGGGATTCAAGAAAATAGTGGAAGCTAATTTATTTAAAAATCAAACTCCTAAATAAATTGGTCAAGTCTTAATTACAAAATCTAATTAGAAACTTTAACTCTTTATAGAAAAAAGAAAAATATCTACATCTAACCCACTAGCCCGTATCCTAGATACCCATAGACTGATTGAACCCAATTACAAGGATATTGGCTCTAAAACTTCAAAATTATTTTGGATTCTGAGAAATTGAGTCATGTATTAGACCAGGATCCTCCCATCTTACCAGCTCGTCCATCCACTGAATAGAGAGCATCTCTTAACAAATGGATGGATGAAGATAATAAAGTCAGATACTATATGTTGGACTCGATGTCTGATGAGCTTCAGTGCCAATATGAATATATCAAGACTATGAGCCAAATATTGGCTCATCTACAAGAGTTGTTTGATGAACAGAGTCGTCCAACCAAATATCAGATTACTAAATGACTATTTAAGGCTAAAATACGTAATGGACAGTCAGTCCAAGATCATTGTCTGATGATGATCAAAGACTTGGAAGAGCTTGAGAAGCTCGGAGTGAAGTTAGACTAGTATCTGCAGAATGATATAATTCTGCAATCCTTGATTGATGCATATGGGTAGTTCATCATAAACTATCATATGCATAAACTTCAGAATACTCTAGTCAAGCTTATGAATATGCTGGTTACTGCTGAGCTTTCTATGAAAGATTCTAAAGACTCAGTACTTGCTATAGAACAAACTTCTTCTAAGAGAAAGTCTTTTGAAAAGAAAAAGTCTATGAAAAGGCAGAAGATGGAAGGTAGAAAGAAAAAAAAAGCAGAGCTGAAGAAGAAGATCGCTGATAAAGAAAAGTATTTTTATTGTAATATTGATGGCTGCTGAAAGCAGAACTGTCCTACATATCTGACCACACTGAAGAATAAGGAGACATGTACCTCTGGAGGTATGCTCGTTATTGAATCTAACCTTATGATTTTTTTCTACATCTAGTTGGGTGCTTGACTCTAATTTTAGTGCTCATTTATGCACTTTCATGCAGGATCTTGAGGATTGTAGGAGGCTGAGGGATGATGAGATGATCCTATGCATTGAAAATGGAGCAAGAATTACTGCTATGGCCATGGGAACCTATCCTCTTTGACTATCTCTAGCTTAGATTTAGTACTTAAGGATTGTTATTATATACCTGCTGCAAGCAGAAATTTGATTTCTGTTTCATGTTTAGCACAAGAAGGCTATGTAATTAGTTTTCTTAAGGATCATTGTAATATTCTTTATGAAAAAAATAAAATTGCAAGTAGTTTTCTTATTAACGGTCTCTACCAGTTACATATTGATGTATCTATCTTTAATATCGAGCAAAATATGAATGCCATAAGATCAAAATGACCCAGGGATAGTCCAAACGATAGGTATCTATGGCACCTAAGGCTAGATCATATAGCAGAAGATAGGGTTAACAAATTGGAGAAAATCAGGCTATTGAGTCTGTTGACTTTCATGTCATATCCAATTTATGAATCATATTTTCATGGCAAAATGACTAAGCTCCCTTTTGTAGGACATGGAAAAAGGGCCACGGAACTACTTACCCTAGTACATACTGATGTGTGCAGTCCATTTGATGTGTCGGCTAGAAGCAACTTTAACTACTTCATAATCTTTATCGATGATTTTTCTCGGTATGGATATGTGTATCTTATGAGACACAAGTCTGAAGCCTTTGAAAAGTTTAAGAAATTCAGACATGAAGTGGAAAAGCAAACTAAAAAATTCATTAAGATTCTTCGATCAGATCGAGAAGAGGAATACCTTAGTTGAAAATTCTTAGACTATCTCAAGCAATATGGCATAGTCTCTCAATGGACTCCATCTAGAATACCTTAACTTAATGAAGTTTCAGAATGAAGGAATCAGATCCTATTAGATATGATCCGATCCATGATGAACTTTACAGACCTTTCTGATTTTCTTTGGAAATATAGTCTGTTAACTACTATATATTTACTGAATAGGATTTTCTCTAAAATCATTCCTAAAAAATCATATGAAATATGGCATGGTAAGAAACCAAGTCTGAGTCATCTCAGAATTTGGGATTGTCCGGCTCATGTCAAAAGACAATAAGCGGATAAGTTAGACTATCGGATCTTTAGAGCTCGATTCATAGGATATCCTAAAGAGTCATTAGGATATTATTTCTACATTCCAAAAGATCACAATGTGATTATGAGTTGGTATGCCATCTTTCTTGAAAAATAGTTTATTCAAGATGGTAGCATTGGAATGCAGATCAAGCTTGAGGAGAAAATTTCACAAGAGCAACAAGCTAAGGATCCTATGGAACCAAATCAGGTTAAGTCAATACAATCACTACCTCCTCCACCTCGTAGATCATAAAGAGTTTTTCATCCTCCTGAGAGGTACTTAGGTACTATTTCAGAGGAAGTAGAAAAAATATTCCTCGTAGGTAATGAGGTTCATGGTGATGATCCCAAAACCTATGATGAGGTGATATCGAATATCGACTCCGAGAGATGGTTAGAGATAATAAAGTCAGAAATTGACTTGATTTTACTCAAACCAAGTCTGGACCTTAGTAGATCCATCAGAAGGTATAGTACCTATTAGATATAAATGGATCTACAAGAGAAAGATTGGTGCAAATAAAAATATGGAGACATTCAAAGCTAGATTAGTGGTAAAAGGATATAGTCAGTGCGAAGAAATTGACTATCAAGATACCTTTTCGCCAGTAGCCATGCTAAAATCCATCTGCACATTGTTTGTTGTTGCAGCCTATTTCGATTATGAAATATGGCAAATGGACATAAAAATGATATTCTTAAATAGATACCTTGAGGAAGATATCTATATAGAACAGCCACTAGGTTTCACATCCAGTGATGTTGATCATAAAGTATGCAAGCTGCAAAGGTCCATATATGGACTTAAGTAAGCATCTCGGAGTTAGAATACTCATTTTAATGATGTGATCAAATTGTTTAAATAATCAAGAATGAATGGTTTTCATTCATCAGAAGAACCATGGAGAATGCAATTTTTTCAAAAGATCAGTTCTCGCTGTCTTTACGTACATGTAACTTTGAAAATGTGGGAATGATATATTTCCATGTTGATCATAGTTAAAATATGGTTATCTAAAAAAATTTTCCATGAATGACCTAGGAGAAGCATCCTTCATTCTAGAAATTAAGGTCTATAGAGATAGACCTGAAATAGGATGCTAGGTCTTTCATAGAAGATATATATAGAGAAGTGCTAAAGAGGTTTAGCATGAAAAACTCCAAGAGAAAATTAGTATCCTTCAGACATGGCATTCATCTCTCCACAAAAAAAAAAAATGTTCCCAACACACCACACACCTGAGGAGAATGCATGAGCAAGATCCCTTATGCTTCAAGCAATAGAGAGCCTCATGTATGCCATGTTATGTACATGATCTGATATATATGCCCATGCTGTGAGTGTCACAGAGATATCAATCGAATCCAAGGTGAAGAACACTAGACTTCTTATGAATGTAATCTTAGTTGTTGAAAGAACTAAGGATCTGAGATGATTTTTGGTAATAGAGAGAACTCCAAGTCCAGATATATAGACTCGAATTTTATGTCCGATATGATCGAAAGTCGACCTCTGGGAGTCTATTTGTGTGTAATGGTGGTGCTGCTCAGTTGGAAGAGTTCAAGCAGATAGTGATAGCAAATTTCATCATGGAAGCAGACTACAATATCGCAGCTGCAATCAGAACATATACGAAGAGGCATTCTGTATAAGAAGTTGCCGCAGGGAGGATGGATTCCTTATGAGGATGCCATTCCTCTGAGGCCGATTAATGACACCATACACCATACTGCTAATCCATGACACCATGTCCTGCAGCCCTATGTCAAGGTCAGAAATTCAAGCACATTGAGGCGATACCATCTCATCCGTGATTATCTTGAGAAAGATTACATCGAGGTCAAGAGAGTCGAGTCTGCAGATAATGCGGTAGATCCACTTACAAAACCATTGGACCAACAAAAAATCGAAGCCCACCTTAAGAAGATGGGATTTAGATTTGTAGCCAATTGGCTTTAGATCATGTAGGAGTTTGTTAGATATATATGCTCTAGAAGCTAGATTGGCTGATACTTGTAATACACTTCTAAGGATAAAATTATAATTTTAACTATAAATAATAAAATAGATTATTTTCTATCACAGTGTATATTTGAAAGTGTCTATGATATATTCCTTGAGTTAATGGTAATGATAGTTTATATTTTCAAGAGTTAAAAGTTTAAGACATGAATTTTCATTATTAACTCATAAAATGCTTCCGACCGTAGAATCATCATGAAGATGATAATTGATCCAGAAGATTGGTGTATGATCATTTTTTTTGGATAGATGAGTCTTGAATCTATAGTATAGAAACATCGAAGTGAGAGTACAGATACTCGTTAGAGAACGAGGGCACTGAGCATGACCACCTCGAGCAGTCATAAGGAAGTCTCCCTTCTCATCAATGTCTGCTGNATTGGCTCAAAGCTGCAGTGGTATGTCTAGTTCTTTGACCTGAGGTACATTGGCAGTTCACCTTGAGGGTATTATAGTTTGACTATACCATAACTCAGTCTCCTAGCCATTTGGAATTCTGAGGTGTATGTTGGCTATAGCATATTCATTGTAGAAATTGGATTGCACCAATAGGGGATCTATCTACCTCGGTAGATGAGGAGCATCCCTATAATGATTATGAGAATCAAGTCCATAAACCCATGGCCATGGCAAAGTGAAATAATAGAAATAGTTTCTATTAGAATTTTCATATTGGACTTAAATCAAATGATTAATTCATATGACGAAAATTAAGGTTTGACGAGATGACCTTAACCCTAATCTGATCAGGACTGAAGTAAGAGAAACTTAATCACATAGGTAACTACATTGAGAGGTTTGCTTTTAGTTCTGATGGATTGCCACCATATGCTGGTAGGTGTCACTGGCGAATTTTGAAAGTAATTAGAATGATTTGGATGATTGATCATACTAGTTGTCTGAATCAGAAAAGTTCTGATCTATCGAAAGGTGTTTTGATGATGTCGATGATAGAGATCATGACATATCCCATTACCATATGGAATTGAATCTAACTGAGCCATACAAATAAGGGTTTGGATTTGGATATCATCAATTGGATTAATCCAGTTCAATTGATTTGAATAAGATTCAATTAGGTTTAAGAAAATCATGCTAGCACATGATTGAGCCTAATGTTCTCCTTTAATAATCATTAAAGCTTGTCTCGACTGAGCCAAATATGTTTAGGCTTACTCAGGAATCTTTACTTGGTCTGACTGGAGCTTGTCCAAATCAAAAAAAGATTGTCTTAATTTATGAGATAAATTTGAGACAATACCTGCCATTTTCGATCACCTGCTAAATCTTGTTTTTGGACATTGGTCAAATGTTGACCTTAGATACTTAGACATCTGCCCATATGTCATGCACCCATAGGAGAGTACCTAGGGACTTATCTCCCTTCTAAAAAGCAGATAGAAAGGGGGTGCATGCCTAGGAAGACATGCACCCAATGAGGATAAAAGATGGAGTCCCATACAGATGGGACTCCAGGTTGCTTCAAGAGATTAAACTATGTGATGTCAAGAAGTCTTATTTGATCTAGTGTTGGCGCCACCTTAGGAGCATTTTAAGGATCTCTCATCTGATTAGATCATATGATGTCATCCTACCAATCAGATTTAGATTTGATTGCACAAAGGGCCATGATTGGCCAGGATGATGTGGCACTGCATGCCGCAGCAGGATCTATATAAATCCTGTCTGCGCCTAGAATTTAAATGTTCTACCTTTAGCCCATGCCACATAGCTCCTCTCCCTCCTTCTCCATGCCACCCTCTAGTCCTCTCTCTCCTCTCCATGCCCAAGGGTTTTTGGGCATGAACAAGGTGCGATCCAAGCAAGTGAAAGGCACCAGAAAAGGAAGAAGGCAGCACTGCTACAAGAGACAATGGCTGTTCTTCAATAGCAGTTTTGAAGACCTTCAAGATCAGATCTAGATCTGATTTTTGAAGGATTGATTGAAAAGAAGATCTTTAGATCCTGTCCAAGTAGATACCGATAGAGGCCAGGTACTTGCGTGGCTACATCCAGAACCTCAGGCAAATATTAGGATCATCACAGGATAATTGGATTATCCAAAATAAAGGTATAATTAAATTAAATTTAATTTTAATTTTAATTTTTATTATTAGATCAATAAGATCAAATCTGAGAAGTTTCAGATCTGATTAGGATCTTAGAAAAAAAAATTTTAAAATATCCCTCCTGATCCAATCAGATATGAAAGAATCTGATCCAAAAAATAGATTTTTTCCTACACTTAGGAGGATTTTGAGGGTCTCTCATCTGATTGGATCAGATGATGTCATCCCACCAATCAGATTTAGATCCGATTGCTCAAAGGACCATGATTGGCCAGGATGATGTGGCACTGCATGGCGCAGTAGGGTCTATATAAACCCTATCTATGCCTAGGTTTTCAAAAATGCTTTGCCTTTAGCCCATGCCATAAAGCCTCTCTCCCTCCTCCACACCATCCTCTATTCCTCTCTCTCCTCTCCACGCCCAAGGGATTTTGGGCACGAATAAGGTGCAATCCAAGTAAGTGAAAGACGCCAGGAAAGGAAGAAGGTAGCACTACTGCAAGAGACAATGGTAATTCTTCAAAAGAAGTTTTGAAGATCTTCAAGATCAGATCTATATCTAATTTTTGAAGGATTGATTGAAAAGGAGAAGATCTTCAGATCCTGATCGAGTGGATACCGATAGAGGTCAGACACTTGTGTGGCTACATCCAAAACCTCAGGCAAACATCAGGATCATCCCAAGATAATTAAATTATCCAAAATAAAAATATAATTAAATTAGATTTAATTTTTATTTTTATTTTATTTTTATTATTCAATCAATAAGATCATATCTGAGGAGTCTCAGATCTAATTAGAATTTTAGAAAAAAATTTTGAAATATCCCTCCTGATCCAATCAGATCTGAACGAACCTGATCTGGAAAATAAGTTTTTTCCTTCAAAGGCCCTGCTGGATCTCTAGAGGAAGGCCAACGAAGGAGAGGAGAAGCTGCTAGAGCTATGGCAGGAGGTCTGCAGGATTTCGGAGCTGGAGGGGATAGTATCTTCTTGAGATAAGATGCTGGCTACCCACGATAAAGCCCTTCTAGTATATTAGAGGGACTTGGAACACTGGAAGTCTGCTGCTGCCCATGCCATGGAGTATAAATCCTATGAAGCTTTTGAGGAGGAGGTCATGGAGGCTTTAGGGAAGGCCTTCGATAGCGGGTTCACCAACTATAGGGACCTGGTTGGAAAACTTTTTTTTGGCTTGGATCTGAGCGGGGTTACCTAGGAGGCTAGTCTCATCTTGGCTTCGGGGACAAAGGCCCAGACGGCACCGAAAGTGGGTTCTTCTATAGAAATGCCTTAGCCTGCATTAGAGGTGCTTAGCATCCTAATTTGTCCCAAGGTTGAGGCTCCAGATTCCACCTAAGCCCCAACACCTGCTCCTGCCGAAACTCCAGCTTCTATCCGGTGCTTGCTGAAGTTATCTTATTCAAAGATGATGCAACAACCATCTCTGCCAAAGCTCCTCAGGCAGATGCCTGATTTTTGTATCTTCTCTTTTTTTGTTTCTATATATATATATATTTTTATCAGCCCAATTTGGGCTTTTTTGTAAAGAATTTTTTAATGAAATGAAGATCTTTTTCATATCTGCCCATGAATGACATCAAATTTTGCTAATTTGATATGATTTGCTGTGAAGTCTCACAAGCTTTATCCAAAAAATTTTCTAAGTGATGAGAGAATAACTTTACCTCGATTATTTCCTAATGTAGTTTGTATTATAGATTTGAACATCTTCAAAATAAGTCCGACCTAGAGATCGGTATGAAATAGGAGTCCAATATGACGTCGATCATAAGATTGGTAATTAATAGAAGTTTAAGATAACATGATAACTTTGATCTGGAGGTCGGCATTAAACCAAAATCTAAAATATCATCGATTCAAAGATCGATAATTGATGCAAATCCAAGATATTATCGATCCGAAGATCGATATTTTATGAAAATCCAAGATATCATTGATCCAGAGATCGATATTTTATAGAAATTCAAGATATCATTGATCCAGTGATCGATATTAAGTAATACGGAGATCTTATCTCCTATGGTGCCCATCGAGCTCTACCGATCCGGAGATCAGATTTTGGAATATGGAGATCTTATCTCCTATGGTGCCCAGCAGGGCTTTACCGATCTGGAGATCGGATTTTGAAATATGGAGATCTTATCTCCTATGGTGCCCAGTAGGGCTTTGCTGATCCGAAGATCAGATTTTGGAATATAGAGATATTATCTCCTATGGTGTCCATCAGGGCTCTACCGATTTAGAGATCGGATTTTGAAATATGGAGATCTTATCTCCTATGATGCCCAGCGAAGTTTTATCGATCTAGAGATCAAATTTTTATCGAGATGATTGAAAGAATTCAATATTTTGAAGAAGTCTTCAATGAGACAAAATTTTCAGTCTTTATTCAAAATTTATTGATAGTACACCCTGAGATTTTCAGCATTCTATGTTCTGGAGATACTTGAACCATCTAGATTTTCAATCTTATAGGCTCCTGGTTGAATTACTTCAGTAACTCGATATGGTCCTTTCCAATTTTGGGTTAGTTTTTCTTGTTCCAGGGATTTTGAAACTTTCACTTGATGAAGGATCAAATCACCTTTGTGAAAAATTTTTGCCTTTACTCTGGCATTGTAATATCTAGTTACCTTCTATTTGTAGGTCATCATTCAAACTTGGGCCTTTTTCATGATTTTCTCTAATAAGTCGAGGTCAGTTCTCAACTGATCTGAGTTGCTTTCTTCATGAAAGTTCTTCACTCTTAATATAGAGAGACCAATTTTCATAGGTATTACCGCCTTTGATCCAAACATGAGTTTGAAAGGCATTTCTCCAGTCGATTGCTTTGGGGTGGTTCTATAAGTCCAAAGAACATTGTATAGTTCTTCAGTCAAGAGATCTTTGACTTCAGTGAGCTTGATTTTCAGATCTTGAAGAATTATCTAATTTATGACCTTAGCTTCTTTGTTGCATTGTGGATGTTCTACTGAGGTTAGTCTATGGTTAATATGCAACTCAGAATAGAATTTTTTAAATTTCTCATTATCGAATTACTTCCTATTATCAGTGATAATTATCCGAGATAAATCAAAATGGCAGATGATTGACTTCCTGATAAGTATCATAAATTCATCAATAAAAGTATTAATTTATTAATTAATTTATATTAATTAATGATCAATTTATATATTTTTTAAGAAATTAATATTTTTATTAATTAAAAAAATAATTAAAAATTAATAAAAAAATTTAAAATAAAATTTTATTATCAATAGAAAGAACTTATTTTTTTGATCACAACAAAATAAGTTTCGAATAAAATAGAGCTAAAATGGAGAATATATGAATTTTTAAAGAAATAAAAAAATTAAATAAAAAAGAAAAATAGCTCAGCCGGCTCCGCAAACTAAGCCGTCAAAGTCGACTCAGTCGCAGAAGCCACCAGCCGGTCCACGATCCAGGCATGGACCGCCAACTCGACAGAAACCGACGAATCAAGATGTGACACGTGGCGGACCTAGACCCTTAAAGGGTCCACAGAAATTTATCGCGGCTCATAGGATAATCTGGTCTTTTCACTCGGCAACAGAGGCACTATTTGGCTGTGGTGCATGGTGAAGCTGATCCATGCAGTCCATGGGAACAGTAATTGTGCGATCGAATGGTAGCGGTTGACTGCAGTAAAGATCGGATGGCGATGGTTATTTCCGAATTTGATTCAAATTCTATCAGCGATCTGATGCGATTCGATGGCCAAAAAATCAGTCGATGAAGATCCAACGATCCAAAAAGCTCCCAACTTGATTAAAACATCAATACTCAATCCGACAGCTAGATTTTCTCCATCAACGTGCGATCGGATGGCCAGAATTTAAACCAAGCTGATTTGGGCTAATACATATTTGATTTTGATGATTTTTGGACCGTTAGATTCCTATCAATGGTTAGATTTCATCCAGAGTAATAGAATTCGTCCAGGACTTCTTTTAATTCGATTTTCACTCAAATTTCTTCATATTTTAACGATCAAAAAGCTCCTTAGTCCCACATTACCAAGAAAAAAACTCTCCAGCCCTCCTAGCTCTATAAAAAGGACCCCAGACCTTCAGAAATCAACATCTCCGATCAAGGTGAAGCTTTGGTATAGGATGAAGCCAGACTCTAGATTAATGGCTGCTTCGAGGCAATTGATGTCGAGAGAAAAAGCTGGGCTTCTACACCATCTTTTCACCCATGTCGATCCAAGATCAGAGATCAGACTATTTTATTTTATTTTTTTTTAATTTTATATATTTAAATTCTAAAATTTTAATTAATAAAAATTTTATTATTATATTTTAATTTTAATTTTTTATTTTTATTATAATTTAATTTTTATATTTTAATTATTACTTTTTATTTTTCTATAAGTAGATGCTAAGATCTAACTAGTAGATCTTAGTATCAAGTTTACTTTTCTACATAATTTAATTTTCACTTCACAATTTTAATTTTCGACTTCAAATTCTATTTTCAAATCCTTTTTTTTAAAAAAAAATTAAAAATTTTAAATCTAAAAATACTATCTTTCCTATGGATTCGACCCAACTCACTGCTATCTATGAATTTTTAATTATTTTAAGAAGTCGAACTAAACTGATAAACATGGTGTCTTAACGACAACATCTCGTTCCTATTAAGTTTTTGGCACCGTTGCCGGAGAAGGCACGAACATTAAATTTTTTATCTCTTTGATTTTTTTATAAATAAATTATAAATAAAATTTTTATTTTTTTATAAATATTGCTTGCTAATTTTTTTATTATTTTATAGAAAAAAAGATTAAAGAACAAAAAGAACCAGAAATTTTGCTTGGTGAGATCAATCCTAACCCTAGTTCTCTTTCCTTTTTATTTTATTTATTTATTTATTTATTTTTAAATTAATTTTAAAAAATATTTATTTAAATCTAATTAAAAATCTCATGATAAAATTAGAAATTCTAACTGCTTAGAGCATGCATCATATTATTTTTTTTTATTTTTTTTATGATTGCTGGAGGCAAGGTAAGCCTTTTAGAATTCAATTAGTTACATACATCTAGTTTAAATTGCATTGAACCCTTTGATTGAAAATTTTTTGTGCATATTCATATTAAACTAAATTAAGGGCAGAACATCCAATTAAATAAGATAAGATGGAGATTTGATCATCCTTTCTTGGCCCATAAACAACCAACCAACATCCTGCATTGATCTAAGCCTTTAATTTTAAAACCAATTAGACATCAACCCTAGGAACTCGAGCTCAATAGAATAAAAAATCCTAAGAGTTGAATCAGATTAAGGTTAGTCAATTTGACTGGTGTCTAGAAAAGTAGTTCAAGGATGACTGAGTCTGAAGGAAGGTGGTTTTTAATTGGTTTCATTCGCTTATCTGATCAAGCATAATTAGTGTCTAAGGCAAGCAACGGGGGAACTCCCACCGACCTTATACTTACCTAGCCAGTTGATTGGCTGATCTTACACTTGGAGGGCTTGAAGGTGATCTTGGCAGTTAAGAGCTATCTAGATCTAGGATAACCATGTCAGGATTGATTGATCAACCTAATTGTTAACCAACATCAAACCTAATTAAACCTAATTCTTCCCTCTCTTCTTAGTTCTAGGACTCCTTAGGACCTCTTCTTTAGAACTCTTCTTTCTTTCTTCTTCTTTCTCCTCTAAAAATAAAATAAAATAAAATAAAATAAAAATTAAATTTAACTAACTAAAAAAATATTAAAAATAATAATTAAATTAAATTAAATTAATAAATAAAATAATTAATTTTTAATATAATAAAATAATAAAAAATATAAAAAAATTCTAAAAAAAAATTTTGAACAATATGTTAGGGTTGCACTAATACATATATGGTAGAAAATTACTTTACCTGATCTAGTTGAACCCAACCATAACATTGAATGGCTGACCTGAACTTAATAGTCCAAAAATTAGATAAAGTTGACCTTCTTGCTCAGAAATTAGATCAACTCCTAATCCGAGGTCAACAATCTCCTGCATAATTCACATCATCTTCTAATTATCAGAAGATTTATTCAATCTATGCTAGCCTAATCATCATGTGAGTGAATATCCTATGACTGCACAGTTTTCATATTTTATCCAAGAACAAGTTCAAGCTGCTCAAAGATACTCCAAATTGATTAATGATCCATTTTTAAATTCATATAATCTAAATTGGAGCAACCACCATAATTTTTTTCATAATTTTTCTTGGACATCTTAATAGACTTAGGCTCAGATCCAAACTCTATCAATGCAAAATTATTAGAATAGGCCCCAATACCAAAACATGTCTATAATAATGGTCAGTCTAGTCGGTTTACCCAGCCATCATATAACAACCAGCTATCATACCCACCTCCTCAATAGACCAATCTAGCCGATGATAGATTTAACTAACTTCAACAATTGATTCGGACTCAACAGCAATCTATCGCCAAGCTAGAAACTCAAATCGGACAACTAGTTGAGTCTAATACGAGGAGAAAACTAGATCAACTACTAAGTCTACCAATTTCAAACAACCCACCTAATATCCATCAATCATCTAGATTAAATTATCAATCTAATGTTTCATCTAAGAATCTCCAATTTGAGAATACCAAAGTAACTCCTGAACTTAAAAGCTATAGGATTCTTATGGACCCATACCAAGATCAGGTGAAAGAGACTAGTACCGATGCCAGTCAAAATAAAAATTTAGAGAAATTGATTAGTACTGAGACTAACCACATAGAAAAACCCGAGCCAGGAATTAGTACTGATGCTAGTTCTAGTTTAAATGAGATAGAAAAAGAGGAAAAGAGAATAGATAATTTACTCGAGACTTATAAACCTAATATCATATTCCCTTCAACCCTAGAAGCCGATTCTTCTTACAAAAATCAAGATGCATGTAATGAAATATCAATGGAGTTGTTTAAGCAAGATCATATTAAGTTACCTTCAGAATTAAAACCATCTTTAATCATCATTCCAGCATCCATTGAATCAAACTTAACTCCTAATACAAAAACTCCATTCATAAGTATTTTAGAAGAACAAATAGAAAAAATTCTTAATAAACATGGGTCTGAGAATAGGATCATAAATCATGTCTCTAAAATCAATAATGAATATATCAATAATGAGATTATAAATCAACTTTCTGAGATTGGCAATCGAAAATCATTAAAATTTGTGAATCCAGTATTTGACACAGGATAGTAAACTGCATTGTGTCTGACTAAAGACGGTAAACTTAGCACTTGTTGGGAGGCAACTCAATATTTAGTTTTTATTTAATTTATCTTTTTAGTTTATTTTTCTTTAGAATAATTTAAAAAAGCTGAAGGGAGAGCTTAAATTTTTAAAGGCATGTATTGGACCAAAAATATAGTCAGGTGTATTCTTTCATGTTCTTTATTACATCCTTTATTTTTTCTTCTCCATTGAGAACAATGTCGATTAAGTTAAGGAGAGAGAAAAATAAAAATTTTAAAATTTTAAGTCTTTAAAAAAATTGATATTTAGTATTTAGACACCTGATTATGCTTAAGAATTGAATTAAATTAAGCATTTTTAAAAGAAAATTGATCCACAGATCAGAGAATCTATGAGATATTGAAGAGTCAAGTATTAAAAAAATTCAATAAAGAATTAACTTCAGAATATAAAAAGTTTTTTTTGGAGCATTTCTAATTTTTTCTACTAGCATCAAAGAAAAGTCTACTTTTTATAGGCTTGTATAGGGTAACTATACATCTCTTCATATAAAAAAATTAAATAAAATAGTTTCTATGCACTTCTCACTGAGTAATTGAGCCTCTTTGCCTAAGCAAGTATTGAGTTTCGCGTCAAAAGGTGGGAAGAGCAAAGAAGCTCGTTGTAAAGCTAGTCTTAACTCGTAGTCTATTTGATTCGAACTAATAAATCCGAGGGATATTCTATACCTAGTGTCCTAAAGCCAACTGGTTTGAGAGTCATTGGCCCAAAACTCACTACATGGATCAAATAGAAAGATTAATGGGTTAAGACACTCAATAGTGGTACAATATTAAAAAAAAAGAAAAAAAAAGATTGATTTTTCATCGAGTAATCAAATTCCATTACCTAAGTAAGCAATAATATTCGCATCAAAAAGTGAACAATATGAAAATAAAAATCAATAATTGAAGGGTGAAAGTAGCAATACACTTGTTTATATGAAAATTTAGACAAATCAGAGATAAAGATGGGATAATTTAGAAAAAATTTAAAAAAAATTAATATTTTTTACTTAATTTTTTATTAATAAGTATTAATATCCCAATGATATATCTTACTCAAGCTCTACTGAATATCAGTGGTCATTTTAAAAATTGCTTAGGTAAAATTCGAAACTCTAAAGTTAAAAGATATTTAAAACTAAATTCTTTCTTTACTCGAGGATGAGCAAAGCTTAAATTGGGAGGTGTGATAAGTACCATAAATATACTAATAAAAATATTAATTTATCAATCAATTTATATTAATTAATGATCAATTTATATATTTTTTAAGAAATTAATATTTTTATTAATTAAAAAAATAATTAAAAATTAATAAAAATTTAAAAATAAAATTTTATTATCAATAGAAAGAGCTTATTTTTTTTATCATAATAAAATAAGTTTCGAATAAAATGGAGCTAAAACGGAGAAGATATGATTTTTTAAAGAAATAAAAGAAAAAAAATTAAATAAAAAAAGGCTCGGTTGGCTCCGCAAGCCAAGTTGTCAAAGTCGACTCAGTCGCAGAAGCCACCAGTCGGTCCACGATCCAGGCATGGACTGCCAACTCAGTAGAAATCGATGAATCAAGGCGTGACACGTGGCGGACCTAGACTGTCCATAGAAATTTATCGCGACTCATAGGATAATCAGGTCATTTCACTTGGCAACAGAGGTGCTGATTGGCTGCGGTGCACGATGAAGTCGATCCATGCTATCCATGGGAATAGTAATTATATGATCGGATGGCAACGGTTGATTGCAGTCAAGATCGGACGGTGGTGGTTATTTTCGGATTTGATTCAAATTCTATCAGCGATCTGGCATGATCCGATGGCCAGAAAATTAGCCGATGAAGATCCAACAATCCAGAAAGCTTTCGACTTGATTAAAACATCAGTACTCGATTCGATGGCCAGATTTTCTCCATCAACATATGATCGGATGGCCAAAATTTAATCCAAGCTGATTTGGGCTCATACACATCCGATTTGATGATTTTTGGATCGTTGGATTCCTATCAACGGCCAGATTTTATTTAGAGTAATAGAATTCATTCAGGACTCCTTTTAATTCAATTTTTACTCAAATTTCTCCATATTTTGACGATCAAAGAGTTTCTTAGTCCCACATTGCCCAGAAGAAAACTCTCCAGCCCTCCTAGCTCCATAAAAAGGACCCCAGGTCTTCAGAAATCAACATCTCCGATCAAGGTGAAGCTTTAGTACAGGGTGAAGCCAGGCTCTAGGTTAATGGCTGCTTCGAGGCAACTAATGTTGAGAGAAAAAGCTGGGCTTCTACACCATCTTTCCACCCATGCCAATCCAAGATCAGAGATCAGGCTATTTTATTTTTTATTTTTTTAAATTTTATTTATTTAAATTTTAAAATTTTAATTAATAAAAATTTTATTATTATATTTTAATTTTAACTTTTTATTTTTATTATAATTTAATTTTTATATTTTAATTATTACTTTTTATTTTTCTATAAGTAGATGCTAAGATCTAACTAGTAGATCTTAGTACCAAGTTTACTTTTCTGCATAATTTAATTTTTACTTTGTAATTTTAATTTTTGACTTCAAATTCTATTTTCAAATTTTTTTCTTTTTTAAAAAAAAAAATTAAAGATTTTAAATCTAAAAATACTATCTTTCTTATGGATTCAACCCAACTCACTGCTATCTATGAATTTTTAATTATTTTAAAAAGTCGGATTACTTTCAGACAAAGTCCTACCTCTTTTTTTTCATGATTTATGCTAGTGGTTCAGCCTACACCCACTTGGTAAAGTAATTGATGGCAACCATCAAAAATTTTGTTTGTCCCATTGCTATGAGAAACGGTCCAAGAATATCCATCCCCCAAATGGCGAAAGATCAGAAAGCTATAATAGATATGAGTTCGGCATTGGTTGATGTTGGATGTTCGCATATCTTTAGCACTGATCGCATTTGTTAACATGATCAGCAGAATTCTTTTGTACAGTTGGCCAATAATATCCCTATCGGATAACCTTATAGGCCAAGGACCTGTCCCCCAAGTGGTTGCTATAGATTCCTTCATGGACTTCTCAAAAAGCATAGTTAGCTTCCGAGGGCCTTAAACATCAAAGCAGTGGAAAAGAGAATGATCTTTTATAAAGTTTTTCGTCCAAGATGACGTACCATGGAGCTTGCCTCTTGATCTTCCTTACATCAGCAAGATCATTGGGCAATATTTCTTTGCTCAAATAATCCATTATAGGATCTATCCAGCTCAACTCATGATCCACCTGAGCGATCACTTGGATCTCTGTGCTGAGTTTCTTAAGGACTTCAATGAATACTTTTTGGTTGAGATCAAAAAATCCCAATGTGGCAAGATATGAAAGCGCATCAACTCAGGCATTCTTCGATCTCAGTATTTGAATAACTTTGAAGTTGTCAAAATTTTTGGATAATTTTATTGTATTATGCAAATATTAAGACATAATAGAGTCTTTGGCCTCATATTGATCTCGTACCTGTCCGATGACCAACTGGAAGTCAGTGAAAACTTTGAGTTTTTTTATATTAAGCTTCTTTACCATCCTGAGTCTCGCAATGAGGGCTTCATATTCTGTTCCATTATTGAAAGCTTTGAAGTTGAATCTCAGAGCATATTCTGTGATAATTCCCTTGGGACTGGCCAATATCAATCCCGCTCCGCTCTCTTAAGCATTAGAGGCTCCATCTACATGCAAAAGCCAATAAGATTCTTTAGTGGTTTCTTCCTAGATTTCTGGAATCATTTCTCCTTCAGGTATTGAGCACTCTACCATGAAGTCGGCCATTATTTGGCTTTCATTGAAGGTCTGGGTCGATAACAGATATCAAATTCACTGAGTTCAATGGCCAATTTAGCCAATCGATCGAAAGTGTCAGGTCATTGAAGAATCGATCTCAATGATTGGCCGGTCAAGACAATGATAGAATGAGCCTGAAAATATGATCGAAACTGCTTAGCAATGGTGACCAAAGAGTAAATCATCTTTTCTATTTTGGAGTACCATGTCTTCGCATCATGCAATAATTTATTGGTGTAATAGATGGGCCTATGTGTCCCTGCATCATCTTAGACTAGAATCGAGCTGGCAGCATTAGGCAAAATTGACAGATATATGAATAAATTCTCATCTTCGACGAGTTTTGATGGTAATGGGACCGTGCCAAGATATGCCTTGAGCTTGTCAAAGGCAGATTGACATTTCTCTATTTATTGGAAATCTTTGATTCACTTCAAAATTTTAAAGAATGGAAGGCATTCTTCGACTGACCTAGATATGAATCTACTGAGTGATGTCACTCATCCAATGAGCCATTGTACTTCTCTGATAGAGCTAGGAAGCTTCATCTCAAGTAGTGCCTGGATCTTCTCGAGGTTGGCCTCTATTCCTCTTTGGATCACAAAAAATCAAGAAATTTTTCAACCATAACTCCGAAAGCGCACTTGTTAGGATTAAGCTTCATTTGATATTTGCACAGCTCTCCAAATGCCTCCTCTAGATCGATAATATGCTGATCTGTCTCTATACTTTTGAAAAGCATATCATCAACATAAACTTCCATATTGTGATCAATCTGGTATTTGAAGACTTTATTGACTAGACGCTGGTAGGTGGCACCTACATTTTTCAAACCAAAAAGCATCATTTTATAGCAATACAAACCTTTATTGGTGATAAAAACCATGTTTTCCTCATCCTCGGGGGTCATTCTAATTTGATTATAGCAAGAAAAAGGCATCCATAAAGCTTAGAAGCTTGTACCCTGAGGTTGCATCAATCAATTGATCAATTTATGGTAAAGAAAAGCTATCCTTTGGGCAAGCCTTATTAAGATCGATAAAATCGATGCAGATTCGTCACTTTTTGCTTGCTTTTTTAACCATCACCACACTGGCTATCCAGTTTGGGTACCGTACTTTCCTAATAAATTCTATCTTTAAGAGCTTATCGACCTCTTCATCTATTGCCTTTTGCCTCTCCGGAGTAAAGCTTCTCTTTTTTTGCTTCACGGACTCATATTTTGGATCAATATTCAATTTATGCATGATGACATCGACTGAAATCCTAGGCATATCTGAGGTTGATCATGCAAATACATCAGCATTTTTCTAGGAAAAGAAAATTAACTTTTCTTGAGGTCGATATTTAATCGAGCTCCTATCTGGATGGTTTTTCCAGGATCTTCACCCGGTGGTACAGTAATAGGTGGTTCTGCTAATTCACCTTGGATTTTTCCATCCTCCCCTTTAGGCTCTTGATCAGGAATTTCAATAAGTGAAGTTTTAACTAGCACCTTCATCTTTAAGGCTATCAAAAAAGACTGTCTGGCCATTGTTTGATCTCCACGCATTTCTTCGATGCCTAATTTGGTTGGAAACAGGCACAACAACAAAATAAATTTTTTACAATACAAAAATTTTATTGCAAAAAATAAATTTTTATCGCTAATAATTATTAGCAACGAAAATTTTATCGCTCATGTTTCATCACAAAAAATGGGGTTGCAAATAATAATTAGCAATGAAATTTTTTTTTCATCCCTAATAATTTATTTTAATGAAAAATTTTTGTTAAAATTTTTTTATTTCTTAAATTATCTATGATGAAATTATTTGCATGAAAATTTTTTTTTCCATCATAAATAATTTTTTTTTGATGAAAAAATCCATCATAAATAAATAATTATCTAGGATGAATTATTTCCATCGAAGATAATTAATTAACAAAAAGTATTTTCTTTGTAAATACAAAATATCCAAAATAGAAATAAAAATATACAGAAAGAGGCAGCCAGCCATCAAGCATCGGCATTATTTGGAGAAGGAGAATGGGTTGAAGGAGGAGAGCACTCAGAGAAGCTCGAATCAACCTGTTGCTGCCCCATCATCTGCTCCATCTGTGCCATCTGCTCCATCATCTATATCTGGAACAACTAGTACTCATCGATGCGTACAGTTAACTCAGTAGTCCACTACCGATCCTCAGCAGTCTATCTCTGTATCTCTGCTAGCCGAATATCATGGGCAGCATGGATGTCAGCCCTGGATGGATATGAAGATGTAGGAGCTCCGATCCCATGCTCTAGCCTTCTAACATAACAGGATCTCGTACCAAGTATCCAATCATAGATCTTATCATCTATGAATGCGGTCGAGCCCTCTGGGATAGATTGGGATTTAATGTCTATCATACGATCCTAAAAATTAAATTTATAACTATTCTAAGTTTGCACTGAAATCAAAATATAAATAAAAAAATAGTTAAAAAAACTTATGTAAAGCTCCTAGCTCCCGATCGTTCAGCCTCCTAATCGTCGCTGATGTGTCTACTGTAGATCTCGATCCTACCAGGAAGCTCACCACTCTCTATATCTCTCTACAATTTGAGAATAATTAATAAAAAAAATTTAAATAGTTAAAGAGTTAATATATGATAAATAAAAATTACTTATCATCTACTCCATATGACGAACGAATGACCTCAAATAATTATTATTATTATTATTACTATTATTACTATTTTTACTTTTACTATTATTACTATTACTATTATTATTATTACTATTACTATTATTATTATTACTATTTTTTTTTACTATTATTAATATTATTATTTTTATTATTACTATTATTATTATTATTATCACTTTTACTATTATTATTACTACTATTATCATTATTTATTATTATTATTATTTTTATTACTATTATTATGGTTACTATTATTTTTTATTATTTATTAAAATTTAAAAAATTACTAAGGACTAAACTTCCTACAAGACTTCTGCCCCCCACCTGTCGAAGCCCTCCACCTCCTACGGCTCCCCTCCGCCACCCACCACCCACAGCTCCCCACCCGAGCCATCACTGTCGGTCCTCCATGCCCCGTGCACCCCCATTCGCCCCTCATCCATCACGACCCCCTCCTGGCCCCACAACTCTTGCACCGCCCATATTACCCTTCGTGGCCCCCACCCCTTATGGCTCGCCTCTGCTACCACCATCCATGGCCCCCCATCCAACCTATCACCCGCCTCCCACCGCCCCATGCACCTCTCTCGCCCCCCACCCTTGCCGCCACCCATGACTCGTCGTGGCCCCACCCCCTATGGCGCCCCTCCAAAACTCCATCCCTACGATGCTCCCCACCATCCTCATCGCCCCCATCTGACCCATCACCGATGCTGCTCCACACTCCATGCACCCTCCACCTCACACTTTCCGTCCTGTCACCACCGCCCCTCGGCACCCCACCCCAATGGCCCCCCAGCCCTACGATGCCAACCTCTGCTCCCACACACTAGCGACCTCCATCAGGCCTATCAACCATCATGCACATCTTGCAGCCGGCACCCACCCTCCGTGCCCCACCGTCAGCCACCGACTACAGCACGGCAACACACGTGGCCCCAGATTGAAAGAACAAATTAAAAAAGAAATCTAACCTACGGCTAGCCAGGATCAAATTAAGTTACCTTCGATCGGTTCAAACATAGTGGCAGCGACAATAACGTCGGCAATGATAGCTACAGCAAGAAATACGGTCGTCGATCGATGAAAGCCCAAGAGGAGGGGGAGAGAGAGGATGAGGGGGAGAGAGAGAGAGGAGAGGAAAGGATTTCGAGTCGAGAGAGAGTGAGTTTTGCGGGAGTGGGGGAGGGATATTTAAAGGATTTTAATGATGAAAGTATTTACGATGAAATTTTCATCACTAAAATAATTATTAGCGATGGAAAAAATATTTTCATCACTAATATTAATAATTTACAATAAAAAATTTCATCACAAATAATTTTGTTGCTAATAATTCATGCCAAATATTTTTTAAAAAAAATTTTTCCCTCTAAAAAATATTAAAATAAGTTATTTATGATGGAAAAAAAATTTTATCAATAATAATTAATTATCTATGACTAATTTTTTCATCATAAAAAATCTTATCGCTATTAATCTGTCAAGAATAAATCATAAAAAAAGTTTGATTATTTATGATGAAATATTTTCATCGTAAATACTAGTTATTTGAGATAAAAGAATTATCATAAAAAATATTATTTTTGATGGAAAACTTCCATCGCTAATAATTCGTTGTAAATACTTCAACCAAAATTTTAATTTTTTTTTAAAAAAATAGACTATTTAAAAATTAAAAAAAGTAAAAAATGCATCATGCATGGCCAATGCGATGGGATTGAGGGTTGCGAGTGCGTCCACTGTTAGCTAGCCCGCAAGTCAATTAATATTTTTTAAAATTTTTAAAGGATTAGTATTTTTTAATTAAAATTTTTATTTTTTCTAAATATTATATAATTTTAAATTTTAAAGTCTATCTTCATCATTCATTATTTAAGTAATTATCATGCAAGTACCATCATAAAATATCACCTCGATCAGGTAGCTCTAGCTATGCAAATCGATAAAATTTAATTTCGACGGTCATGAATGACCGCATGATGATCTGATAGATAAAAATCATCGATTAGTTTAAAAATTTATAATGATAATCTCTGTGATATTTATAGCATACTAGAAAAATTTTACTTCACTCAGATATAATTATCATAGTTAATTTAGCATGAAATTATTTAGACCATTAAATAAAAAATAAGTATTTAAAATACCAATTGGCGTGTATTTATTAGATGATTTTTTTAGATAATGATCTTTGCTGATAGTTTGATCATTTCTACAGTAGTGATTATAAAAAGCAAATCACGTGTATATAAACTATCAAAAACTATACGTCTCCTGATGCACATTCTTAAAGTTCTTAAGCAATTATACTTACGCTTTTGTAAAATATACTTAACTTGGATGATTCATATATACGGAGTTTAGATTTTACAATCACCACTATATAGATGATTAAAATAGTAGCAAAGTTTATTTGTCAAAAAAATATCTTATAATCGAACGTCGTTTGATCTTTTAATCACTCATTTTTTATTTAACGATCTAAATTATTCCATATTAAATTAACTATCATAATTATATTCGATTGAAGTAAAATATTAATAGTATATTATAAATATCATAAAGATCATCGTTGTAAGTTTTTGGATCCATCAATAATTTTTATTTATCAGATCATCATACGATTATTTATGATCATCGAAATCAAATTTTATTGATCTACATAGTTAGAGCTACTAGATCAAGGTGATATTTTGTGATGGTGCTTGCACGATAACCACTTAAATAATGAATGATAAAGATAGATTTTAAATTATAAAATTATATAATATTCAAAAAAATAATTTTTTTAAAAAGAATACTAATTTTTTAAAAATTATAAAAAAACTATTATTTTGCTTGCGAGTGAGCTAAGAGTGGATGCGCTTGTACCCCTCGACCTATCGCATCGACCATGCATGGATCATTTTTGCTCTTTTTTTATTTTTAAAGTAGTCCACATTTTTTATATAATTTAAATTTTTGGTCGAGCTAATTATGATGGAATATTAGTGATGGATATTTTTCATCATAAATAATTATTATTTATGATAGAAATTTTTATTCTATCATAAATAATCGATTATTTATGATGGCAAAATTTTGGTTGCTAATAATCCATCTTTTAAAGTTTTCAAAATAATTAATTAATGATGGTTTATTAGTGATGGAAGTTTTCTATCATAAATAATTGATTATTTATGATGGAATAAAAATTTTTATCGTAAATAATCTATTATTTATGATAAAAAATTTCTATCACTAATAATCAATCTTTTTAATTTTTTAAAATAATTAATTAATGATAGTTTATTAGTAATAAAAAGTTTTCATCATAAATAATTAATTTATAATAAAAAATTAATTTTTATCATAAATAATAGATTATTTATGATGAAAAACTTTCATCGCTAATAATCAATCTTTTTTATTTTTTTAAAATAATTAATTAATAATAGTTTATTAGCAATAAAAATTTTTCATCGTAAATCATCAATTATTTATAATGAAAAACTTTCATCACTAATAATTAATTTTTTAAATTTTTTAAAATAATTAATTAATGATAGTTTATTAGTGATGAAAATTTTTCATCATAAATAATTAATTTATGATGAAAAATTAATTTTCATCATAAATAATTGATTATTTATGATGGAAAACTTTTTTCATCATAAATAATTTTTATTAGTGATGGAATTTTTTTCATTGCTAATAATTTTATTTGCAATAAAATTTTTTTCGTCGTAAATAAATTCATCATAAAAAAATATATTTCTTATAGTGTGGACTAGTAGGTGGTAAGTCGAGACTCTTGCTTTAAAGGTGTTAAGTCCAGGTCAGTCAAAAATGGCTATGCGGATGGTACTTTAACGAATAAGAATGAAAGTTGCATAGTTGACTGATAGGATTATTTTTCGATATTAACTAGTAGTATAATTTCTCCTTCAACCACCATGAAATCACCTTAGAATCCAATCAGAGAACCGCCAACATGTCCTAAATTACTCATCATGTTCATTTTTGAGAGGACATCATAGAACAACACGTCCAGCTTCTATTATCAACTAAATTTTTTTTATATTATAATATACTATTATTATAGAAATGATGATAGCATCATTATAGGACGTATGAATCTCCTAGACATCATTATTAGAAAAAAATAATATTTTTGGTACACTGTCTCTTTAGAGATGGACCCCTGGATGCCTCCCGAGGTCCACTATCTTATGAAATCATGTTGATGATTCTTGCAGTTAGGTGATTGTGCTCAGTAGCATTATCAGGTTTCTGGCATAGCTCCAGGGCCTGATTTGTCCGATGTCGGATGTATTTATCGAGGTAACCTCGGTAAATTAAAGTCTTGATCTCATTCTTAAGTTGCCGACATTTCTCAGTATCGTGCTCGTGGTCATGGTGGAAGCGGTAATATTTATTCTTATTTCTTTTATCAGCAGGGCCTTCATTAGATTAGGATGACAAAGATATTCCTAATTCTCTATCTCCGTTAAAATCTATGATCGAGGGACAGATAGAGAAGCATGCTATCGAATTTTCAGGAAGGACTCTGGAACCTTGGTTTTTTCGAGATAGTTCACTGCTACTCCCTTTGTTCCCATGTTCTTCCTCATGGGATCACTTGTTTTCTTCTTTATTCTTCTTTTCCTTCTTACTTATTTTTTCTTCTTCCTCAGCATGAGCATATTTTTGGATTTGGACTAACATTCCCTCATAATTCTTCAAAAAGTTTTTATTGAGGAAAAAGATCAGACGGTAGCTCCTGAGTCCTCGCTTTAAGGCCGACATAGCGATGGACTCGTTGAAGTCTTTTACTTCGAGAATAGCTATACTGAAATGGGCCATATACTCTCAGAGAGATTCATCCTCCTGCTGCACTACAAAAAATAGACTATTCAAATACTTTAAATGGAGGCGATTGCTTCCAAAATAGGCCACGAAGAGCCTACTCAGTTGATCGAAAGAAGAAATGGATCCAGAGTGGAGTTCAGAAAATCATAGCCTTATAGATTTCTTAAGGATGATGGAAAAGGCCATGTAGAGAAGAGCGTCAGATGCGCCTTGAAGCCTCATAACATCTCGATATCCCTTAAGATGGTCTTGAGGGTCCATGGAACCATCAAATGGCTCTAGTGTAGGCATCTTGAACCTGGTGGAAACCGACTCATTCAAGATTTCAGTAGAGAAAGAAGAAGTGAGGTAGAAGTCCTTCTTACTCTGGAAAGATCTTTCGAGCTGCACCTCCTTCAATTTCTTCTCAAGATCTTGAAGTTTCTACTCAAGATCTGCCTCCTACACCAACTTTCTGCAGTAGAAGATTGATTCAACTTCATAGGAGTGCTCTTCTTGATCAAGAAGATGCTCCCGATGAAATTTTTGAGGGATTAGAGGATGGCGGGTTCATGATGCAGCCTCTCAAAGAACGGACTCTTGTCGTTGCTCCGTCGTTCGCTGGAGCTATTATACTACATTGGTGCGAGCCTGGACTTACGATACCAGGAGATTGAATTATTGTGGATCAATTACTGTCAGAGGATGGAATTGGACCATCTCTAAAGGGGTTTCTGGAGAAGATAGAACCGAATTCTGTGCTTTCTTAATCATTTCCACCAAAATTTTTGGGTTAGGCCCTCCTAGCGCCAATCTGTTGTAGCAGAACTTCAAACTTTCTAAGAGATTTGCACTGGAGAGCTAGTCAGGCTGGTTTGATGTAGATCATAGGCCAACTTGTAAGAAAAAATTCAAGAATTGGTGGAGTATCCTCTGATTTAGGATCCTTCGATGCTTAAGTCAGCTGAAGCCTTATCAATAGATAGTGAAAATGAATATTGAAAGGCAATAAGAGAGGATTTGAGTGGGAATGATTTAATCTTTCTTTAGTGAAAAAGTCGAAAATAATTTTAACAAAGTTTTGGCTCCGTGAATCTTGTATTATTTTGTTTACCTTCTGAAAGGATACTCTCCCCCTCTATTTATAAAGAGTTTGCTTAGGTCTTAAGAAAAGTTTGTTAGGCTGTTAGTTTGTTATGGCCAGTTGAAATGCAACTATTAGCCGTTTGTCTTGATGGTAATTAGTTGTAAAATAGCTGGAGGAGAACCGTTTGGTTGGAGCGCAGTTGGCACTTAGTTGGCATTCGAAATATGACGAGGTTGGTAAATCACCAATCTAGATTATACGATGAGGTCGGTGATTTACCAATCTTAGCATCAGCAAGGGCACAACTCATCCACAAAGTTAATAATGTCGGTGTTTTACTGATCCCAGAAGAATAAAATGATTGCAGAGAAACTGATCTTGCGCTCAAGTGGATTACTGCTGCATAAGGTCGGTGAATACCCAATCTATTGTGAAATTGTCGGTTCTCAGAAAAGCAAAATATTGAGCTGATTCTGTACAGCTATGATAAGGTCGGTCGATTATCGATCTCGATCCATATTTAGCATGATCATTGAGGATGGTGGTCTACTGTTCTAGGCTTTGTGGTCTTCAGTATATTACCGATCTAGACCTACTCACTAAATCTGGCTACTTGGCTAAGGCAAGAATCAACCCGCTCTCAGATCAATTTTTTTATCGATCTAGGATTAAAATTTATTTCTGACAGCCATCTGAGAATATGGCCTTTCTGATTATGCCACGTGTATAGCAAGGATTGCTTGTACCAACATACGATTACAATAAAAAGAATGTTAATTGATATCTTTTACTAAACATAACATGCAACTAACATAAAGTGGCAAAACTAATGAAAGAAATTGGACTTAAGGGGTAAGCTCTTGCTTTGGCTGAAATCAAATTCTAATCCTAAATGATAAAATGATAATATATATTTTATTTTTTAACTTTAGTATTTTTTAAATGGCTAATCCATGAGTCAAGAGATCGGCCAACTTAGCTCGATGGGTTGCATAGATTTTTGGAATTTACAGATTTTTGGATATACCTTATCTAAACATACTTTTGGGTCAAGAGTTGGATAGATAATCTACTGAAGCTCTCATATTTTAAAATATTAAACATTATAAGATCAGCTAACCCTTCATGAAATATCTATGCTCCTTTAAATCACATCCAATTTCGATGAATAAGATCTAACGCTGCAGTCTTATGAAAATCTTACCAGCAAGAAAAGTTAGCAACTTTGTAGATTCTAACACATTGTTGCAATTAAAAGGGATAATTGCATAAATATGGATTATTATCTTAGACAGAAGGAAGATTAGTATATGTTGGGGGCTGTTAATCTATCGTCCGACTCACCAGCAATCGATTGACCGTTGGCCACCGATGGTCATTCGTCGATTGATGATTGGTGATAAAAGGACTTGTCGAAGGGTCATCAACCTACCGACTTACTATTGATCTGACCGATACAATGATGGGAGCATCGACATACTGCCATCCGATGAACCAACCATCATTCATCCCAAGTCCGCCGACCAATCGATAAATGATCGATCAACCTCTCCAAATTAACCGATCGATCGATGATCAGTCGGTCCATAAGTCAACCGACCAATCGATGGTCGATCGACCTCAAGTTAATCGACTGTCCGATGGGAGCTCTCCAAATAATCTATCCGACTCCCAATTGGCCTTACAAAATTGTTTTCAAGAAAAGCGGGCAACAATAATTAATGGATAGTTTTAATTACTTACCCATGATCATACTACATTAAAAAAAAAGAGACCCATATACTCAGCAATTATCACTTCAATATCTATAAAAGAAAGGTAACCTGATCAGTTTGGTAGGACACATCTAATATTTTTAGAGCAATCTCTGTTATTTTACTCTCAGATTTCTGTTCAAACAATTCACTCTAATAACTTAAGCATCAGAAGGTTTCCATCGGAGCTAACTTCGGTCAGCATAGACTTGCTCTTGTAGATTTTTCAGCATTCGATCGCAGGCGCAGGTGGATTGGCTGCAACAGCTTGGCGTGCCAGGTAGGAAGAACGCGAAAAGAAAAAAATAAAGCATAGGTTACATTTCTGAAAATGGCGAAAACTCGCAATTCAACCAGCTTTGCTGGCCAGTCGTTCCAGCAAGAAGCACTTCCTCCTCTACTGCCGTCAGTGGCGGAACCAAGTTTTTCATATCCAGCAGTTACGGTAGATGGACAGGCCCAGCAACTAACTATTTTAATGTAGTAGATTCAGATTCTAATAGAGATTGTGCATAATCTCCAGTGGCAACCGCCCATAGTGGCGAAAGGCATAGTGGCATGGGCGGCACCATCCAGGTACAGCCGCCATGCACCAAGGTACTCAGTCTCTCCTTTGCTAGAGCGACTGTCTTGATGCTCGCATTAGATGAAGTCTCCATCTCCTCATCGCTCATGAGGAACTGCTCGACGTTCACAACAGTTTGTCTCCCCTTCCTCTTATCGAAGCGAACACAAGGAGAAACGACCGCACGATCCTACGACTTCCTCCTTTTCTAGCTCTTTCGATGGATTGACGTTGGGGATGTCGCACCAGCGATGATTAAGTAACTATGAACGAAAGTTCAAAGAATCAACAATCGACTAGCCCAAATCTAGAAGGATGCAAAGGAAGAATCCTCTGATGGTCTCCATGTCCACACGGCCCCTCCCATCTCCTCGCGTATCTTAAACATTTCAATTCCATCGTGATTCAAGATGCCTCAAGCGGAGTCGTACGATAGCTCCATCAATCCAATCAATCATCTCAAGAGCTATAAGGCTCTCACGATGATCCAGGAGGCGAATGGCATTCTCATGTGCATCGACTTTTTGATCATCCTTCGAAAAGCTGCTCGAGCCTGGTACTCCAGACTTCAGTCAAGAAGCATCGATTCCTTTGAGCAGCTCGAAGACTCCTTCGTGGCTCACTTCAGTATCAGCCAAAAAAAACCATGAACTTCAGACAGTCTCTTCTCGATCAAGCAGAATGAAGGAAAGACTCTTCGAGCCTTCGTAGCGTGTTTTAACACCACCATGCTTGAGGTCCGAAGTCTCAATGAAGAAGTGGCCATTTCAGCCATAAGGTAGGGTCTGTAGGGCTTTCAGTTCACCTACTCGTTGGATAAGAACCCCTCTCAGACTTATGCCAAACTTCTAAAGTATGTGGATAAATACATTCATGCAGAAGAAGGTACTTCTGACCGATGCCAACAAAATGAATAGAGACAAAAGAAGAAACAGCAGAAGAATGATGCTTCGGTCGGTCCTAATCAATCCATTTCAAACAAGAAAGCAATGTCCTCCTAATTGAGCCCAATGTCGATCCATTTGAAGAGTCGGTACAATAATTACACTCTCCTCTCCACTTTACGAGTTTAGATTTTGATGGAGATCGAAGGAGAGGAATACCTTTGCTGACCCCCACCGATGAAATGTTCGGGTAAAGATAAAAAGAGGTACTATCGATTCCATCGCGACTACGGTCATGACACCAAACAGTGCTTTCAACTAAAGGATGAGATCGAGAGACTCATTCGATAGAAATTTTTTGGCAAGTTCTGGCTCGACCGCCCAACTCAATCGCATATCGATCAACCACCACCATCAAGGGAGAACTATCAAAATCGATCGATGGCTAGGGTGATCAATATGATTTCTAGATGACCAAGAGTCAAGGGGCAACATCCAAAGAAGAATCAATTAAGAAGTGATGATTCGATGAACCCATTTCTTTTTTGGATGATGATGTAAGGAGAATTCAAATTCTCCATGATGATGATGTCGTCGTCTCGACGATAATAGTGAACTATGATGTAAAATGAGTCCTCATAGATAATAAAAATTTAGCTAATATTTTATTTTACTCGGCTTACTTCCAAATGAAATTATTGATAGAACAACTCTGAAAAGTTTCAATCCCTTTGGTCGGATTTACAGGAGATGCCGTTGATGTTGAAGGAGAGATAGACCTATTAAAAAATGTATCCTAAAGCCAATCATCTAGATTATAGATGGTTGAGCTAAATGTAATTTATACTTAAATTTAAATTGAATAAAATTATTATTTTAGCAATTTTATCCCTTTGTGCATCTTCCTATAATGAACTCTCTGTGATGAAGTCCTTAGAACTATTTAAACTCGACAAAGAATAATTTATCGTTTAGTCCTTAAACTGATTGCGATCAAATGATTCATTATTACCTAGAACGACGATGTTAATCAAGAGTAGGTTGTTGTATGCCATAAGTGGTGGTTGTCCTCTTAACCAAGAAGCATGGTGATGCTGTCATGGTATGCAGGTGAAATATAGGGATATATTTCACTAATCGTGATCCAACTACGGAGCTCTCTTCTACCAAGATTGCTCATGAAAGATATGGATATATGTGTTCGTTAGATCTAAGATCATTACGATGACTTGCAAGTAACTCACTGTACTTAGGTATCGACTATCTGAATTTATAATTTAATGATAAAAGGCTACTGGGTGTAGTCAAGTACTTAGCTTGTCGGTGCATGAGTCAAGATAAGATTGACCTCTCTAAGTATTTGAGCAAGTGCATCATTGTATTTCAATTTAGCAAATTCTCGATCGGGATAGTCCATATGATGGATGCTGAATTTTGAAATACAATATGGATAAATTTTTAGGATTGGCAATTAATCCTAGATCATCCTATGAGCATCGTGGTTAAGGAGATGAATTATATGATAACCATATACCACAACTTTGTCGATGTTGCATTATGATTTTTTATCTATTCAGACATCAGGTATCATTACTAGATGGTCACATCGATTGGCATAGAAAATTAGTTATGGTGCTACTGACTTAGGATTCGAATCTTGGGGTCACACACAATAGGAGTTCCTACCTGATCTGATAGTTGATCAAAGGGTTTCACTAGATTGGAACTCAATTATTATTAAAAAATTAATTAGCAATTAGATTATTGATTAGCTCAATTTGATTGAGCGATGAGAAATTAATCAAGTCTAATTAAATTTGATTCAATTAGGTTTGACTCGATCAGATTATGTGATGATCTAATCGCTTAGGAAGATGGATCCTGATTTGATCAAGGGTTGGACTCGATTAATTTTTAATTTGATTAGGAATTAATTAAGTTGGGTTAAAGCCTAATATGATTGGATTTATCCTAGTTTTAATTAATCAAGATAAATTAGTTTGGATGAAACCAATGTGATCAAATTCAAAGCTAGTTTGAATTCCTATCTCCCTGCGCTATTAACCTTTGACCCATTCTTTTTCTCCACACACATTGGGAATGTGCATGGGATTTCTCCACACCAGAAGAAAGTTGTGTGCCTCCTCTTATCTACCTTTGACCTGGTCCAAGCATTGGATCAGATCAGATTGAGAGCAAGTTGAATTTTGAATTCAACTTGTGTTGGTTAGTTTGATTGAAACTTTCCAACTCCCTCTCATCCTCATCTCCATGCCTAAAGCTCTCTTTTTCTCGTACATTTTTGTGCATTCTAGGTATGGGCGTGCAGAAGGAGAGTTCTCTTAAATTTTGAATTCAAGAGATTGGTTAAAACAAGTTCAACCAAACCTATCCTTATCCTCCCACGCATAGATGCCTATTAAAATGGATTTTTTTCTAGGCATGTGTAGAGGGATCTACGTGAGAAATCAGATGAGAGGCCTTAGGTATGCGTGAGGTATCGAAGAATTTCTGTGAGATAGAAATCAAAGAAGGGCGCTACCTTTTGGATGTGAGATTTTTTTCCAAAGAGAGAAAGGGATCAAGGTTTTAAAGGATGAACATTGAATCCTAGAGTGGGACTTTAGGTTTGGGTGGAGAGTTTAAGTGCCAGATCTCCATCAGTTTTCACCATCATCTCATCTTCCTCCATTGTGTCTACAAATTTTTGGAGCATCCAGAAGATCAGGAGTAGTTCATCGATTGGATTGACGAAGGTTGATTGTCGAAGATCCTGGAGAGAAGCTAGCACTTTGGAAGAGCTGATCAGGATCAGGGGCTCCATGTGGACTCACCATAGAGGTCGAACACGTGTGCGGCTGCAGTACAATACGGGAGCGATTTTTCGATGAATCTAGATTGCGGTGATCATCTATCCCTGTACAAGTACTATGCTCTGAATATAGATTGGTCAGCAAATGCGATTTGCTGATCAATTATATTTTATTTTTCTAATGCATATTAACATGTCAAAGATCTTAAAGTAGAATTTTATGATTAGATCATAACATGCAGTAAATTAATATAGATTAATTTAGTTTCTGCTGTCATTTTTCAAAAAAGTTTCGAAAAGCATGCTTAGAACCCTGCTAGGTTTCCTTCAAGACCTTCCATTAAATATGGGGATGGAACCTCGACAAAGCACTATCATCTTGACTTTTATGATCGTTAGAGTTCCGTCGGCATACAACACCATACTCAAAAGGTCGAGACTCAATGCCCTCAAAGCGATAGTGTCCACATACCTCCATTGACTGTCGATGTATTCGCTTGGTTGGCAATCGATATGCCGGACATAACTCCAAAAATAATCACTCATCGACTGAATGTTAATCCGAACATCAAGCTGGTGAGATAGAGGAAGCGACCATTTACTCCCGAGCGATAAAAGATCATCGACGAAGAGGTGGACAAACTTCTTGCAGCAGACTTCATCAGAGAGGTACATTATCCCGATTGGCTTGCTAATGTTATCATGGTAAGAAAAGCCAATAGAAAATGATGCATCTGCATCGACTATACCAATCTGAATGAAGCATGCCCGAAGGATAGTTTTTTCCTTCCAAAGATAGATCAGCTGATCGACGTGATCTCAGGGCATCGACTCTTAAGTTTCATGGATACTTTTGTAGGCTACAATCAGATCTGAATAGCATCTGAAGATGAAGAACATACTGCCTTCATCAATGACAAAGAAATTTACTGCTACAAAGTGATGCCGTTTGGACTCAAAAATGTAGGTGCGACCTACCAATGGTTGGTAAACAAGATTTTAAAGCCATAGATTGGGTGGAATACGGAAGTATACGTCGATGATATACTAAAAAAAGGTGCTCAATTAGGATCATATCCGAGACTTAAAAGAAGCTTTTGACACACTCCGATGGCATCGAATAAAGTTGAATCCAATCAAATACGCCTTCAGAGTGATGGTCGAGAAGTTTCTTGATTTTCTTGTTTTGCATCGGAGAATCGAGATAAATCCTAAAAAGATAAAAGCAATCATCGATATGAAACATCCAACTTCGAAGAAGAAGGTGCAACAGTTCAATGGAAGAGTCATCGTGCTCAGTCGGTTTATTTTCAATCGAAAGATGTCTTCCATTCTTCAAAACTCAACGGTAGACTAAAGATTTTTTATGGACTAATGAATGGCGACGATCCTTTGAAAAGCTAAAGAAATGCCCGATGACTCCTCCATTGCTTGTAAAGCTGACGAAAGGAGAACCTTTATATTTATATCTGACCATATCGTACGAAGCTATTAGTTCAATTTTGGTCAAGATGAAAATCAGGTACAGTACCCTATTTATTATGCGAGTAAAGTACTTCATAATATCAAAATCCGATATTCAAAGATCAAGAAGATGATCTATGTCCTGATCATTTCGACACAACGACTTCGACCCTACTTCCAAGCCCACACAGTTCATGTTCTCACCGATCAACCCCTGAGATCGATCCTACATCGACCAGATACTTTAGGCCGAATAGCGAAATGGGCGATAAAGTTCAGTAAATTTGACATCCAATATCATCCTCGCCCATCGATGAAGGCCCAAATTTTGATTGATTTTGTTGTTGAGTGTACCATCTCAGACGACAAGCTCGACCAGAAGGCGACTTATGAACTAACAGAAAACACCTCCGAAATCGATCATGATTCGATTTAGGTGTTACATGTTGATGGGGCATCAAACGCCCTTAGGAGCGGAGTTGGACTTATTTTGATGAATGCTGATGGAACAAGCACTGAATACGCCCTCCAATTCAACTTCAAAGCTTCAAATAATCAAGCCGAGTATGAAGCTCTTCTTACTAGCTTGAGAATCGTCAAGGAGCTCGGAGTTGATGAGTTAAAGACTTTCATCGACTCTTAACTCATCACGGGATAAGTCAAAGACAACTTCGAAGCTCGCGATCCGACAATGCAAAAGTACTTAGAGAAAGTGAAGGATCAAACTTCTGCCTTCAAATACTTCAACATTTCGTACAATCCTAGAGTCAAAAATGCTCGGGCCGACGCTCTCTCTCGACTTGCCATCACTACTTCCAATGAACTTGGTCCAATATACATTGAATACCTTGATGCACCAAGTATCGAAAGGAAGGAAGAAGTACTGCAAATCAATGACGAACCAAGCTAGATGGATCCGATCGTCAAGTACCTGACCAAAGAAATCCTACCCGATGATCCATCGAAAGCAAAACATTTAAAATGGATGGCCTTACAATATGTAATGATGGATGGACGACTCTATAAACGATCCTTCTCTCTTCTTCTATTAAAGTGCCTGGGATCCACTGATGCTGATTATGTGCTTCGAAAAGTCCACGAAGGAATCTGCAGGAATCACTTGAAGGGTAAGTTCCTTGCCTATAAGATCCTTTGACAAGAATATTACTGGCCGACAATGCAAAAGGATACAACTGAGTTCATCCGAAGATATGAGCCATGCCAAAAATATGCCAACATCCAACATCAACTGGCGATGCAACTAACATTGATCATAGCTCCATGATCATTTGCACAGTAGGAGATTGACATACTTGGTTCTTTTCTCCCAACATCCAAACAAAGAAATTTTTTTATCATCGTCGTCGACTACTTTACAAAATGGATAGAAGCCGAACCTTTGGTGCAAATTATGAAAACTAAGATGGAGGACTTCATTCGAAAATCTAGCATTTATAGATTCGGGCTTCTGCATACGATTATAACCGATAATGACCGATAGTTTGACAACCAAAACTTCAAAGACTTCTGCGCGACATACCATATCGTGCACAAGCTAACATCAGTCGGCCATCTGCAATCAAATGGAGAGGCGAAGGTCATGAATCGAATGATCCTTTATAGCTTGAAAACTAGGCTCAACGAGGTCAAAGGTCTATGGATAGAAGAACTATCTTTGGTACTATGGGCCTACCAAACAACCCTCCAAGTCCCGACGAACGAATCCTCTTTCAATCTTGCTTACGGAACAGAGACGATGAGACTCGTCGAAGTTGGGCTACCTTCGATGAGAGTCGCAAGGTATGATGAAATAAGTAATTTGGATTGTCGAAGGGCAGACTTGGATCTGCTATCCAAAGTTCGATAAAAAGCTCAACTCCGAATGGCGGCTGACCAACAGCAAGTTGTCAGGTACTATAATAGAAGGGTCAAATCGAAGAAGATTTGCTTGGGAGACCTAGTCCTGCGGAAGGTTGAAGTGTTCAAATCATTGGATCAAAAAAAATTCTCTCCAAACTGGGAAGGACCCTATCGAGTAGCGGAGATTCTTCAACCTGGAGCATATCGACTTGAAACACTTGATGGAGTTGAAATTTTCCAAACATGGAATGCTGACAAGCTTAAAATGTACTATCAATAAAATCGACTCCATATACTTTTGATAGACTCAAGGAATAAAATATTCATAAAAGTTTTCTCAAAGAAAACTTAAGCATTTTCTCTACAAACAACTATCGATTGATCGACGTGTCAGTTGGCCAGAGATCAAATAAACTAACCGACCGATCAACCATCGACTAAACATTACAATATCTCTTTCGACAAAGACTACCAGCTGGCAACTATCTTCTACAACTCAATAGCCGATCGATGGACCAACTGACGATATTGATGCATAACTTCCTTACAAAATAACGAGAGAAGAAAGCATCAATCTACTGGTTATGAACTAGTTGGTTTGCCCCAACTAGTGAAGAACATGACCTATACCAATTAGGCTATGGCCAAATTGAAGGATGATTGACTTACACCCGATCGTCCTGATCAAATATTGGTTGGTAAAAAGCCGACTAAAAGTTGGCTAAAAAACTAATCGAAGGTTGGCTTATACCCGACCATCGTATACTTCTGAAAATTAATCAAGTGATTGGATGGTAAAAAGCCGACCAAGTGTCGGCTAAAAATAGATCCATGGTTGGCTTACACCCGATCATCAAACACTTTAAATGATCCGATTAATTATGGACCGATAAAAAATTGATGAAAAATTGGTTAGAAACTGACTCAAGGTTAGTTTGACCCCGACCTATAAATATCTCAAAAAGTAACTAAGTGTTCGCTGGCTAAAAACCTGATTTTAAGTCGGTTAGAAAGCTAAATAATAGTTGGTTAAATAAAATTGACAGACAAGCAATCAATAACCAATCGACCAAAGTATGTGCAGTTATGGTGTAAGTCAAATTCGTACAATAGAAGATAAATGTAAATAAAAGTTCTTCATTACTATAAAAGGAAGGTTACAAATAGACTTTTGATCCTTATAAAATTTGAATTACAAGTTTCAAAAGAAAGCAAAGTACAAGTCTACTCGACGACTGGCTGCTCTGAAGGTTGATCGGGGATGGCTTCAGTTTCAATTATTGGCGCGGCCTTTGGCAAAATGATGTCAGTTGAGATAGCTCCTTTGGCTCTCCAATGGAGCTTCCATGATCGATTGGAGAGCCGACGTACCTTTAGGGGATGTAGCAACAGCCAACTCAGTTGGAACTAAGGCAGCAGCTGGAAGATCTTCATCCATCGGGCCCATGGGTGATCCATCATCCCCTCCCTCTTCTTCTTCTTTAGCACCAGGGATGACGATACTGCTAAGGTCAAGATCAAGAAAGAGCTATTGAATAACATCCCAACCATCGCCAAACTTGATCCAGTAGGAAGCTTCGCTCCCTTGGAGGATCAGGGTCTTCAGGTCAAACGAGGCCTTGAATTCTTCGATGCTCAGCTCTTTTGCTTAACCAAGATCTCATTGAAGAGCCTGGATCTTCCTCTTGGCCAAAGATAACTCTCCGTCAGCAGTCTGCCACTTTCGACACAAGTTCTCTACCTCCTTGGTCCAATTGTCACGGTCCTTCTCCAACTTGTTCACCGCTTGCTTTTTCTTCTTAATGTAGCTCTTCTGGGCCTTCATCTCCACCTGAGCCAACTTAAGGTCGGATTGAACCAACTCAAGTTCGGATCTTACCGATCCAAGTTCGACTCTTAGACGAGAGACTTTGTCAGACAAGTTTCTCTCTCGGACGACTGCATACTCCTCCTACTCCTTCAACCATCGAATCATCGAGTCCTGTTCGGCGTTAGCAGCTGACACAGAGTCAAAAATGCATGCTGAAGATCGGCCATTCTATGGTAGGCCGACTCAAGTTCAGCCATATCGTGAGCCCACTATTCAAGGAGAATAAATTAAATTAATCAAAAAAAATTGAGTAGAACAATCCGAGTAAGTCGCTCAGGATCCGACTCCTCGACTCCCAGTTGTTCAGAAGGAGAATGACATGAACCAAACTTCTCACCAACTGGGGGTCGAAAAAAGCCGAACCACCTTCAAAGACCCGAACATCAACTCATTCGGAGTTCGTATATCCATGGCTGGAAGCATCGCTCCCAATCGGTGTAAAAGAAACTGGTGCCTTCCCTTTCCTTCTGGTGGATGATTATTTTGGAGGTGCCGACATCCACTCAAGTGTGGATGGAGATGGCAAGCACCCCTGACGAGCCAAAGTTGGTCGTGGAGTTGGCGCAGCAACAGTCGGCTGAGCTCCTGACACGAGAATAATAGCTGGCACATCGATGATGACGACATCTTCCTTCGACCGTCATGACTGATTACGACATCTTTCTCTGATCGTGTGATAGTCGGAGGGGCTTTAGAAATTGCAGTAGCTACCGGAGCACGTAAGACGATGATGGAAGGAGTTGCCGGTGGAGCATCGGCAAAATCAAGGGCAATCAGAGGACCAACAGCCCGACTCTTCTTTGACGCGCGTGATGAACTGGCATTAGGTGCCACCCTCTTCCGAGTGGCAAATTGATGAACTTCATCTTCGGAAAGTCCAATAGGAAGATGCATCCCTACAAAATCGATCAACAAAATCAAGTTAATATCAGAAATCAATTGAAGAAAAGAAAATTTAAAGCTACAGACATAATGTGTACCTACGGACGGCGCCAGACCAAGTTCGACATTGTACAGGGCAACTTTGATAATTAAATATTTTTGTGGGGGGACCTCCATGTCTTTCAACTTAAAAAAATCCTTTCGATCAGCCAGGTTTACTCGACTGTTTTCGTTCGAAAGGATATTCAACTTCTTCCATACCAACAAAAAATTTCAAGCAGGAGAAGAAACAAAGAAAAACTGGATCTTCCAATCATGGATGGACGATGGAAGACCAGTGATAAAAGAAAGCTCCTTCCTTGAGGCAAAGTACCACCATCCATCGGTCTTCGGATGGGATCGAAAAGCAAAGAAAGGTCTGAACAAAAAAAGCCGAGGAGTCATCGGGATTAACCGACACAATAAGACAAAAGTTATCAAAAGTCGAATAGAGTTCGACGCTAACTGGGCCAGACACACCCAATAGTAGTCGAAGATGTTCCAAAGAAACTTCGAAATAGGAAACCTAAGGCCCGACCTAAGGTTTTCTAAATAAAAAGTAACATAACCCAATGGAGGGGAGATCACCCGACCATCGGGGCCAGGAGCCAAGAACTGAAAATCCTCCAGGATTCGATACTGATCTCAAAGTTGCTTCATGACCGACGTCGTTAATGTGGAAGCTTCGACTGCCATACCTAATAATGAACTACTACGAATGTCGGTCATATGTGCGACTCGACAAAATAAAAAGAAAAGACAAAAAGACGTCAGAAGGAAGGTTTGAACTTCGAACCTGAGAGCTAAAAAATGAAAAAACAAGCAAATTTCTCAAAAGCTACTACTATTGAAAGTGACAAAAGAAAAACCTTTGGGAAAGATCCAGTATATATAGGATCCATCGACGGTCGAGATGCATAGAAACCTCATCAGATGCTGACACGTGTTAGCCGAAGGTCGGCTAGACGTCAAATTCCTCAAAACCTACGAACGTGAGACTGCCGATGGCAACCATTGATATCTCTGAAGTGTCGGATAGCAACGCTATTGAACATCACAAAAATCATTAATGGTAGGCGGCAGAACGAAATGCAAAGTGATGCCACGTGTCGACCATCTACGTTCGGTGCATCAAGACAAAATGTGAAATCATTACATTGAACTTGGGCATGGGGAACAACCATTGGGGCTGTTAATCTACTTTCTAACTTACCAGCAACCGATTGATCATCGACCCTCAATGGTTATTCGTCGACTGACGATTAGTGATAGAAGGACTCGTCGAAGGATCAGCAGCCTACTGACTTACTATCGGTCTGATTGATACAACGATGGGAGCATCGACATACTACCATCCGACGGATCGACCATCATTCGATCTCAAGTCCATCGATCGATCGATAGATGATCGATCAGCCTCTCCAAATTAATCGACCAATCGATGATCAATTGGTTCCTACAAGTCAATCGACCGACCATGATCGATCAGCTCCAAGTCAATCGACTGTCCGATGGGAGCTCTCTAAACACAACCTATCCAGCTCTCGATCGACCTTACAAAATCGCTCCCAAGAAAAGAAGCAACGATAATTAGTAGATAATTTTAATTACTTATCCACGATCATACTACACTGAAAAAAGAGAGACCCACGTACTCGGTAGTTATCACTCCGACATCTATAAAAGAAAAATAACCTGATCAGTTTAGCAAGACATATCTAATATTTTTAAAGCAATCTCTATTATTTTGCTCTTAGATTTCTATTCGATCAGTCCACTCTACTAACTTAAGCATCGAAGGATCCCATCGAAGCTAACTTCGATCAGTGCAGACTTGCTTTTACAGATTTTCTAATATTTGATCGTAAACGCATATAAATTAGCTGCAATGGTATAGAATAAAAATGCTACTTTCTCCTGTTAATTCTCATTTGTTCTAATAAATAACAAATATCAGTTAGGCTTCCATCCTCTTTAGCTGTACACTTGCAATTGCTTTTTACAAAAAAAAAAAAAAAAAAAAAAAAAAAAAAAAAAAAAAAAAAAAAAGAAAAGAAAAAACTCACGTGTCTTACATGTGATGGTGCTATAGCGTAAACGTGAGAACCCTAAACAAACCCTACTTGGATTCGTGGATAGTGTCAAGCACGGGCCTCCATTGCCGGTGACCACCAATCCGTTGACCAGGAAAACCGGCAACCTTCCCTTCCATCAACAACCCGTTCTCCCCCCCTCCTCTCTCCTCCTCTTCACCGGCTACCGCCGGGAATACCCGTCTCCCAGACCCACATCCCTGCTTCCCCTTCCTCCTCCTCCTCCTCTCACCTTCGACGGCGCCAATCACGACCGCGATCTGCCGGTCGGAGATCCTAGACCCGACCCGGTCCACCGGCAGCAGCAGGTACACCTCCCCCGGCCGCAGGTCCTCGTCGGCTCGCAAACCGGACACCCGTCGCGTCCTCACCACCTCCTCGGCACGCGCCACCACGTGACCTGGTGCCTCCAGCATCAGATCCGCCACGCCGGCGGGGATCTCGACTCGCCGGTGATTCCCCTCGGCGTCCACCACCTTGGCCGTGCGCGGTCTAATGCTCCGCCGGATGCATGAAGCGTGGTTACCCATGGATATCGTCGAAGACGATGCGCTAACAGTCTCTCCACTCTCGGTCCTTCTACGCAAGGAAAAAACTCTAATCTTTAGCTGTGGAGATGAGATCTTGGATTGGGAGTTTGGAGATGAGGGGAGCGTTTTTATAGGGATGGGGAGGAAGGAGAGGAGAAATCCGGTGAGAATGACGCGTGGCGAGACCAGTAAAAGTTCGCCGTTAGACCGCGGAAGGGAAGAGATTTCGCCCCGGTGACGGCCAAATGGAGTTGACTTTGTCTTTTTCCGTGTCTTCTTGTGTGGAGAGACCGGCGGTCAGCCAAACTCTACCATTAGAAGTTGACTTTACCCATGAGATAAAAAAATTATTTTTTAATAATATTTACTCATAAAATAAAAAAAAATCTAGGAGGTGATTAAATAATTTTTTTAATCAACAAAAAAAAATAACTCTTTTAATTCATTTCTACTATATCCTTATCCTTATAATATAATATAATATAATATAATATCATAATTATAATATAATATAATATAAAATATAATAATATTTATATTAGATATTATAATATATTATTATAATATATTATATTATAATATGATATAGAATATTAATATAAGATATGAACATAATATAATATACTATAATATAATATAATAATATATAGCAATATAATAATTCAATATATTATTATAAATTAATATCTTATAATATAATAATAGGATATTATATTATATTATATTATTATATATAATAATATTTATATAATATTATAATAATATAATATATTATATATAATAATATATACTAATATATTATATTATATTATATTATATTATATTATATTATATTATATTATTTATATAGTAAAGGATATTTTGAAAAATATGGATAGATCTTAATAACTTATTCAGAAAACTAGTAATGCAAAAGAACATTGATAATAGATTTTTGAGTTATTTTTTCATACATAAAAGAATATAGATAAATTATTATTCCGTCTAAATGTTATTTAGAAAATATTTATTCAGAAAAATATAGATTATTGGGTAAATTTTTTATTCTGAAAAGAACAGGCCCTAAGGTTAAAATGGTGGATGAACTTCATTCTGTTTCTCTCGCATTGTTGGATTAGGGACCTTAGCTCGTAGATTCGATGAACATTTGAAAGAAAAACAGAATGATGATTGTAATGTTATTGTTTGGAGTATATTTGATGGATAGAATTTATATTTTCATTCGTATATTTTTTTTTTCTTTTCTTTTAATGCATATTTGATTGAATGTGAAATAGATGACCTATAAAAAAAAACACAAGCAAAGATATTGGCTTAGAGACATGCATTTCCTCATTTTTAAAGATGAATTTTAGTAATCATTTTTAGTGATGATCGCAAAAATTTAGCTACTATATAATATTTATAGAGGCAACTAGAGATGGCCGCCATACAAAAAATCTTTTAGTGGTAGCCAGAAAATATTGATCACTAAAGAAAGATATTTAATGGCTGCCACAATCAATTATCATGAAACTTAATCCTAAGTAACTATTAACTATTATATTTTTATGACGGTCACCCGTGGTCCATACAAAAAGTTATAGTTTTAGTGGTGATTGTAATTTATAAACATGAAATGTATCACTTTGTGATGACTACAAAGAAAGTTATTATTAAATATAGATATTTACCAGCAGCCACATTTATCTCTTACAAAATCTTAAATATTTAGAAGCAGCTGCTTTATAATTATTATTAATAATTTTCTTCAATAGTCGTCATTACTACTTGCCATAAAAAATAATATTTTTAATAGCAAGTATAGAAAAATATATAGTAAATAATAGATTGATAGTGGTAATCAAAAAAGTGGCCGCCATTGAATAGCCTTTTTTTTTTTTTTTTTTTTATGTACCATGCCATTCATATCATCTTTTACCTTTTATTTCTAATTATATTATATTATTTTTATTATCTAATTTATTTTTAAATAAAAAAACTATTAAGCGAGGGAAATATCATCAGAGCTCGTCATAAAATTATATTTGGATGTTGTGCACTTTGTGAGTTATTTAAAACCTGAAGTGAAATATTTAAAAGTTGAAATTAACAATCGGATGTATGGATATTTGTATAGATGTTTTTAAGTTTTATGTTTTTCAGACCAAAATATTGTTAGGATGAGTATGAAATTTTTATTGCTTTCGCTTGAGGTAGATTTGAAAGCTTTTGAATATGAAAGTGAATTATTGTTGTTTTGGATGTATTATTGTATAATTTTATGGCCATTGACATTTAAGGATATGGGGATTTCTTTGTCACAGAAAATACCATTTTGAGTGACCGCATGTGATTACCACTAAACAAATATTAATGTTGGTCATCATTAATTATCACAATACATAACTCATTCAGTGATCTCAATTAAGAGATTGTGACTAAAAAATTATTAATAATATCTACCAGGGATTATTGTAAAAATACAATTCTTTAGTAATCGATATATAGCTTGTATGGCTGTCATCAAAACATCACTTTTTAGTGTCTATTACTTGGCTACTATTTAAAAAATAACTATTAATAATGATTACTAGCAAAACTTTTTATGACTACATCATGGTTATTATTAAAATATTTTTGTGTAGGAGTTGCTAGCCGCGACTAAAGGTCTTATTTTAGTGGTGGCCAGTGATGCTATATATTATTAAAATAATTGGAGATAAAATATGTAAGGTTTTGAATCAAGAGTTTAAGGGGTAGTTTAACTATGAGATTCTTGTACTATATATAGTAGATTAGCATCTACTTTAGATGCATGAGGCATGATACATCTTTATTTCTGGTTAGTGCATTTATTTTGCTTATTTCATCTTAAGAGCAAGAGCAAGCATAGTGCATTTATGTAAAGATTTTTTCCTTACATATGCATATAATGAAGGTGAGGGAGCATATGAAAGCCAAAAAAAAGAAAAAGAAAAGCCATTGCCTAACATGGCATGCATTATGAGGAACCAATCAATAATAAACCACATTATATGGTTTACATTTTGGTCCTATTTGGATTCTTGGCTAAGGCAAGTACACGATCTTTCCCAAGTCAATGGAAGTTGTCGAGTAAAAAAGACTATGAATAATTATCCTCATGGCCGGCACCGTTGGAAGTAATCGGAAGAGGCCTCAAATTCTCTAATTTAGAAAAGTAACTTTCGGAAAAGGCTATCATAGCTGCAACTTTCGAGACACCTTGTATGTCAAGGAAAGTAATTGTACTATTAAAAGGCATAAGCGACCTGTTTGCCATTTTAGGTGTCTTCAAATTCTTTCACAAACATTTGGCTTCCTTGTGATCTTTTTTTTTTTTTTTTTTTTTTTCATGATATGAGGCCTTCGGTTTGAAGTTTTAGTGAAGCAAAGACCCAAATGTATGGTCAAGAGTAAGAATCTAAACATGCATCTTCAAAATATAGATGTGCACAAAATTATGGATAAATCCTAGAAAAATTAGATTTTATTTCAATGATTAGCCATCTCTCCTTATTGGAGAGATTTTATATTAAAACACACACACCTACGCATACGAAGACGGAGAGAGAGATGTAAGATGAAGAGTTGAAAGTAGTTCTGGATTAATTTCTAAATATCGGGATGCCTAGATTGTGGGGTGGTAGTGGATCCTTTGATGCTTGAATGGTGCTGAGATGACGTACTCACGCGGTCTACTTGGACGTTGTGAGGAATGGCTAAGCCATCTTTGATGTCATCATGTATCGAATATTTTTTAGTGAAATGGTGGATCTTATGGTCACATTCAGAGGGAATAGCTACACCGGAAGCTTCCTCTCACTCTTTTTTTTAACAAAAAAAAAAAAGTAGCCCTAGCAGATGGAACTAAGCATAGCATTGAAATAAAAAATCTATTTTTAGGAGGTATATGTAAAAGAATGATGAGCACCAATGATTATTGTTTTCTTCATTATTTCTAGTTTCTCTCATTGTATCTTATCTTTGGTACTTTCGGTCAGACTTGAGAATTCCATATTCGAACATTTCTTCCCCTCCCACATGAGTTTTACGATATCTTTTATTTAAAGAAGTCCATATATATGCTCATCCATTAGAGTATGTTTGATTGTTCTGAGGAGTGACAAAAAAAAAAAAAAAAGTAAATCCAAAAAAAATATTTTTTTGAATTTGGGAAGCTCATGTTTATACTATTTTGGTTTCCTCATCGATCAAACAGTTGAAAAATATATTTTTTTCTAAATATTTTAATTTTTCAAAACAATTTTCAAGCTTGCAAACATATTCTTAGGGAATTATTAACAAATTCTTTAAATACAAGTCTAGAAACAGTTTAAACCCAAATAGCAAATGGATGAATGAATAATAATTAAGTTAATCTTCGACTGCTTGGCAGTTTCTAAGCTTCCTAACCTTTGTACAAATATAGACAAAGCTGACCTTCACACCAAATATTTTAAATTGCAAGTATATTGATGAAGCGCTACTAAAATATAGGCATGCTACAAAATGATGAATACTAAAAAAAATTAAATTATATTCTATATTATTTGCATCGTGTCATCGTGGATGCTATCGATCAGAGCCATTCATTTTTATAGAGATATAGCAAGATTTATACTTGATGAATGAGATTCGTAGCAATGAATCTCATGATGTATATAGTACCGAGTATAATTTCTCCGAGATGGTAAACAATAGGAATGCTTCATTCTAGCGGGCTAATAATTGAGAAGACTATATGGCGAAGAATGAATGGCTTGATGGGCATGATGCATGTCCTTGTTGCAGGATATGATTTTTCTTCGTCGTTTGCGCCTCGCCGGCGCCGGTGTTGGCAAACAACTTTTTATGCGGACCCTCGCCCAGCTTCGTCGGGCGGTTAAGATGCCTCCCAAACAAAGCTAACCGCAGATCTAAAATCCCGCATAAATATTCATCTGCAAATCATCATACACAATGTCTCCAAGTGGGGATTTCGCCCGATCCGCAGTCATTCTCCAGAATGTCTAAACCGTGCCCGAAGGATACAGGGGCCCCACCTGAGATTATGTATACGTGGCGCCCATCCAACGGGTGATACCGGTCTCGGGACACGGTCCCGTGTGTATCTCACCTACTTCGCCATGCCCGTTTACCGTTCCCTCGTCCTTCGCCTTCGCCTCTCTCTCTCCCCCCCTTTTTCCGCCGGAGCGCCGACATTGATGACGCCGCATTCGACCGCAATCTAGTCGGAATCTACTCTCTATCCGCCGCTCTCATCGACTGAATCCGTCCGCACGCCGCCGCTGGCCCATCGGCCCGCGCTTCTTTATAGGTACGGGCTCGATCTCCAACTCTTTCTACTCTTATGGATTCCCGAGAAGCTCTCTTTCTAAGATTAGGGTTTCCGGAAATGAATTCTTTCTTCTCCTCTCTTCTTCTTGTCTGTCTTGAGATCTTGATCTGGGTTCCAAGCGGGTGTATTCGATCTCCCTGGAGCTTATGTAATCGGATGCGGGTTCTTGATGAGGGTCGTTCGATCTAGTGTTTACTTCGGTCTTTCTGCACGGATTTAGTTCGATCTATTCTTCGACGAGTCCCGGAAGAAGAGAATCTTTAATAGGAGACTTCTTGGAGTTTTCATTGAGACCAGGGAATACATCTCTCCCTGTTTTGAATGTTTGTTTCGATGATTTGGTCACTTGGTTTCTACTGGGATTTTAGAAACTTCTGTTTACTTACCATCATATGTATTAATTAGGTTTGCGATTCAGTATGGATCGTACTCTGATTCATGAACTTAATTTATATAGGTGCGTGTTGTTGATTCTATAGAGATATTATGGCTCGGTTGGTTGTTTCTTGGATGTTGCTGGTGTTAAGCTGAAGATTTTTGGTCATGTGTTGCTGTAAGGGAATTTGTGATTGAAGGAATTCGGTATATGGATGCAGATATCTGCTGCAATATTCTTTGTTTAGGCTAGAGTGGTCTGACATGAAATTTTAGCTTCCCTATTGTCGTAGCAAAATATCTGGGATTTGTTTGTTACCAATTGAACTTGTGATGTGGCATCTTTTTAATTTGCATTTATACACAAGTGTCGCTGCTGGAATTTTGTGCATTTATGTAGAGAATTGATGTCCTTTAGTTTCTTTCCACTTCTTGTTCCTTTTTTGTTGTCATTTGTATGTTCCATGGTTTGTATGGACACTACTGTTGTCTTGATTTCAGGAGGACAACTTTTTGGTTATATATGGTTCCATTTTGGGGGTTTTGACATATAAGTAGATTTTATGTTTTTGGTAATCTGCATATGGTGTGTTTCCCTTTAGCCAGTAGCTTTTGTTATGATGAACTTCTTATATGCTTGTAAAGATTTTTATCTGGTTTGCTTGAGAGATTGTTTTACTCTGAGGTTTAATTGTGACGATCTTTTACTGTTCATAATTATGATATGATCTTTATTTTTCATTACAAGAATTTGAGCTTGAATTATAATTCACTTTATTTCTTTTTCCTCCTTATAGTGCTTTTCCACCTCTTTTCTTTCTTAACCCTTGTATGCACCTGCTTGAAATGAGGCATTCATTGGTTTTTATTTTTGCTGGTCTTTATGCCTGCATCTCATTGTTTTCCTTACAACTATGTTGGCGGGTTTATTCGGTTTGGGTTTTTTATATAAAATTTCATGCTCTCTTGTTGCACAATGGTCAAGAGTTGGATTTCTTTCAAATAAATTAGTATGTGGTCTTCATCTTCACTATTTATGTGATGCGGCAATGCAGCTTGTACCGTGGAAAGTCATTTATTAGTTCTGACTTGCTCGGTTGCTTGTAATGTAGTTCCTATCTAGCCATACAAAAACTTGATCATGGAGAATGGGGAAATGGAAAGTGCAAATCAGGAAACACATTTACAAGGTGGGCGGCGATATACACCAGTTGTCACCCATGATCAAGCTGTGCTCCAGATGTCTTCCATAGAGCCTATACCTCCCCCAGGGATCCCACTGAAGTAAGTTCTGTGCATCAAGGATGTTTGATTCACATACATTTGACATACTTCTTTTAAATTATTAGGTTTCAATCTCCTCCCAAATTCTAATAGTAGTTTCTGTCTGATTCATTATAGGTTGTTGTTAAAGCTTTTTCTTATCATATAGTCTGCGTTCTTTTTCATTATAGACTACTTAAAACAGAAGTGATATATAATAAACATATTAGTATATCAGGCCAAATCAAATCACTATATGATGGAGGAGAGTTCCTCTGCAGTTTGTTAATTTTTAAAAAACTTGCATTTCTTATAAACGTCATGCAAATTCATGGTACTGATCTTTTTTGGAAAGATGCTTGTGTCACCAAGGTACCTTGCTAGTCCTTTCCAAGAGATTGGTATCGGCCCTTTGACTTCCTAGTCTTTTATATCAGTATCAAAAAATTTAATAAGTTGGGTTCCCATGTTAAAGTTTGTGAACTTGCAACTAAGGGGTTCTCAATACCCATTGATGATTATGTAAATGGTGCCAATCCATTTGGTCCAGGGTTATCCATGTTGCTTCCATTCCAATACAGAGTACATCTTTCTGTTGATGTAGATTGCGGAACAGTAATAGGCTTAGAGCTTCCTGGGTTTTATTTTCTACTAGTCTTCCAAGAGCTTCCATGGTTTTGTTTTCTAAGTCTTCCAATTTTTTTTTTTTAAATTTCACGTAAAATTTCATACCATATAATCTTGAATTTATCTCAGTGGATTGTTCTGATTTTTGTCAGTTCTTTCTCCCGTTATACAGTGTGACAAAGAATGCTTGTTTAGAGCAGTAAGGCTCCTTCACATATAGCGGTGTGACATGTTTAGTTGATCAAGGCAAAAGCAGCTCAACTGGTATTGATCACAGAAGGAGGGTTTAATTGTTTGGTCCAGGAATGTTGTATATTCATTAGAAGGTTCCTTATCAAAGCATGCAGATCTTAGAAATATTATTTATTGAGGCAGCCCAAATTGTGCAGTGACTTTATGGTTTGCTTTTGTCTTCCTCAAATTTGCCAAACGTAGTTTTTCCTCTATAATAAACCTATCTAGAATATAGGTGAATAGTCAGGGATGCAGGTGCAAATAGCATGGTTCTTACCATCAAGACTAGGTTCATTTATATTATCTGTACTTAGCAAATTCTATTTCTATTTGGTCCACTTGACCAATTCATCCTCATTCTTTCGAAGGGTCTGCTTAGTGTTGTTGCCCATTACAAGTGCAGCACCATTCACTGATTATCCAAGAAGGAAGGAAAAATGAGATCTGTTCAGCGTAATGTTCAGAATCAACATAAGCAAAAAAAAAAAAAAGTTACCTATTCTCTTCATACGACAAACATATATTATGTGAAGGCATAAGAAACAAGTTTATTTACCTTGCCTTTACCGATATAAGAATGAACTTAAGCATATTTTTGGGCTAGGATATACTGACTATACCAATAAACTCATGGACAATGCTTTTACTTTTAGTCTTTGTCCAATGTTCCATTGAACAATTGCAATCCACTATCTAGTTATTTGTGTAAGAGAAAATAATGTTATTGAAGATTGGGCTTGTAGTGGAAAAAAATGATATCTAATCCAATGCATAATTACTTATATGTTTTAAGAGAAACAGTATATTCCAATGCTAGGGTGTAAACTATTTTGATTTGTAGTTTTTTGTGATTGGGCCCTCATGCAATCATAAGGTTGGTCCATCATGCTCAAGTGTCATGGATTCAAAATATAGAAACAATCTTTTTGCATGTGAGGTTAAGGCTGTGTATGGTTGGCCCTTTCTAGATCACGTAGTGATAGGAGCCTCATGCACTAGGATCCCCTTGTAATCTTTTTGATTTCATTGGACACTTTGAATGCTTTATTTTTTTCTAATGCATGTATGGTACAGCCAGCAATCTTTTGCCATGAAATTTAAATAGGTTGAGGGTATTGCTGAAATTGAAGACTTAACAATGTCTTATATGGAACCTCTAAATCCCAAGTTTCTTGACATGTGAGGCACTTGGGCATATGACATTCCTCGGCACTTTACAACTTACTAAATCATGATGTCTTCACCTTCACATGTCGACTTTTGGCACTTCCCTAGCAAAGTTGTCAGGTCCAATATTAAATTTAATGAACATTTTATTCCTTTTATAAGATTACATGATGGTCCAACTAGTTCCTTTTATATTATTTAGACAGTTACGCACATATTATTACACAATGGATCAAGGTTTGTCATACCATATTGGATGGTATGGGGCATGTCATACCATACTAGTTCAGTATCGGTATGCTGTTTGGAGGGTGTATTGACACTTGGTATGTTGAATCGGCCTCTTACCAATGCAGTAACAGGTTGGTACTAGTATGGAGCCCGATATGGAGACGGTGAACCTTGCAATGGATAACTTATATGTGTGCCATCTTTCTTAGAATGATTACATGTTAAATCCTTCTGGACATCTGCACTATTGGTGCCTGTCCCACATGCCCAATCAACACTGCTAGATGAGGGTCCTTTCACCATCATATATTGTAGCAATATAATCTCCTTCTTTAATCTCATAAAAATAGAGTCCTCTCACCAGTATATATTTGGCAATATATTTCAGAAAAACAATATAACCTCCTGTTTTAGCACTATAAAATAAGTACCATCTATGGCTTACAGTATGGTTTTATTGCTCTCTCTGATCATTTCATTTTAATAGCCATTCTTTTCTCTAATAATCAGAATGCTATCTGAATGACAGATTATCTAGTTCTCAGGAGTAGATGATGCTTATTGGAGTTGACTGTCACTTTGTTAGGTCTTTAAACTTGCATCTTTTGTTGCTTGCTCCTAGCTAATATACTAAACAGCTCATGGCCTTCTGCATCAAGACACATGCTACCATGCACTCACTATGTGAATGCTGTGCTTTTTGACTTTTCACATGTTTAGGAGGTGGTTTGTTGGAAATATTGTTTTCATATAGATGTATTGTATAATCATATATGCTGATACTTTTTTCCTGTCTATTATGCATGAGAGGGGCTATGACCAATTGTGAGCGTAAATTTTGGCCCTTTTTCATCTGGAATGGATTAATTGCATTATTTTAACATTTAAACAATTTCTTCTCTTGTTGGAGTACGTAAGAGCCACAAAACAGAAGTTATATCAATATATTTTGGCTTGTCCTTTTTCCCCAATATGCATGTTAGTTAAGATTTGGTTTATTTTATTTTGATATACTTAACAGTATGTAATCTAGGGTGCACATTTGCTTGTTATTACTAAGATTCAAATTACTTTTAGAAGTCACTTAAATTTCTAGTCTGTATTGCTATTGTCGTTGTTCTAGTCTGTATTGCTTTTACTACACCTATATGATACTATTTTGTGTTTTTTCTGCCCTTTTGGTAGGAAACTCAATTTGCGTTCTCAGGTAAACATGGACCCCAGTACAAAAGGGGAGTCTTCTGATAGTCATGGTGCGTCCAATGGATCTCAAAACGAATCAAAACTCGAGCTGTTTGGTTTTGATTCTCTTGTCAATATTTTGGGACTTAAGAGGTACTAGGCATCTACTTTATATTATGCTTTTTTTTTTTTCTTTTCTGGTATATCTCTGAAGCATGATAGGTTATTTTTTATCTATTGGTAAAACATGCAAGCTATGTCCTCCTCAGAATTATGACATATATCTTTGTCAGTTTTGTTGTAAGAATTGGTGTTTATGTCAATGTTTTAATCATTTAAGTTGTTACAGTATGACAGGGGAGCAGATTCCAGCACCTTCTAGTCCTAGAGATGGTGAGGATGTGGCGATTACTCTGGGACAACCCAAGGTAAGTTTACTCCATTATGCTGCTATGACTGCTAAATTTGTGCTTCCTCTAATTAAATACAGATAAAAAGGTTGCATGTCACACATGTGTCCTTATTGGGAAAAGGAAATAGAAATCTTTCTGTTATTTATATTATTGAATGGCAGGAGGTCTCCATGAACCAACTGCTGAGTCTGTTAACATGATAGAGATGTGATTTGGGTAGGGGAGCTTTTTTGCAGTTTTGTTTGAATGGTTGTCCAGTGTGCGCTGGACTCTGAGGTCTTCTCATTTAAAACCAACATGTGCTGGATTATTATTTAATCCTGTGTTTTCTTAAATATTGCCCACAAAAATAGATAAACTATGCCTATCTCTGTTTTTCTTAAATACCATGCTCGAAAAATAGGTAAAATGTATGCATCCAATTGGACTCTCTCAAGATTCCTTCCATGTAAATCACACATGCTGGACACTCGCGATAATAAGTGAATTCGATCTACAAAATATAGTGGTCAAGCATCCTATCTGAGGATCATAGTGGGAGGACTTACATTATGGGTTGAGACACGAATGTGGTGCCTACTTTGTTCCACACACACACACACACACACACACACACACACACTATGTATGGAGATAGCGGCAAATGCAAGGTGTATATTAGTGTACTTCTATATATTTAGTCTTATCTCCCTGTTTGTCCAAAGTGGATAATGGTTCTAATCAAGGTTCACAATTTCGGTACCAGATTCAAATACCAATACCATGTTCTAGTGTCGGCATGCTCAGTGTGGGGGTTGGTTCTGTGTATTGAGACTCAGTTCGTTACTTGTATATGGTATGCCTGGTATGAGGCAGTATGCATCGGTATGCTGAACCTTAGTTGCATCTAATTGGCCATGTCCAACCCTCTTTGTTTGACCATATTTTTATCTCACTTAGAGAAACCTTTGTCATTCTTTTAAATGTTAGCAACCTCAAACTCGAATCACCAGAAACTTTCTGCAGGCAGGCTTCTAGTGTATACCACAAGCATAGAACCAAATAAACCCTTGCTGTACACTATGCAGGTCTTCTTTTATGTGTGTACATACATGTGACTTTTTCAAGCAATGTTCTTATGTAAATGTTTTTTTTGTCCATCCTTGTTTCTTTTTCACAATGTAAATAATAAATTATTTTCTTGAGTAAATAAGCTTTGATTTGTCTTGCAGCAAACTGGTCCGAAACTGGGAACTATGATGGGCGTATTTGTGCCATGCCTGCAAAACATCTTGGGAATCATCTACTATATCCGCTTTTCTTGGTATAGAAATTTATACTGCCTTTTTGAATTGTTCATATCAAGACACAGATTTATTCTTTAAACAACTAATAGAAGAAATAAAATTTATGCATGTTTATTTCTGGTCTATTTTCCAAGATCGACTATGGTAGAACTGTTAGCAATATACATCTCTGTAAGTTTTTAGTGATCTTTTGATCTTAACTTCGTAATATATACTTTTAAATGAGAATACGTGAAGGAGATTGTGAGCATGCAATTTCATATTGCTTGATGGTCTGCTAGGTGTAAGGAGCAGGTAATGGTGTGTTTTCAGGAAGCCAACATGTTAAAAAACTCTTAAATTAAGCACTTAGGAACCAGTGTGACTTAGAGTTTCTGAGGAACTTTCTTGGTAGGTTTCTTACCCTAGGTAGAAGGTTATTGTACTAAGCATCTAATTTCTTTAGTTAGAGAGTTGGCTTGGAGATCTTTTGGCATGGGACTGTACATGATTTTCACCATCTTATTCCCAGCACGAAAATGGTATTTGTTGCCTCAGAAATTGCTGTCATGTAGTGATGAAGAAAATATATCTCTATATGAAATTCCAGGAGTACCGGGTGGCTTCAATAGTTACAAAATCAAATCTAGTACTTTAATGTGCTAGTAAGGCCTCTGAAGCATAGGATATGAGGCTTTCAGGTCTGCTGTTTGGTTATAGCATGTGATCACTGTTTACATGCTATAAGGTTCCAATAACACCATTATGTTTTATTCATCTTCATAAAACAACTTAGTGTGTCTCAGCATACAAAAATTAATATGCCTGACGTTAAAGTGGCTTATGATTAAAGAGAAATATCCAATATGTCAATTTGATACGAGGCATATTTGTAGAGAGGTTGTAAAAGTAGAAGTGGTGGTAAAACCATATTTGCAATTTATACAAAGAACAACAGGAGAACAAAGTGCTCGAAAGTACCTCTTGTTTCATTACTCAAGGAAGCTGCTTGGACTTTGCCATTCTTTTTCTAAAAAAACAACCAAGAGCAACAATTTTAAGCCTAATTGTAAACTTCCTTGAACAAAAGTTCATAAAGAATGCATGATCCACATGGCATTTTTATCATTCCACACTGTGCAATACTTGCATCCTAGACCTCTTTATCTCATAATTTATCAATATATTAACATTATCTGGCATACATCTTAGGTGTTATCCACTGGCTGTTTGATAATGCGACCAAACAAGAGAGTTGGGGCTGTAATTGGATAGGATATGGATCAGATATCCATATATCCATATCCATATCCATATCCATATTTATTTTATTTGATGAATACAAATACAGATACGGATGCTAGTCGAATGCAGAAATTCATATTCATATTTGTTTAGATTGATACAAATACAAATTGGATACTGGAAGTACGAATATAAATATGGATATAAGTCGGATGATTAAACTTTATGATTATAGAATCCAAGATATTATTAAGCGGATGATAAATCAAATTAATAGCTTATTGATATAATTATATATTTCCCCTAAATGTTAATGAGTGCTATATAAAATCAAATAGGGTTATTAATAGAATCGAATATTCGGATACGGATTGGATAATTATCTATTCATATCCATATCCATTTTTCTTTGACGTGTATACATATGGATACGGATGTTAGTCGGATGCTCAAATTTCTACCCATATCTGGATAGATTTGGATATGAAAATGGATTCGGATGGATGTTATCCAGTCTACTTTCACCCCTAAAGAGAGTGCATCTTCAGCACTGGCTATATACTGTTCCCAATTCACCCTTTGAGCATTGGAGCTGTTCTCCATAGTCATCTCAAGTCTTGATCATTTCTTCAACATCCCTCCCCACTTCTCTCCTTTTCAATTTCCTTTACGATTGCTGTGTTAAATTATCTGCTTGTTTCATAGCATGCAAAAGATTTCCCCCCATTGCATCTTTTTTCTATATGGGCTTATATGGAATACCATCTAGAACATTCCGAATCATGTTGTTTGTGTTGTTTAATTACATAAACTTATTCTATTATGCTTTTGTATTTATGATTTTATATAATTGAGATACTATGGATATTATGTTTATTTCGTCTTGCCTTGTTTTGTAATGCATGAACTAGCACTGATCAGCTTGTTTTGTAGGATCGTGGGTATGGCAGGTATAGGTGATTCGCTTTTGCTGGTTTCACTTTGTGGCTTTTGCACATTTTTAACTGGCATATCATTAAGTGCAATTGCAACTAATGGGGCCATGAAGGTGCGCACTACTGCCTTTATTGTTATGTAAATGGAATTCCTGAATAGACAGAAAAGGACCTGTTGGTACTGGGTAGTTTTGCAGTTTTAATGATTTCTAGGGTAATAGGCATGACTCATGATGCATAACTTACTAATTGGGAGACAGATGATATTGTGCTCCTAATTATGCAATATGTGCGATAAAATTTAACTGTTTTTGTACATAAAAATACCAAATTAGGTTCATTCCTTTGTCTTGGTTTAGTAGGGTGTCTGCGTTACTGGGGTAATGCGGTCAAATCCCAACTTACCCATCACAGAAACAAATAATTGAGTCCACTATGTCCATATAATTCTTGACATTTTAACTATTGCATGATTGATCATCGGCATCTGAAACCTTACAATGTTAGCCTGCCTCAAGTAACATGTACATCAAATCATAAAATGCAAAGATAAGTTGGAAATAAGCATGCCAAATAATTATTGGACCACGTATTAAGAACTTTGTGATACATGGAAGGGTGTTGAGAGTTGGAATGGAGAAACATCTTAATAGTTGTTGGATTATGCTGTCACGTTGAGATGTCTCACAAAAAAATTCTCATTGGTGGACTAAAATATATCCTTACATGTTTACAATTTCCTTGATTTCTTACATAAATTAGATTGCTTATAAGCCAGTATATTAATAGAAATGTCGGATGACCAGTTTTTCATATTCTCCGGACTTGATCTTCCAGGGTGGTGGACCATATTATCTCATTGGTAGAGCCCTTGGTCCTGAAGTTGGAGTTAGTATTGGATTGTGCTTTTTCCTTGGGAATGCTGTTGCTGGAGCTCTGTAAGTTTGCATTGCATTGATTTTGATTCCTGAAGGGATATGGTTGCTATGTGCAGTAAAATTTTTAATATTCTATTTGCATGTTTCATATCTTTGGCCAAGATATCTGAAGCTTATAGTTTTCTGTTTTGCGGACTTTATATCCATAGGCAAAATATCCTTTAGAGTTAAACCCAATTAATGCTCTTTTATTTTTATTTTTTATTTTTATAAGGTAGCCAGGGGGTGGGGGGCACTGTAGCTTATAGAAGACATATGGATTTTTTTGTGTGAAACTGTTTGTTCCATTCTATGTGGTTGTTTTAGAAAAAGTGAACCATTGAAAAGTTTAGGTGCGACATGGAAGTGGTTCAACATAACAGCTTTATTACCTATTGGTGCCTTTTCAGGGAGAAGCTGCATTACCTTATGAAATTTTGCTGGGTAATTTTATTATAGTGATAAGTTCTTAAAATGCAGTGCATGAAAATTCTTGATACTTAAATCAACTCAACTAAGCCTTAATTACAAAGTAGTTGGAGTCGGCTATATGCAAAAATTTTGGTAAGTAGTGAAAAATTTCCTTGTGAATGAGGTCAACATGCTGAATTTTGCATTCAGTTATATTGGAAGTTGGGAGAGTCATATATGTGTTAGCAAAGTGGTAGTTCTATATGTCATGATAGTTCATGTGTTAGCTAAGTGGTAGTTCTATATGTCATGATAGTTCATGTGTTAGCAATTTTTAATTGATAGTGGATGGACCGATGTTGATTTGTTGAAAGATAATTTAGCTGAAGTAAAAGGCGGTTGTCCAAGTCTGCATGAAGCCATCTCTAGATTCCTTCTTCTTCTTCGTCTTCTTCTTTTTGAAAGAAGGGAAAGAGAAACGTCTAGACACTTCATCAAGCAATAGTTTTGCACATATTCATATCAAGGAGAAATGATTGATAAAGTACATGACATTCTAGCCAAACTCCTTGGATAACCATATGAATTGCCATGTTACCATCTTGTAAGATCCAAATATTGTTGCTTTGTTTGTCTTCAGAATTCATTCTCTTTTGGGGCTACATCTCTATTTATGCAAGCATTTTTCTGGCCGTCTCACAACTTCCATCTTGGTTTAAAAGCATTAGGTAATTTATAAATCTAAAGGAAGAGTGGCATTTTATAAAGGACTTTCTAATAAATTGAGTAACCTTTTGTGAAACTTAGGTACTTTTGCTTGACTTATATATGTTTGTGTGTGTGTGTGTGTGTGGAGAGAGAGAGAGAGAGAGAGATGCTAATATACTCTTGAGAGGATTGATGAGATGGTCCTTGTGCCTTCTAAATCAATGATAGGCAATCCAAATTCAAGTGATCTGGTTTTAATAGCATGAGAGGCGGAGAGAAAGATACGAGTAATGCTAATATACTTTCGAGAGGATAGATGTGATGGTCCGCACACCTTCTAAATCAATGGTAGGCGATCCAAATTCAAGTGATCTGGTTTTAATAACATGGTACTATAAAAAAAAAAAAACTAGAAACCAAAATTCGTGTGTTCTGGTGGTCTCTAACCTAATCATTAAGTATGTGTCAAAGTGGATGGTTTAGTAGCATGATGATACTATGTTTTACTATGATTTAATCATTAAAACCTAGTGAATTTAAATTTACCGATGTCTCTTTAAGATGTGTAGGTTATGATCAATAAAGTGGATTTTCAATTTATGTGCCCTATCATGTATTTTACCACAATAGTGCAATTGATATCATTCATTTTTGTACTGACATGATGCATAGGTTAGAGACCATCAGGGTGCATGAATTTTGGTTTTTAGGCATTCTTCAGGATAGATCATGTTCAATGGTTAGAACCAGTGTTTGTTGTACTGCCTCATTCTATCTAGCATAGGATGTGGTATAGGATGTACTGTACTGTATCAGTACCATACTAGTATGCTATACTGCCCCATACCAGCCCTACTGTAATGTACCGAACTGCATATTGACACTATAATAGGATTTTACCTGTACAGGTTCCAGTACTGAGATGGCGAAACTTTGTTGGAACCTTGAGTTTGGATGGCCTAGGATTTTACCGGTACAGGTTCCGGTACTGAGATGGCGAACCTTTGTTGGAACCTTGAGTTTGGATGGCCTATCATTGATTTTGAAGCCATGATGACCATCTCAATATCCTCTTGAGAGTATATTAGCACTACCATACATACATGCATTTGTGATTTGAAGTAAAGAACTGTTTATAATGTTATTTGAGAATTCACATTATCAATTTGAAGAAAATAAATTCTAGATTTTTGTAAATTTGTAATTACTTTAATTCTATGATCTTGACAACATCGATGATTCTTCATCACTCTTTTTTTTCCTGGCAAATTGCAGTACTAACTGGAGTTGTTAGTCTTTGTGTGCAGTATCTTTTCTTTCATAAGTCATCTTATGTGGTGTACCTGTTATATCTGCTCAGTATCATTAGCATAATGCTGTTTGCTGTTAGCTTAGAAGCTAGATGGTTAGGAATCGTAGGATAGTCTATCAGTTTTTGTTAATTGCTAATCCTTATTAATAGCTACATGCATGTTCAAGGCAATGAATGTACAATTTTTTTAGATGTGACAATTATTCATCTTATTTTCTTGAGTATGTTCTGTATTGCAAGAATATTGGAATTTCTCTAAATTGGAAGAGATCGATTTCTTTTATAACACTGAAACACAGCATGGTAGGTAAAATTTCAAGTCGACCACTATATACATAAATTATTAGTTTGATCATCTGGATCACAGAAGGAGTCTTCCAATGATATGACACCATCAAAATTAGTTCCTTGGGGATGTCTATAGCAGCAGTCTTGTTTAAGTCTTTACATGATTATCTGGATATTAAATGTTGTCATGGTATAGATTCTGGAGGGGACACTTTCTGTTAGAGTATCAAGTACCAAGTTGTTAAGATGATGCCATCATGGAAAGTGTATCGTGATGAGAGTTTTAGTCCACATCAATGTCTAGAGATGATACTTCTGAGATGAATATTTTGGAAAAGCACAACATATTATTTTGAAAGTTAACAGAAACCTATTTTTGATCATGATTGATGGACATTGTGTTTGTGCCTTTTCGAGTCCCTTATTTGACCATTAATATTTCAGGTATGTCTTGGGAGCTGTTGAAACCTTCTTAGATGCTATCCCTGCTGCTGGATTTTTCAAAGGTAAACATAGGATAGTTGCAGTGAGGTCTTTTAGATACGGATGGTGCATTGTGAAGTTATGATTAGCTCTTTGAAGTCCTCTGTGTAGTTGCTTCTATTTGGTAATGCCAAACATATAATTTTTTATTTGCTTCCTTACATTTGTTTGTATTTGTCAAAAAATTTCAATAGAAATGTGTACCTCAACCAATCACCTGAATTTTATGCTCCTCAGTATTTTTTTGGACTATAATTGCATTTCCTTTTTTACAAGTCGAATCGATATAGTTCTAATGTGGTGCTTGAAGAAATGGGCTGGAGGAAACAAGAATGAAGCATGCAATATTTTCCACTTACGGCAATAGCCCATATTTATATGTCTATGTTGTCTATATACATTATTACAAGCATAATTGTACACTCACTCTGGTGGTACGTATAGCACCAAACCTAATTATCTTGACAAAATTGTGAGCTGGGGCATGGCATGTGACTAAGGTCCCATTTGGCAAAGCTTTTGGGGAGCTAGAAAGCACTTTTGGATGGTATGGTGGTGTTTGGTAAAAGAATCTGGAAGCTATTTTGTCTTTATTAGAAAGTTGGGAAAATGTACTTCGGAGAAGCTCCTCCCCAAAAGTGCTTTCTGTCTGGAAGCTATTTCGCTTTAATGAAATTTTTGTGGTGATCAAAATGTCCACAAATAAATGCCATAAAAATATTATACTATGTAACAATATATTAATATATAGTAATAATAATAATAATTGTAATACTTTATGTTAGAATATTATATTATAATTATGCATCGACATTAGCTATATTATCATATCATATCATGTCATATTGTTATACTATAAATATAATATATTATATAATTACATTATTATATTACATTGATTATTATTGTGATAATTTTTGTAATATGATTATTATATTATGTTATATTATATTGTATCATATTATATTATATTATTATTCTATAGCATTAAATATTATATTGCACTATATTATAATAATATTTATTACATTACAATATTATGTCACATTATATTACATTATAATAATATTGTACTATGTTATAGTATTTTAATATATATTATTATATTGCGTTATACTCTACTATATAATACTATGTAATGTTCTTTATTGTCATTTTATCATACCACAAGCTCTCTTTTAGTTTGGTTACCAAACACATGTTAAAGTGCTAGTTAGCATTGTAGAAATGTAGTTAGCAAATCGCAAACCACTTTTAGTAAAAGCTCTACTTCCAAAAGCTCCAAAAGCTATACTACTAACAGCAATCCTAAATAGGGCCTAAAACATTTGTTCAGAAATGATGTATTTGCTTCTTTATTTTCAAGGATATTATGGTCCCTGAGGAAGAAAAATGTGAATAGTAGACCAAAAATTCATTTTTGTTAATTTTATCAAAATAGAGATGAAGTTGAAGCAGCTGCAGTGATGGGTGAGGAGTGCTCAAGTGATGGTGCCCTAAAGACAATGATGGTTGTGAAGGATATTAATAAAATGGCTGTCACATGAGTCACACTTCAGATGATTAAAAATGAAGAGTCAATGCTTCCAACAAGCTAATGATATCTTCTGGGATTCTTAGCAGAGGCTCACCATTATAGGCCTAGAGCCTCCACACAAAGCTTAATGGGTGTAGCATTAGTCTAAGCATTTATTAGCTGATAATTGGACTTGATGTCGATAATATATTTCTGATGATAAAAGGAGGTAACCCTGAGAATAATTGACTTCGATCTCCAAGATGATCCTTTACAAATTGAATGTCTTTTCCCCAGCAATAATCATGTTGTCATAAAGAGGTAGAGTAGTGTTAACTGTGGATGGAGGAGAGTGGTCAAACGTAGCGTGCTTAATTGCTCATGCTTGCTCTGTGTATGACCAACTGCAATGATAGCATGATTGAGCTTTGGAAACCAAGCTAGAGAAGCATGTTTGAGACCATAAATAGCTCAACATGCTAAGGAAGCAAAAGGCCGATAATGAGATGCAATTACACTTTTTTGTAGGAGTCTGTGAAGGAAATACATTCCTCATATGTAAACCATTTTGCTTATTATATTGACTTATTAGTATAAAGCAGTTATTATTGATCCAAATTTGAAAAGAAAAAGGATGGAATAATGTAGCATATCTTAGATGGCCGGCTTCATGTTTTAATAGCCTTATATGTTATCTGCTAGCACATGCTAAATCTTATAATCTATATCAGAAATTTAAGTTTCTTGGCTGGGACATGCAGGATATGTGATACTTTATTTCTTTCCTACAAGATGTAGATGATTCTGAGAGGTCGCAGAATGAGATCAGACATCCGTGTGCATTGGAAATGCACAGCACATAAACCAACTTTAGCCTCCTGCTACTGAGGAAACCTAGCAACTCCCAATAAGTTTATGGCTCAAAATGGCTGTGAATGGTTGCAGGAATGCATTTTTTATCATGGGACTGTGATAAGGTCTAGTGTGACCATATGCCCACCTGGTTTAATACTTTATGGAGATAAAACAACCAGCACACAGGGGAAGATAATAAATGGGATAACTATAATGGAATGACTAGTTTGAATTTTAGGTTTTCCATAATGAACTTTTTAGAATGGTTTTCTTCTTGTACAGATCATTGTCCTTTAAATTCAGTGATTGTTATTGTATCTTTTCTACTTACATGGATAATTATGAGATTGCTTCAGAATTTGATTTAAAACATGCCCATGAAGAGAATTGACTATTTCCAAATTTGTTATTTTTGTTGAGGATGAGATTTTAAAGTGTTTGATAGGCATTGTTTGGTCCTGATGTTAGTTGTTGCTAGCAAAGTGCTGAAACGAAGTTTGATCTAGTTTTCTTAGAACTTTGTTATTCTAATATGTGAAATTCTAGCAAGGTAGCCTTTTGTTTGGTCTTTTTGGTAATCTGGGGCATTTGAAACAACATCACATTCATTATACCTGCACATGGAGAACATATGGGCTCTTTCACTAGCAGAAGTACCTCCATATTCATTTCTATGAGGAATTATTATTATTGCTATTTCATATGAATGTAAAATAACTACCAATCAAGTAACGAAGCTGTCCTTCCTGACTTTGGTAAGTTGGCTATAATTACAAAGTCTATGATCCATGGAAATAGATGCACTGGTTCATGTAGCCGTGTCTTGTTATCTAGTCTCAGTGCCATGTTTTCTTTCCATTGCTACATCTCTTCATAGAGATGAATCTTTTGGATTTGTATTGTGCAACCAAAAGTTAATTATTTGAATATTTTTTTTAATCTTTATGACTGCATATTTTCCTAACAGATGATATTTAGATCTTAGTTGTTAAATTCATCTCTTTTATTGCAATTGAACTTATTGTCTCATCTTTGTATTTAGAATTTTTTTTTTTTTTTTTTATTGAAATCCGAAAATTTTCAGTTTGGCTTCACTTTATTCACAGTCATTTGTTACTGGAGTCTGGAGATATGTTACCATTGTCATCATCTTGGTTTTTGAGTCTTTCCTTTATGGTCCATTTCTTAATGTATCACAGTGCAGCCTTATTATTCCATCCTAAATCTTACAAGATGTACGTCTTTTATGGCATTTGTGTTTGTCTTTATGATTTGTAAATATTTCTTCTTAAACTAGTTCCCCTTTGTCTGTTTCTGTCCTATTAGGTGAGCCAAATTTGGTTTAATTATAACATTTTGTGGTTTTTGTAATGCAGAGAGTGTAACAATAGTTCCTAATATTACATCAACAAATGGTACAACTGGCACACTAACAAGAGTATCCACTCCAAGCTTACATGACCTCCAACTTTATGGGGTTATTGTGACCATACTTTTATGTTTTATTGTGTTTGGTGGTGTGAAGATAATCAATAAGGTGGCACCTGCTTTCTTAATACCTGTCCTATTTTCAATCTTCTGCATATTCATCGGAATCTTTGTAGCTCCAAGGAGTAATGCTTCAAGTGAGTTTTTTCCTCCAGATTCCCTGTGTATATTAGGTTTCCTTCTGCAGATTTCAAATGCTTTCCTGATCTCATATTATGTAATAAGCTGCTTTTGATTATTGTTCCATGCAATTTTTGATGTAGGTGGCATCACAGGATTAAGTACAAAAACGTTCAAAGACAATTGGAGTTCAGATTACCAGCGGACCACCAATGCTGGAGTACCTGACCAAAATGGACCTACTTTTTGGGATTTTAAGTAAGCCTTTTGTTGTTTTTAAGTGGTATTATTTGTAATGTCATAGTTATGACCATCTGTGCTGTCTGCCCTGAACTTTCATGTCCTTGTATGTCGATTCATCTTTTTATATCTGCCCTTTACCTTATTCTGCAAAGGTTACATTAGGACTCAAAAACCTTTGCTTTAAACATTTAAATTTTGTTCTTTCTTTTGATGCTATTTTATGGAAAGGAATTAGGGTTTGGAAACTGTAATTAGGATCGAAATTAAAATCAATATAGGACAAGGAGCAGGGTGTTTATGACTACGCTTAGCTCAAGGATTGTCATTACAGGCTGACTTTGGTCTAAATTGATTTTTACAGGCTCTAGGTCTCAACTGGGTCAGGTTAAGATTTTACTCTGAAAGTCAATTAGTCCCATCTGAAAATCTGATTAGAACTGTATAATACATTATATCATTATAAATTACTTAAAATCTTTAATTAAAAGGAAAATCAGTAAGTTGCTGTGCTTTTTAAAAGTGCAGTGTGTATACCATACATGTACATCTGACTACCTTCTATACGCATTACCACTGATGTATTAAGTGGGGTCCACTTGCAAGTGTTAATCCAGAGCAAGACTATTGTACTTTTAGGGCATATTCAATGATGTCTATGACCATATTGTGTCGCTTTCAAAGACTCGGCCATCCAGCTTTGAGCTCGAAACAAATTAGTTTGAGGTTTTGGCTTTAGCAATGTTTTCGAGCTAGGATACGCCCAATCAGCATTAATTAGTCAAGTCTTGAACCAAGTACAGGCTTCCTGTGTCTAGTTTGGCCCAAGCCATGATAGGGGACTGGGTGGATGAACTCGTGCCTCGTTCATCAGCGATCCTGAATAGAATTGAGATAGTTTGTTCCAAGGCATGGAAGGATATACTTAAGGATGAAATTGGATATTGGATTACAATCACAATCAAAGAATGAGATTGCAATACTAAATTGGGTTGGAATGGAGATCATTTTATCTATGTTTATTGGTTTTTGGAGTCAAAATCAAGATGAGAATGAAGGTTAAAACAGGCGTTGATTTAAAGTCTGACATACATAACAAACATATTAATGAGGTCAGCATTCAACTATATTGAGATAAATATTCATGTAAAAAATTGATGTTAAGATTGGAGTAAACTTAGAACTGATCCAAAATTCATAACTAGAATGGAAAAGATAAGATTGTCTTTAATGATATTTTCGAATTTGAATGCCAAGTGTTAGAAGATAATATTCCCAATATGAGGGGAATTAATTTATCCACCGATGGTTGTAATAATTCTAACTATTTTATGATCTTAATATTGCAATAATGAAAATCCATTCTTATCTAAAAAGATGTTTGTGCAACTACCAAACAAGTTAGATGGATATAAATAGTTGAAAATATTGACTGGAGATATTATATTTAATGAAAATTGTATTCCTTTTATAGATGAAACCTAATAAACCACCTATAAAACTTTTAATATTCTAAAATTTTGTTCTTATTATAAAAATTGTTTGAAAGGTGAAAAAAGTATGTTCATCATTGCTTGTGTTGTCTTAATAAAAAGGAAAAACACAGATCAATTTCCTTCAAATTAAGTTCTATTGTAACCTGAGTTTTTTGTTCAGTGTGCATCGATATTAACAACAAAATAATATCATAAGACAGATGGAACTAAATTGCCTTCTGAGTTCTGACAGTTTTAACTTTTCAGTGCTTTGGTAGGTCTCTTTTTTCCAGCCGTAACAGGAATTATGGCAGGTTCAAATAGGTCTGCATCTTTGAAAGATACGCAGCGATCTATACCCATTGGAACATTGGCTGCGACTCTCACAACCTCATTTTTATATCTCATATCAGTGCTGCTATTTGGAGCTTTAGCTACCAGAGAAGAGCTCTTGACAAACAGGTATCTGCATCTTCTGTACGAGCACCCGTCCTCCTAAGTTCTCATTTTTGAAAATGCTGTCTTTGTTGAAAAAAAAAGGCTCTTTTAGTTCAGTGGTTTTAACATACTTGGATAACTGAGTTTGCAAATTCCACAACTCTAGCTCATCCATTCCTATCATGCAGTTGTTCAATTATTTCTTAACTTGCCAACCAGATGTTCTACATCCAGTAAGTCAATCAACGCATAAAAAGAAAAATGTTTTATGAAGTACTTGGTATGTCATTGGCCAGGCAGGAGCTATGTGGCCATTGTACATCCATGACTTGCAAAATTAATTGTCTTGGCCTGATTGTGTATGGTTAGTTTGTGCAATCACAGACTGTACAAGCTAGGTGGATTGCTGACATATTGAATAATAATGATATCAGAATTTTAGGTTTTCATACTTGGAGTTACCCTGCTCTACATAAGGCCTAAACATGAATTTTGGGAAGAGCTAGTGAGCTTTTCTCCTAGCATTATTTGGATGCTTGGAATGTTGCCAAGTTTAAATATTCCCAATTGCTGGACATGGCAGCATCCCAAAATCAAGGCATTGGGATAGACACAGACACACACACACACACATAATGTTCCAATGCTTTTGAGAATATTTGGCCTAAATACTTCCCAATGAAAACAATGGAAATGAAATGCTCTCCATGATCATCATCTAAATTGCCTAAAAGCCAATAGTTATCTGTTTGGAGGTCTATTACCCATGCATCAACTTGGCACAAAATGAACAGTAGAAATATGGATGACGAGCTGAACCTTACTGGAGACTAGGTTTTTAAAAAACTCTAGTTTTTCAACCCATTGATTTTAAAACATATGCGAACCAAAGTTCAATTGATATGGATGCTTCTAGATGATAGATCAAATCAAAGCATTGTATAATTCTGTTGAAATTGTCCACACTGTATCCATTTGATGTACAGGTTAAAGACCATAAAGATACATGATTTTTCACTCCTAACTAATTCATGTAAATCATGATCAGCAGTGTGGATTTTCATGTAATGAGTGCTATTGCTGGTTCTCATTAAAATGCTTTTGGACCAAATACTCTCAAAATCATTCCAACCTCTCTCTCTCTCTCTCTCTCTCTCTCTCTCTCATGCATACACACACACACACACATTAAATTCCCAAGCCATAAAATATTAACCATGAAAGGAAAGGCTTATAGATCAAGATACTTAGATAATTCCAGCCATATCATTTCATGTCTTGGCATCCAAAAGTGCCGACATTTCTAAAAACCTAAAAGGTGGAGTATCTAAGTATTATAGTTTTCTCCACATCAAGTGTGAAATCTTTCTTGTTATGGTGATTTCTTGCTTGAGGTTTTACTTGTCTAAGAAGAACTTTAGGAAGAACTCATCTTGATGGTTGGAAGTCATTATTACTTGCTTTCTAACTTGAAGACAACTGGAATAAATTTATCTGTAATAAGTTATCTATTTTTATATATCATGATTCACTGGTGGCTGCATGCTTTGAATGCAAATTGAAGAACTTATCACTGGTTATTTCTTAGTACCTGTATCATATTGTTTTTGGGATCTAGCGCGATATATAATGATACAAAAGTAACTCTTTTGCCAAAATCCATGGTTTCAAAAAATCCTATATGCCTTCCATAGGATTGCTGCCTAGCTCTAGAATAAGCGGTTTGCGCACTCCAAACTTGCACCTGTATGCCAAATTATTGTCCTCAGTGCTTTTTACAGAATTTTAATCCAGGCTATTGGGTAGGAAAATTTCAGAGACTCATAAAGTGAGTTATGCATGGATGTTTTGTTCTTTCAAACTCATGACAATCAGAATCATTATTCAGGCTCCTCACTGCTGAAGTTGCTTGGCCTGTTCCAGCAATCATTTATGTCGGGATCATTCTTTCTACTTTAGGTGCAGCACTTCAGAGTTTGACAGGGGCTCCACGGTTGCTTGCAGCAATAGCAAATGATGACATTCTTCCCGTTCTTAAATATTTTAGGGTCACAGAAGGTGGTGAGCCTCATTTGGCAACTTTGTTTACCGCCTTCATTTGTATAGGATGTGTTGTGATCGGGAATCTGGATCTAATTACACCAACTGTCACTATGTTTTTCCTTCTATGTTATGCCGGTGTGAATTTATCTTGTTTCCTTCTGGACCTTCTCGATGCTCCTAGCTGGCGTCCTCGATGGAAGTTTCACCACTGGAGTCTCTCACTTATTGGTGCTCTGCTTTGTATTGGTATGCTACCGAAACTCTTGTTTCTATTTTTAACATTGTAAAGTTTTTTCAGGACTTCTTTTTGGAATGTAAATTGAATACATTCAGAAATGCCTATATTCTGAGCTATGAGATAGATTTCTCAACCGACATTCTACTTTCAAATTCAGTTTTATTTAAAACTTGCATTTTTTTTTTTCGTTCGGTACAAATTGAAGTGAGATTCATATGTTGAGTTAATATGCTATCCTGTTTTTTGGTTTGGGTACCATATCTTTGAACTTTTGCATCACGTGATTGTCCTCAATAACAAAAAGCTGTTATCTTTATATTGTTTCTGGAGACTTCCAAATTTCTGTTGAACTTACTTTCTGATGAAAACTCATGTTTGTTGCAGTGATCATGTTTTTAATCTCCTGGTTTTTCACTGTGGTGTCTCTGGCTCTTGCCAGCCTTATATATTACTATGTCAGCTTAAAAGGAAAGGCCGGAGATTGGGGAGATGGGTTCAAGAGTGCATATTTCCAATTGGCCCTTCGAAGCCTTCGATCTTTAGGAGGTATGTACATTCAACATTATGCATGAGAATATAAATTACAACTGGCTCTGCAACCATGAAAGCCAAAATGCATGGTGTCATTCTTATACTATCATAACATCTTTAATCATATGCAATGAATATACAAGTAGAGATAAAGAAGAAATTACACTAATAAGCTTAAAATTTATTACATGATATTGCAGCATAGAAGGTTCATTAGGTTTATTCTGACTTTCTTGTCAAATGTGCATGGTTGCTCAACCGTATGATGCAAAATTGTGGGTATTCTAGTTCAAGAGAAATGTCTAGTTACGTAGAATCTTTTGGGTTAAGGAAAGGAGATGTGTGAAGTTGCAGGTATGTGAACATGATAACAAATTCAATAGTCCTATTACCATTAGGAAACGGCTTAATTTATAGTTTAATCATGATGATACTCTGAATCTTTATGCACAATAGGCATTTGTAGATTCTGTGTTTGGATGCCCGTTTTAGCATATGAGGAAGCATCAGTAGCTTAAGTTTACTGGAAACATCAAGAATTGTTGAGAAAAGATGGGATCAGAAAATGGGAAACTCAAGGAGAACAAGGTCTTATGATTCCCAGAACTTGTAAATACTATGACAAACTTTTTAACCAAGTAGAGGAATGCTAGGAAGCCATGCCCTAGCTTCCTATGCTTGTGTGAAGTGGGGACACAGATTCGGAATATCAACATGACATGATACAGATGCGTTGCTGTCAAACCTTGAAAAAGTTGGATATGATATGGCTAGGATATGTCAATTAGATATGCATATGACACATGTATGTAAAAAAGCATCCATAAAATATAGTTGGTTACCGAAATAGCATAGTCCATTCATTAGACGATAGCATCAACTTTTCCAAGCTCATCATTTAGTCATCAAATCTGGAGACCCCAGTCCACACTCTACATTTTAATATTAAGATTATAGACTACAAATAACACTAGAAGTAGTGGGATCAAATGTCGGCTTGAAACAAGGAGGTGGCACAAGTGGAACTGAAGAAACACTCTTCACCCACTTGGAATCCACCAAGGATATAGGAGAAAAAGATAAACAAGAACTCCAATGCCATAGGCTAAATTCTCATTTAAATTATCAAAGTCATACCATGCATTCATTTACTACTATATACAAGATTTTAAATCCTATGGATGGGGCTGTCCCTGTTTTCTTATGGAATGGGATGCGCTGCTATCTCATCCCATCCCAACGTTTGGGATAGGAGATATCTCAAGATGTCCTGATCGGGATGCTGGGACGTTGGTAGGACGGTCCTATCTTGACACATGGGATGATATCCCATCCCAACATCCTGTCGAGACTTAAATCCTTGACTATGTATGTATGTGTATGTGTGTGTGTGTGGTGTGTGCATGCGTGCTGTGTGGGTATTGCGTGTGTGCGCATGTGCATGCGTGTGCGCGCGCATGCATGTGGGCGGGCGGGTGCGCGTGCATGCCCATCCCAACATCCCATCGGAACCTGAATCCTTGACTATGTATGTATGTGTGCGCATGCATGCGGGCGCATGCGCGTGCGTGCACGCACATGCCCAGCCCAACATCTTGCCGAAACCTGAATCCTTGACTGTGTGCGGGCGGGCAGGCGGGTGCACGGGCATGCGTGTGTGCGTGCGCAGGCTGGCGGGGGCGGGTGCGTGTGCGTGCACGTGCATGCGTGTGTGCGTGTGCTTGCGTGTGTGTGCATGTGTAATATCCTAATACGTTAATGCTTCGAACTTTCCAACTTTCTATAGGACAAATAAAATAAAAATGTCTATCATCTTTTATATGTACGTATGTATGACAATACATGTCCTGATACGTTAATGCTTCCAACTTTCTATAGGACAAATAAAATAAAAATATGTCTATCAACTATAAAAGATATGATGCATGAACCGAATGTAATAAAGCCTAGACACTTCAAAAGACATCCACATTTATGAACACGCTGTTAAAGCTTATAACCACTAATGATTAATAACTTATAAATATTTGATGAGATTGACTTATTGACTAAAGTATAGGCTATATTCTGAAATGGCTAATTCAAAAATGTGTATGTATGGATGTATGGACACAAAATGACAATACATATCCTAATACGTTAGTGCTTCCAACTTTCTATATGTATGTATGTATGTATGCATGGGCATAAAATGACAATACATATCCTAATACGTTAATGCTTCCAACTTTCTATAGGACAAACGAAATAAAAATATGTCTCAACTATAAAAGATATGATGCATGAACCGTATGTAATAAAGCCTAGACACTTCAAAAGACATCCACATTTATGAACACACAATTAAAGCTTATAACCACTAATGATTAATAACTTATAAATATTTGATGAGATTGACTTACTGATTAAAGTATAGGCTATATTCTGAAATGGCTAATTCAAAAATGGACTAACCCAACATAGCTCGTTTATCTCTCCTACATCAACAAAATTATCTTTCCACTATCAAAGGGTTAACACTAGACCAAAAAAAAAAAAAAAAAAGTGAGCACTCACCCTTATATTTGGTGATATTAGGTGTGCTTGGGAAATATTTGGAGTATTTTTTGTTAGGTTTTAAAAATAGGATACTTTACACAAGTATTGGACATGTATTTAGGAGTCTCATACACATCCAATACAAACATGGTATATGATTTGAATTTTGAAGCATGTGTACTTCCCAGAATGCCACATGTAAGGGATTGGCTATTGCTCACTGAAAATTTAATCGGGAAAATTAAGAAAAACAGGGGCCTGATGGACCCTTGTTTTGATCGCCCAAAGGGCGGAGCCCCTCTCTCTTTCTTCCTCTCTTTCCTTCTCCTTCTCCCCTTTCTTCACCGGATTTTATTTCAAATGCTAAAACCGTCTTGGTCCACTATGGCACGGCTCGGAACATCCTGAATCAGATGGTTCAGGGTGGTTCCACATTCCTTGGCGGCAATTCATCCATCTTTGTCCTGTCTGTAGCAGTTTGGACATTCCAAGCACTGGTTTAAGATACCCAAATTAGCTGAACAGAAAATCAATAGAAACTAAACCATGGCTAGGAGGCAGAGCAGCAAAATATGGTGTCTTTGCTTTAATTGGGTGATCCTTGGTTCTGCATAACTGCAAATATGCCAACTTCTTCTAGCAATCCTGGATTTTGTGTCCCAACCCTTTTATGTTCTGAACTTTTCAGGAGCTGAACTACTACTTTCAGCTAATTAGCAGCAATCAATTGAAATGGATCGTGTGACTGAATGAATGTGTCACTACTGAATGTCTTAATGGCCCCCAGTTATTACAATGCTACTTGAAAATGCTAGTTCTTAGATGACCAGCATCAAACTACTATTGATATGTGCTACTATTGATATGTGTCTATGTGATTGTAGCATGGATGCATAATACAAACTGACCATATTATTCTCTATACACTTCAAATTCAACTTCTATTTTTTGTAATGCCTTGTCTTTCCTCTTGTAGCAAACCAAGTACATCCTAAAAATTGGTATCCAATTCCCCTCATCTTGTGCCGGCCATGGGGAAAGCTGCCAGAGAATGTACCTTGTCATCCAAAGCTTGCTGACTTTGCCAATTGCGTGAAGAAGAAAGGTCGTGGTATGTCAATATTTGTCTCAACCATTGACGGTGACTATCATGAATTGGCTGAGGATGCCAAGACAGCCTGCCGTCAGCTTAGCGCTTACATTGACTACAAGCACTGCGAGGGTGTTGCTGAGATCATTGTGGCACCTGATATGTCTGATGGTTTTCGTGGTATTGTCCAGACTATGGGTCTGGGGAACCTCAAGCCTAATATTGTTGTCATGCGATATCCGGAGATCTGGCGTCGCGAGAACCTCACCCAGATTCCATCCACATTTGTCAGCATTATCAATGACTGCATCATTGCCAACAAGGCAGTTGTGATTGTCAAGGGACTTGATGAATGGCCAGGTGAGTACCAAAAACAGTATGGAACTATTGACCTGTATTGGATTGTGAGGGATGGGGGCCTGATGCTGCTTCTGTCCCAACTGCTGCTGACAAAAGAGAGTTTTGAGAGTTGTAAGATACAAGTCTTCTGCATTGCTGAAGAAGACATGGAAGCTGAAGAACTGAAGGCCGATGTGAAAAAGTTCCTGTATGATCTCCGGATGCAGGCTGAGGTAATTGTCGTAACAATGAAGTCATGGGAGGCACATGTCGAGAGCGGGGCTCAGCAGGATGACTCTTTGGAGGCATTCACTAGCGCACAGCGGCGGATTGCTTCATATCTTGCAGAGATGAAGGAAACAGCAAGGAGAGAAGGGAATCCACTAATGGCAGATGGGAGGCCAGTAGTGGTGAACGAGCAACAGGTGGATAAGTTTCTTTACACGACGCTCAAGTTAAATTCAACTATACTAAGATACTCACGGATGGCTGCTGTGGTGCTTGTAAGCCTCCCGCCTCCACCTTTGAACCATCCAGCATACTTCTACATGGAGTATATGGATCTGCTGGTTGAAAATGTGCCCAGGATGTTAATAGTTAGGGGATACAGAAGAGATGTTGTCACTCTTTTTACATGACCAGTGGAGACTCTTGGTCTCGCATGTTGTACTGTTAATTTTGTTGGGGTTCATGAGACAGCAGAAGTGGGCAATTTTATTGGAAAGAATATATGGCAATTTATAAATGATCAGTTCAGGAGAGTGGCTAAATGAAAGGTTCAAAAAGTTGCGTTAGCTTATTTTTATGCTTAGAAAGAATGAGTGGATAGATCAGGCAGTATGTTACTGAGATCAGGAGGGTATGCATGCAGGCAATTTGGAAGATCTTTTCTGATGTACCTACTTCAAACTTGGCATGTATATTATTCTTCAGTACTTCGTAGGTTTCAGGCAGATTGCATAAAATTGGATTCATTCTTTTTCCTCCCAATTAGTTGGGATTGTTTTCATAATTCTGTTTTGTTGTCACAAAAGGGGTATGGGTAAACAGATCAGGAATAGCCTGCCCAGGATGGTAAAGTTTTGTAACAACTGCATCTCGATGTATTTAGTGTTGGGTTTAACTCATCCTTGCTCTTTTATTTTTTTATATAATTTTATCACCAGCAAGGGTCTAAGTATTGCATGCACACCACGCATGATGCTCGCAACAACGTACAATTTATTATGAATAATGGACTTCTTTTAGGGAGGAAAACAAATGTCACATCGGACATTGGATTCTGCAAGGAATTCAGCTTTTTGAATCAGCTGGCACACCGAATCTTTCTTCATTTCCATGGCAATGCCCAAAATCTGTAGTGCTTGGCTGTCCTTAGCCGGTCTTTCTTAGTAAAAGAAAAGGTTAGTACTTCGTCCATGACTGGCTGGCTTCTTGTAACAACTCAGCCACCGATCAGAAAGTAAAACCGCCAAGAAAACTTAAGGGATGGCAAAACATGGAGATTGATTTGGAGGCAAATGAGTGGCCGGTCGTGGGAGACTAGTGGTTCCTGATTGGGTCATTTTGTGGAGGTGATTTGTTGGTATGCTGTTGAGGAAATGACTTGTGCTTTGGGAGGAAGGGTGGTGTGTGTTGTTTATTAGATTTGGCTCTTCAAATTGATTGATTTTTGAAGTTGAGATGGTGTCTATTAGATGGATGCTCGAAGGAGTCTTGTGTTTGGCTACAAAGTATAGCCATTTTGATGCTATAGTGCTGGGCTGTTTTGGCAGTGCAGTTTTTTAGCCAATTTTTTTTTTAATAAAAGAAAACGTTAAGGCTTCATTCATCATTAGCTTACTTCTAGTGACAACCCAGCCACTAACTAACTAGAAAGTAAAACCGCCAAGAAAACTTAGGTACAAAAATGTAGGCAAACAAGAGATAGCAAAACATAGAGATTGATTTGGAGGTAGATGGGTAGCCAGTCATGGCAGATCAGTACTGGCTCTTGGTTAGACCACTTTTTGAAGGAGATTTGTCGGTGTACTGCTGAGAAAATGACTTATGCTTTGGAAGAAAGAACGGTGTATGTCGTCTATTAGATTTGGCTCTTCAAGAACATGTTGGTTTTCGAGGCTGAGATGGTGTTTGCTAGATAGGTGCTCAAAGAAGCCTTGTACTTAGCCATGAAGCATAGCCATTCCTATGCTACTGATCCTCTCCTCAACATCTTTGAGTCTTGAGGCTCCCTTGCTATTTCTACAGCGAGCCGAAGGGCTATCTTCATCTCCTGAAAATCTTCATCCTCAAAATTTATCATTATTAACTTTGACGGTAGTGTCAAGGATGAAAAGGATGGTGCAAAATTTATTATCCGGGGGCCGGATGCTAGACTGCTTACGGCAGGAGGTTTGTATCTTTTTGGATCCATCATCCTAGAAGCAAAGCTCCATGCTATTTGAATAGACATCATTATGGTGAGGGTTGTGGGCAGAGTGAATCATCATTAAGAACAACCATAATTGGCTAGATCCAAGATGAGATGACACACATGAATGACCATCTGCTCCTTCGGGACATCTAGCTATACATTCGTAACAGCGTCGGCTCAGCATATTTATCAAGAGGCGAATTGTGTCACCGACTAAATCGCTTTTTACATGGCAGAGCATACCGGTGACTAAACTTGGCATCAAGATCAGACTTGCTCGCGTGCCCCATAAAATATTTTATTTTTTGATCTTATGGAGTGCACCCACACTAGATTGGTGTGAGCACCTGCATGTAATTAAAAAAAAAAAATTAAAAAAAAAAAAATCATGGAGATTGAAACTTTGAACCATGCAAGCGCCAGCAAAACTGTCTTCTTCCATAAATTTATACATCTGAAAAAGAAAAAGGAAAAAAAGGAAGTTACAATTTGACCGCTTCGACTTGGTCCAAGTTTCATCCCGACCCGCAGGAGTTTAAAAAAAATTTAGTTCTCTAAAGTCACACTTCGATTGTAATGTGACCCTTCCGTCTTCATATACACTGCGACCGACGGTCAGCAGCAAATTATGAAAATGCCCTCCCATTTTATCCATTCCCCTTTGGTCACAGATGGTGATGATACCCACAAAGCCGCCAAGCCCAACTTTCTTCGTATCCTCACCACTGCTGGCGATGCTGTAGACGAAGCGGCTGAGATCTTCTTATTCTTACTCTCGTCGTCCACATCCACATCCACATCATTCTCACGCAAGAGACCCTCCCTACGTTCACCCTTATCCTTTCCCACGACATTGCCTACCAAGGCAATGAAGCAATGTGAAGAAGATGTTTCAGCAGCTCTCCTACTGATTCTTTTTGGGGGATTCGCACGAGCTGCTTGCAGCCAAAAGCATTGGTGGACTCTCGGCTTGTTTCGCCAGCAGCATTCGGTTCGATCACCCAAGTGCCCATCATTGAAACAGAAATGGTGTTAAAAACCAATGCAAAGGCGGCAACCTTAATCACTCTTGACCTCACAACTATAACAAATCATCTCCTCTCTACTTGGTTTGTAAGAGGTTTGATCACAATTTGGTGGTGGAGAGAAGAAGAAGAAGAAGAAGCGGAAGAGAATTGCTTAAAAATGTTTTGCATATCCAGAAAAAATTGCATGAATCAGATGTACAGGAAAAATTGCCACTTGCTTCGTTGCTAGGAGCAAAACATACCATCTTTACCCTCTTCCACACTATGGTCTCGAAACCTCTCAAAGATGAACTCGTCTGTTACAGAAAGCTAAAGTCATTTCCCTCCTAATCTTACCTTTTTTCTTGTCTGGGAATACTTGAAGAATGTCAGATTGGTTCCATAGAAAAATAAAAAAGAAAAAAGAAAAAACAGAAACCAAACTGGAGCTCGTTCTTTACAAAAACATGGGGTTCCTTGAGGGCTCTAGCCCGCAATTCGATTACATTGATTCCTATGCTTTTTCTTTGTTGTTGAGAGAAATCACCTACAAGCACTGATGATGGAGAAATCCCAACAGAGCTTTCCATGTCGGATCTGCACACTCATTTGACGGAGACGTCGTACATCTCGGTGCCATCTTTTAGGCTAGAGACAATGTGCATGGTTTAACAGTGTCGGAACAAAAGGACTAGTTGCTATATATGATTTCTAGCCAAAGTACGGTGAATCTGTTTGTACAAATGAAATTCTTAGAGACATTGATCAAATATACCAGAACCATAAAACAGTTTATAAATTCTCACAAAAATGACATATAAAGAAGCTACCAAATCCTGGCCAAAGTACTCGAGTTAAAAATCAGTCAAGAACATTTCAACAAACAACACAGCTGATATGAGCACTGCTAGACAGAGTATATACGATTTGGGAGAGATGAAAAAAGAATAATTAAAACAGAGGAAGAAAGAATGGGTGGCGACAACGGCAACCAGACGAGGCATCAGAGTTAGGATCTTGTCACCTCTTTTTTAATGGAGGAGACCTCGACCCTCCACGAAGTCAGCCACGGCAAAGTCAGGAAGCGAAACCACAGGAATAGTGATGGTGGGTCTCCAGCAGCCACAACAGTGGGTGGCGAGCGGGGCGATGGTCATGGGAGATGTCAGTTCCGCCGGAAGTGATGATGAAGCAGCAGGTAGAACCCCTAGCGCAAAGTCATCAGAGAGGAAAAATATTGAAAGATTTTCTCTTCTTTAATTAGAGATTAGAGATGATTAGGAGTATGCTAGAGACTTTAGCAAATTCATTTGCCCTTCATGTAAGCCTAGTAATTCTATTGAAAGGTGACATGGAATCAATTGACCAACTTAAAGAATCCAATTACAAATTTCTGAACTCAAGAGGGTCAGCATGAAAGAAAGCCAAGGAGCCCAAACTGTAATTTTTTTTTCCCTAAAAAAGAAAAAGAATCATTAGCAGATATGACATTATATTCCACTTTACACTGTTATGATAAATCCATGTAAATATACCGTCATGACTGCTGGTTCCTACAACAACCAAACGAAAAGCAGAAAGGCTAAAAAAAAAAAAAGGACACAGGTTCAAGCAAAACCTAATGAAAATCACAGCAGAACGTCGTGCGATTTCGTTCACCCTGCCTACTTGATGTACTGGGAGAGCCACTTGAAGCCCTCACCATAGCCCATCTTGCGGACGATGCTGCACATAAAGACCTCAAGTGGGCGGACGTTAGAGTCTGCCAGATTCACCTTGCCCTTACCAGTAGTGAAATTGCTGAGTCCTAGGTGGTAGCGAAGCTCCTCCTCAGATGCTGCATATGGAATATCGATTTTGTTACCCAATACAAGGAATGGCACATTCGCCAGGGAATCATCTGAAAGGAGAGCATCCAGCTCCTTCTTTGACTCTGCAAATCTTTCCTTGTCGAAGGCATCCACTAGGTAAACCACTGCATCCACCTGCCAACAAAATAAAGCACCGACAACCCTTTTTAGACAGAGAAATCAAAGAACCGAACCTGCAATACTTGAGAATCAACACCAAGACCAAAAATACGAGTAAACATGATCCCACCGGATCATCAAATAAGAAGCTTGATCTGCGAAGCAGAAATCAAAAATTAACTGGCCAAACATAAGCAGCAAGTGGGATCGAGTGTCAAGGCTAAAGTTTCGATTGCCTTGTGCCTGTGTATATATAATAGCACTTTCATGCTGCATGCTTGTTCAGACATTCATTGACAGCTCTACAATGGCCATATATTGCAGACTCCACAGACTCTATGGTATACCCATCATGCCATTCATTCCTTTACTTAAATCTTATGAACATTTAAGAAACTCACTCAGTTGTAGTTGTGATCCAGAATTGTTTGATGGTAATGCTTAATCTGACGTTGCCTAATTACCTAAAGTGGAAGCAGTTCAAGCAGATCCCTTTTTTTTTTTTTTTTGTTGGGAGGAAAAAAAACATACATTAAGCATTTAGGAAGCCAGTACAATGGCATTTCCAAAGCTGAGTACAATGCCCTAGAGAGATGTTTCATGCTATTGGAGTCACTTGTTATTATGCTTAGGTTTTGGAATGTCATTGCAAACAAACCTCAAATTTGGCTGTGTTAAGAGTTTTTCATAAATTACAACAGTCAAACACACATAGAATCTCAAATCAAGGGAATACAATGCCCTAAAGAGATGTTTCATACTACTGAAGTCACTTGTTACTACGCGTAAATTTTGCAATGTCATTGCAGACAGACCTCAAATTTGGCCCGGTGGTGAGAGTTTTCATAAATTACAACACTCGGAGATCTCAAATAAAAGTTTTATAATCAGATATATCATTTCTGCAACTATCCTTAGGTGAGCAGTGTAAGTATATATTATATTTTCTAATATAATGAATGAAAATATTCAATACTAGAGGTGACAGCATAACAAGACAAACGTCTCCATAAAATGGACTTTTATCTTCAAATGACAGAGATCATGTACCGTACATTTTTCACTTGTGGGGTGTTGTGCGGGAATTATTTGTTCAGTGGTCTGGGAGTGAGGTACATAGACTGTTTGTGGATAACAATAACAAGTGTTACGTCAATGAAATTATAGGTGCACAGGCCACTTTTGGAGATATTAGGGAATTCATTGCCACGATAGACCTTTACCTTGGCAGAGTCAACTTTAGGCTTGTAGACAAACCAGGGAGTACCCATATGATACAATCGAGGCTGTCCAATGAGTGAGTTGTTGATGAACACTCCTCTTGATGAGATCAAAATTTGCTTCACTTAATTAGAAAACATGGTGAGCTAGGGCTAGACTTGGCTTGCTTCAGCTTAGCTTAATTAAGCTTGAAATGCGACCGAATAATTAATTAATATATAATATACATCACTTTAGTTATTATTACTATTTACATATGACTATAATACATTAAAGATAAAAATTTACATGTCAAGAAAATATTTTAATTAAAATATTTTTTTGTTCAAGTGTTTCAACTATATCATCGAAATATAGCAGCGGAAAGTAGCTCTCTCTCTCTCTCTCTCCCTCCCCCCCCCTCCCTCCCCCCACTTCCCTGCCCTTGCAGCTCTCTCTATCTATCTACCTATCTATCTCAACCTCCCCCTCCCCCCCCCTCCTCCCCCTGCATGTGTAAAAGCCAGAAGGGACTTCAGGTTATTGCTAGATCTCTCAAAGGCACACCAGACAAGCTAGAACCTACACAAAATTTAATGAGCTGGCTCAAGCTCAGCTTGCTTACACCCCATGATGGTCTTAGGCATGGTGAGATTTAAAAGCCTAACTTTTGAATTTTGATATGAATACAATAACTGATGACATCTAAAAGGATTCCCTTTGGTTCAAGTTCCTTGAAGATTTGTCTATGTAGCATACATGCAAAAGATGACACTATATTAGCACAATGGAGAAATAAATTCCCCAAGTCATTTCTCAAAGGAATTCAAAGACATCAAGTACAAAATCTAGAAAATATATGAAGTTAATAAAGGGGCACATAACACTAGGGAACAAGAAAACCCCCAAATAAACACTACCTTGGATCCATCATAAGAATACCTAGAGTAGAGACAAGTAAAAATTGGTCCAACGAATGCATAAAATGGAACTGCACATCATCGTCTCATGCTACAATCAAGTTTCCTAGATCTTGCAACAATGATTCTTTAAAATTTCTAGTACAACTATGCAGTAAGAAAAACAATTTGGGCATCGAGGTCCATAAGCATAAAATAACTACATCAAAAATAACCAGAAATGAATACTGATGAAAGATTATGAAGGGCAAAGTCAGAGGACCTCACCAAAGAACATTTACTAGAAACCCAAATAGAGCGACATGGATGATGTTGCTAGATGATGTGTTACTCCATATATATTGGCCAGTTTTACCAATCAAATTATGAAATCAAGAATTGCAAACTTTTTACCATAAACCAGATGTTAGCCAACCGTAAACTGGTATAGAATTTCTTGCCAAAACAATTTTAGACGGAAATGCAGTGCACACAGTGATCTTTCTCTTTGAGAAAGAAGATCTATCCAACAATGGAGGAGCAAGATAGGAGAAAAAAGCAATAAAAAACCTGGCAACATTTGTTTCTTGCAAGTATGAAAAATAAGAATATTTCCTATAATATGCCTCTTGATAAGATCTCTAACTAACTCATCTTGACATTGGCTGATTGGATAAGATCTCTGACACAACTTGATTCAGTTATTCCAAATTTTCCTAGATTTTATGGATACCAATCTAATTCAATTGGATAACCAGGATTATTCTTATCTAAAGCAGCCTTCTAGAACTAACTTAGAGCCAAAACCAATATCAAACCTCTTTGTTTCTATGATCAGCATTTGATATATATTGGTTCAAGTACATGAAAACTAAGTCCATGACGTGTGCATCATTCTCCCCAAGTTGGAGAAAACTCACCCTCAAGTTGGAAAAGCCTTGTAGTTTTTCCAACAAAGTAGGAGAGAGCTTCATCATCTCGCTTTTGACATCCAAGAATCTTCAATCGTTAGCTTGTTCTTGCATCTGACCAGCTATTGAATATAAGATATTTTCCAAGTGTTGATGGATCATTCATCATATATATATATATATATATAAGATTTGCAACATTAACTCTCTATGTGGTACGAAGGATGGAATGGAGGAAGAATGGGCAAAGTAGGAAGGATGGATGAGGGAGAGGCTGGATGGAAGATCGATCCATTCTCTTATTTGTTTGGTAAAACATAGAAGGATGGATAGAAATAATTCTCTCCTCTATTTAATATAAGATGAATGAAAGAATGGATGGATGATATTTCTATAATATTTTTACTAAACTATCTTTTAATAAAACATATTATTTTATCAATTTATAACACCTATTTATACTAAAGAAGCAAACAATGTATAAACTTATAATTTTTATAATTTATAATTATATAAAAAATTATATAAATATCTAATTTTAATTTAATTTAATAAATAATTTTATAAATTAATTATATATATTAATTATAAATAACTAATTAATTTATAATTTAATTTGAATATTTAATTAATATTATACAAATAATTAATTTAAAAATAGTAAATAAATAAAAAAATAGAAGACAATAATTATTTAATTATTATTATAAAAATTATGTTCTAAAATTAAAATAAATGATAATAAAATTTAATAATATTTGATTAATAGTATATAAAAATATATATAAATAATATATATGAAAAAGTAAAGAAGTGTTATAGTTTTGTCGAAAAAAATTGAGGGGTAATTTTGTCAATGTAGAAATCCACCCCTCAATTTTCATCCATCATTCTTTGCATACAAATTGGTGGGCCAGGTGGATGGGCAATCCCTCCTTTTCACCCATTCTCCTTATAACTTTTAAAATCAAATAAAAGATGAAGGTCATCCATCCTTCTAACCTTTCATGACTCCAACCAAATTTAGGATATATGTAGCGGAGACATCATACCCTTAGGGAAGTTCCACATGATAGGCATTGTCATTGACCTTCAATAAATTTTGCAAGGTCCAATCTTCCATTGTTTTAGCTTGTTGTAGCTTCCAACAAGAATCTATTTCGAAGGTAGACCATCACAAGGTCTACAAACTTGATGCCAACAATGTGTATCGATAGCTTCTTTATATTTAGTATCAGACTGCTCTAGCTGCCTCTGATCTTGGACATAGATGTTTCTGATATGATCTACCAAATTTGCTGCGTCACAGCTAACTGGCTGGGTACCAAGTAGTGCCACCAGATCAAGCACACTATCTACAGTCCTCCCATGCATGATCCCAAATGGACTATGTCCAAGTCCCAAATTGTCAACATGTCTCACACAAGGTATCTGAGTAAATTCTCATGACTTCCACTGACCGACTTGGTTTGGCCACCCATTTGGGAGTGGTAGGCACTGCTGAACTACAATATTATCCCCAATTTTTTGCCACAATGTCTTCCATAAGTGACTTGTAAATTTGATGTCCCGATCTCAAGTAGAGCCACCTCTCTAAAGTACAAATCCACCATAGTGAAACATCCATCATCTTCAACAGGAAATGAAGTGAGCTATCTTATTAAAACTATCCAACACTACAAATATGGATTCAAATCCATGTGGCATTCTAGGCAACCCAAGAATGAAGTCTATGCTCACTTCGATCCATGGAGCTACAAGGCTAGGCAAATGGGTATAAAGACCCATATTCCATATTCTGCACATGACCTTTAGCTATCTGGCAATTCAACATCTCATCATGAATCGAATCATATCAAGCCACAATCAAGGCCAATAATACTTTTATTCAACTAGGGCCTTAGTTTTGACCTATCTGCATATTCCTTGTACAGGTCTTTTCGTAGGTCAAAACCCATCTTTGCAGAGAGAGTATCCATGTCAGCGAATAAGGTGGTGATTGCCACAAAAGATGGACAATGCCTTATGGTCAAATGAGAGTACAAAGTCATGTTGTTGGAGATACGGCACCCAATTTGTAGAACTGGCACAATTGCATAAAACTCTACATCATAGGGGTAATAGAGATTGGCTTCCGTTCAGCCTTTTGTTGAAGTAGGCCACTAGTCGACCTTGAAAGAAAGCTGCACCAATGCAAATCTTGGATGCATCACACTCTGCCTTGAACACTTTGTCAAAGTCAGATAGTGCTTAAGATAAGTGCTTGTGTCACTAGCTTCAATTTATGGAGCTCTTCTCAGCATTGGGCACCCAAATGAACTTTGCTTCATGCGGTCGTGTGATAAGGGCAATGACAAAGTTTTAGATAGAGTGTTAATAAACATGATGGAAAGCTGTGAAAGCTACAGACATCTTGAATGCTTCAAGGAGTTGACCATCTTTCATGGCTCTGACCTTCTCATCAACTTGGATGCCCTCTTTGAATACCACACATCCTAGGAAGGTTAATTTGCATGCCATCCACAAACACTTCATGACGTTCACCTATAGCTTCTCTTGAGGCAAGGCTCCAACCACCTGTCTCAAGTGCTCAATATGCTCACGGAAATTGTAGTTGTGCACAAGTATGTCGTCAAAATATACACAACCACAAATCTTCTAATAAATGCTGAAGTACCAAGTTCATGATGCAAGAATGTATCCGAAGCATTGGAGAGGCCGAATGGTATGACAAGCCACTTGCAAAGCTAATCCTGCATCTTAAATTTGCTTTTTCCACCCATTGCACAAGTGGATTCAAATTTGGTTATAGCCTGAATGACTGTCAGTCTGGAAAAGATACAGACTCTTACAAGCCAGTCCAACATATCATCCAACCAAGAGATAGAAAATTGATACTTCATTATGACCTCATTGATGGCACTACCATCCATGCACAGCAAAGCAAGCACAAAATAGGCACAAACTCTCATCAGTTAAGCTCTTTTGCAAAAGCTCATGGACTTGCCATTATAGCTCCTCATGCTCCTTTAGCACCTTAAGATAGTGTGGGAGTTTTGCCAAGTTGGCACCAGGCAAATCGCATTCTAGTTGTTACGCATATGAGGTAAACCTCCAAGAAGCTCTTCAGATAGCAGATCATCAAACTCCTCAAGAAGTGGAATAAACCTCTTCCTTGTGGATGACCACATAGATGCAAACCTAAGGCCTTATTTTCACTAAGGGGGCTTTTAATGGTAAGAAAACTTGGACCCTCCTTTTGTGGGGATTTCTCTTTCATGAATTGAAGCACAATCTTTATTCCATGTTTACAAAAAGAGTATATGTTTTATCTTCCATCATAGATCACACGTTGGTTATAATGATCCAATAACATATCACAAGCATCACCCAATGTTACGCCACATTGCATGCTACCAACATAAGTGTCACCAATAAAGATTGACAAGGCAACATTTGGAGATGGTTATCTCACACCTTTTTTGAACCGGGCAATTTTGTATGATTGGAGATGCTTCTTTATGTTCAGACGAAGCTCATCAACGACATCTTGAGATGCAATATTTTTACACAACTTGCTATTGATGATGACATTGCAAACATGCCCACCATTGATGTAGCAGATGCAAAAAAAAAAAAAATGACATTGCAAACATGCCCACCATTGATGTAGCAGATGCAAAAAAAAAAAAAAAAAAAGGTGTTTGTTTGAAGCCAATCTTTTAGGTGCATACATCATTCGCTAGAAGAGTAGGCTTTAGCCTTGACCTACTTCAAGCTCGATGGTGGGTTCATCATCTGGTTCATCGTCATAGATGGGTTCAACCAACTCCCATTGATTGGTGTAATGTTCTTCATACTCGCCATCCCATTCATCATTTACATCAATGGAGTGGACTTCAGTAGTGGGATGTTGACAAGGAACTAGGAAGCATGGTGTTCTGGATCTTTGAATGTAGCAAGATGATGGGGTACACGTGCAACGTGGCATAGTTCGTGAGTAATCACTCACCTTGCTCAAGACCACGACTTTATGGTTGGATGATTAGTGGCCTCCATGCAATGCTAGACTAGGCAGTTATAGTATCTTTGAAGGGATAGCATATGCTATGGCATGCACTTTTATGGAGCCCTTTCTTGCCATTTGGGCTTACCGCAGCTTCTTCTCAGCATATACTACCCTATGATAAGCGTTATTCACATGCCACATCGCATGATCAGCAATCTCATCATAGATTGAAACTCGTAAGCCATGGAGATAAGGGGCTACATGAGTTCATTTGTCTTCATGTGAGCATGCCAAAGCAAAGAGTTTGGAAAATTCCTCCATCTAGTTAGTGACATTTCTTTCACTTTGACTAAAACTCATATGAGATTGTTAAAGAAAATGAGTTAACTATCGAAAAGAAGTGGTGGCTTAGATGCATCTCCATCTTTGGATAATCACTGATCTTTTTCCAATATTCACCTGAAAGCACTGGATGGTCTCCCACCATACAGATGCATAGTCTTGTAATTTAAAGGTCAACGATCTTCGCTTTCTTGTTCTTAGAGATGTCCATAGCTTTAAAGAACCTCTCACAAGTGGCAATCCAATTGATCAGGTCCTTTGGATTGACCCTCTCGTGAAACTCGGGAACCTTGGATTTAATGCTAAAAAGCCTATCACAATCTTGTGACTCTCTCATCATGTGGGGAAAAGTGAACCAGCCCTTGATTTAGAGAACAGCGGTGGAAAGGATTGATGAGGTGCCTAGAAAATGCATTTGATGGCACATCATCCTCCTAATTTGATCCTCAAAGACAATGATCGCGACCAACTGCATGTTTACACTCCATCTGTAGTTGTGTGATTTGTTGTCACAATTGTTAGATCTCTACATCTCTTGGATCACTGGGATGTCAAAGGTACTATAATGAACCATGGTTTCAATGTCGATATAGAGCACCATTGGTAAATAGGACCCACTCTAATACCAAAAATAGTGCACATGGTGTGCTCTTTCTCCTTGCAAAAGATCAATCTAATAATGAAGTAACAAGATTGATGGAAGAAGTAACAAGAAAGAACTATAATAGAATAATAAAAAACAAAACTAGAAACTTCATTAAATTCAAGATGCTCTTCATAATGGGTAGGCATCTCTACCTATAGTTGTAGGATCCCTTGAACTTTCCTACAAATGTGTCCATATTTGTTTCTTGCAAATAAGGAAAAAATTAAAAAAATATTCTATATAATATGAATCTTGATAAGAGTTCTAACTCATCTTAAGATGCCTAACTCTTCCTGAAGTTGATTAGATAAGATCTCTAACTCATCTTGATATTAGATCCCTCCAAATCTGCCTAGATTTTATTGATACTAACCCCATTTAATTAATCTCTATGATTATTTCCTAATATATAGCAATCTTCGAGAACCGGCTTAAGCCCGAGCTTAATATTGAACCCCTTTACTTATCCAATCAACCTTTGACATACAACTATATGTTAGCTAAGTTCATGACATGTTCAACAAAATGTTGGTGGAGTCAAAAAAAAAAAAAAAAAAAAAAAAAAAAAAAAAAAAAGCTACACTTTCATTACACTGCCTATGGTGAGGTTCGATTTATAAATATGCTAGATGATGCGTTACTCCATATATATTGGCCAGCCTTACAAATCAAAGTATAAAATCAAGAATCGCAAACTATTACGTAAGCCACATGTAAATTGGTATAGAATTCTTTATCAAAACAATTTTAGACAGAAATGATAATGAGAATAAAAGCTACCCTTTCATTACACTATCTATGGCAAGGTTCAATATATAAACATACATGCATCTTTGAGAACCAGCATCGCCATAGGAACATATTGGAAGGTAACCTTAAGCTTATTGAAGAAAAGACATCGAAGAAAAGCTCTCCATAGGTTACTTATGCTACCAACAAGATGAGGAATAGAAGTTGAGCATTTTTAAGGAGAAGATGTAAATGATAGACTGCCATTACCCAAACAAATATCATCAATATGATATATGAGATTGGATGGATGAATGAGGATTTCTCTAACCCTTTGTTCGGTACAAAGGATGGATTCGGAAAGGATGTGAGAGAAGATGGATGAGAGAATATATTTTCCATCCATCCTCTGATGTGTTTGGTGAAACATGGAAGGATGGATGAGAATGATTTTCTTCTCTATTTGGTATAGAAGGAATGAAAGAAATGATAGATAACATTTTTTACTAAACTATCCTTTTATAAAAAATGATAATTATTAATTTATAACATTTATTTATACTAAAGAAGTAAAGCAATGTATAAACTTATAATTTTATAATTTATAATTAGATAAAAATAATATAAATATTTAATTTTAATTTTAATAGATGATCTTATAAATTAATTATATATGAATTAACTATATTTACTGATTATATAAATAACTAGTTAATTTATAATTTAGCTTAAATAGTTAACTAATTTTATACAAATAGCTAACTTAAAATAGTAAATATAAATAGAAAAATAGAAGACAAATCTAATTATTTACTTATAATAATGAAAATTATTTACTATAATTAAATTAATTAGTAATAAAATTTAATAGTATAGTATCAATAGTATAGATAAATTAAAAATATATAAACAAAATGAATGAAAAAGTAAAGAAGTGTTATAGTTTCATTAAGAAAATAATGATGAGTAATGTTGTCAATGCATAAACCCACCTCTCACATGCTCCATCCATCCTTCCTAGCATTCTCCTAATTTGGGAGGATGCAAATTGGTGAACCAAAATGGATGGACAATCCCACATTTTCATCCATTCTCACTAAATTTTTTTTTAACCAAATGATGAATGAAGGCCATCCATCCTTCCAACTCTATCCATCCTCCCTCTCGTGACCCTAACCAAACATAGAATAAAGGATGGACGATATGGAGATCCACATATCGATGCTATCCAAGCATCAAATGCCATCGATATAATCTTTATAGAATGAATTGATAACAACACCATGGCAATAAGCCACAAGCATATAATCAGACTCACCCCCTTGGTGACATTCCATGTTGCTTTAAACTATGACTATCATAGAACTAGGAAAATATAATAAAGTATAATAGATAAACACTTCAATTTTGAAAGGGCATGGCCTTGAATTGGAAGAAACTACAAAGTTGGATCAGCATGACCAACACACAATTTGATGAGCATTTTTATTCAGGTTTTACATTTACGTTTAATGTTGCGATAAATATTTTAATTCCCACTGTGGAGAAATGGAGCATTGACTTAGATTAATAATGCAGGCAATAAAAGAATCAGGAAAAGCTAGAGATAGATAGGGGAATGCTTGGCTTAAGCATTAGGCATGAGAAAAACACAACTTAGAATATCATGCAAATTCCACTTTTTTTTATTATAGTTGTCGGTAAAAAAGTTTGAGCATTATTGGCAAATATCTAGCCCACTTAAGTCTTGATAATAAAATAAACATACTCCATCAGAGTTGCAACTTAAATTTGCTTAGTTCAAAGCTAATCAACAAGGCTGTGTATAAGTGACTACAATGTAATGAGCTTGGAATCAGTGACTCAATTCAGATGCACTCCTTTAGGTGGCATCAACACAAGAAAAGCAAAATGGGGTGAACCATAAGATCAGATAACCATACGATGAGGGAAAGAATGACTTTAAAAAAAATAAAAAACAAATTTAGTAGTATAACTTACTGCATAGCCACATCCAATTACCCAGCAATTTAACAAATACATAAACCTTACACCACATTCATACTCCTAACTTCCAAACAGGAACCGTTTGTAGCCTATCAAGTACCAGCAAAGCAGAATATAAAATATAAGTGGATGATTCCAGGTAACTAACTGAAAGGCTCGACTTTTAGCAGTTGCAGACAAGCATGTTGATTAAGAAGTTTTATGACGCTGCATCTCAGGAGGGAAGAACAAAATACAAGTTGTTTCAGAGGAGAAAGTAATAGACAGCACATTTTCACGTTTATATATCAATCATGCGAAGAATAAGCTAATCTAAAGAACCTTAAACAATTCAAGTTACTATCCTTCATATACAATTTCCTATAGCAACCAGTCAAGGTAGTAAAGGAAAACAAGTCCCCCTTTTACTAGGTCATTTGTATCGGAAAAATTCACAGGAAGTGCCCAAACTAACATTGCAGTCCTCTATCTCTGAGAATTTGAAATATAATAAAAAAATGACGTCGATTAATCGTGCTGAGAAAGATTATTTTAAAAGAATAATCGCCAATACTAAAGAAACCAAATCTACAGGAATCATCTTCGAAAGTAAAACAGATTAAAAAGTAACAAACCTAATTTCACACAAATCAAAACATGGATCACAGCACAACAAAAGGCAAATAAGCCAGGAAGAAACATGATACAGATAAATTTAACAAGAAATCAAACCTTGGCATAGTAATCCTTCCAGACACGGCGAGCGATCTGATGACCCCCAAGATCGAAGGCCTTGAACTTGATCTTCCCGATGCTCAACTCCTCTGATGTCGGATACTGGGTTGGCTGATGCTGGACCAGTCTCTGCTCATACCAACATTCAAGAAAATTTCAAAAGAAAAAAAAATGCTAAAAGAAAGTAAGAAAATAATCTAAAAGTTGATTATCTGAAAGAGCTAAAGAAAAACCACCGGATGAGAAAAAGAAAAGAAAAATCCCAAAAATAACATAAAATAGAGAAAATTTCAGAGAACCTCGTCCTTGAGCATGTGGAGAAGCGTCGTCTTTCCGGCATTATCGAGGCCCAGGAACAAGATCTTGGCCTCTTTCTGCCACAGTCCCAACGAGGCGAGGACGCCGTAGAACCAGTCTACAAGGAACATCGTTGCCGGCGAGAATTCACCACCGACGCGAACGGATCACTCAAAATGCCAACAAATTCCGCCCGAATTCGGCCGGATGAGATCGGATCCGGCGATCGGAGGCCCTTCCGATCCCGATCTGATCGCCGGAATGCAAGAAAACCCCAGCAAACAATAACGAAATAAAGGGAGGATACGGAGACCGGGAGAAACAGAGAGAAAGGGGGGCTTCGGTGGGAAAATACGGAGGGGGCCTTGGGAGATTACATGTCCTTCTTCGACCTCGCTTTAGGGCAAGTAATGCTGGCGAAAGTGGCGAGCTATAACCCGTTTACCGGGATCGGCCGGTTTCCCGATCCACTCAACCGGAGCGGATTCGCCGCTTCTCTCTCTGGTGACCGGTTGGACACCGGGAGGTTCCGGTTCCATCCTCGGCGACCAATAGGAACGCGAGGCCGGGTGAGCGCCTTGTCATCAACCTAATCCTCTCCGTCCATTTAGAATCTAACGACATCTGTTTTTCTGGTCAAACTAGATTTTCAGATAGTCCGTTACTGCATTCTCCACCTCAAAAGAATTCCCATATAAAATGCCCACACAAAACGGTCGATACGGTACGGACGGCTAGATGATGTCACTGGCTTAGGGATGGACGGCAGATGAAGCTGTTCGCATAGAATATTTTATGCGTGAGATAGTGGACATTTCAGAGGTGGCCTCAATCACTATCGTTCGTTAGATGCGGCTGCTGTTTTGGGCTATCTGACGGCCGCGTTAACCCTCAAAATTCAACGCTTACGTGGAAGTGGAATCCTAAAGGAACAGTTGAACCGTCGGATGAGAAAGGAAGGGATTTGATTTAGTGGGCCACGGGACCGTGGTGCCGGAACGTCTGGAAGTCCACACACGGGAAAATCTCGTCCGCATGCACGCCGCCTAATTTGGCTGGATGGAATGTCGCGAGGACGTGAGGAACGGGGTCGCATCTTTTGCGCGAAAGATGGATCCGCCCTCCTTCCCTCTAATCTACCACAATCATGAGCATGGATCTAAAGCAATTATTGGAAATAAATTTCACTTCAGTTTGATTCTCTATCTAATGCAATCAGTAGCCACAGAAGAGTCAAATCTTTTCAGCCAGCCAAACTTTTTCGGACTTCCAGCAACTGAGCTTTAGCCGAATCCTTCAACGGCCGAACTTCAATCGGACTCCCACAAGAGTCGAACTCTCTCCACGCCCTTCCAGCCAAACACCTGCAAAAGCCGAACTCCCTCCAGACATCTTCGATTGGACTTCTTCAAGAGCTAGACTCCCTCCAGACATCTCCTTCGATCGGACTTCTTCAGGAGCCGGACTCCTTCCAAATATTCCTTTCGGCCGACCGAGCTCCTTCCGAACTCCTCAGCGGTCGTCCCCCGATCGAACTCCTCGACGGCTGTCCCTCGGCCGAACTCCTCAGCGGTTGTCCCTCGACCGAACTCCTCAACAGCCGCACAGCTCCAACCAGATGCCTACGGCAGTCGAACTCCTTCCGAGCTTCCTCTTCAGGAGTTCGAACTCCTTTGGGATCAATATATGCTGAAGTCCATCAATCAATGCCTGCTTTCTGAGAGCCATGGCTATTAAAGCTGGACGAACGATCACCATCAGTCTGCCACAGACGACGCTACAGTGGCTTCGCCAAACCTCTAGCAGCCCACCACTATCGGACGGTATGGCTGTCGCTTTCGACCTGACGACACCCTCTCCGCATCAAATTCGATGCAGCCTCGAGCGACCCGCCACCATCAAGCTCCGCCTATAAAAAGAACCCTCCAAATACGCTAACTCTAATCTCTGATCTCAACCTCTAAGCTCTTCTTTTCTTCTCTAAGCTCCGCGGAACTCATTTCCGAGCACTCCATTCCTGTTGGCCAGAGCTGACTTGATCATCGGAGGGTCCTGCCAGAGCCACCCCCCACCAGCTCCGGACGGGACTTTATTTTGCAGATCCTAGTGGCGACCTCGTCCACCTCCGCTCCAATTGATTCCGACGATGACTAGATTCTGCATCAACAGATTGGCGCTAGAAGAAGGATCTGAACCTTCGAGATCCCCTTGTTCTTAAAGGAGTGCTCGATGATGATTTCTCTCTTTCCTCTTCGGAGATCTCTCTTCTTCCTCTCTGAAGTTCTTTTCCTAGGAGAAAATGCCTCCCAGGAGAGCTTCGACTCGACGCTCGGCGGCCTCTGCGGCCCGATCCCGTTCAGATCTGTCTGTTCCTGCTTCAGCCCCAGCCGCTCAGGTTCTACCTGCACCCGCGGTGGATGTGAAGCAGTTCGACCTGCTTGATCGATAGGTCCGTGGCCTCACGGAGGCAATGCAGGCCATACAGCAGCCCTCGGTGATGACTCCACCAGAAAACCCACCATCGGAATGTCGGAAACCGGCCCCAAGGAAGAGTACTAGAGCCAACGTACCCATCGCCCTTGAGAAGAAGAAATAGAGAGCCAAGGATTTATGTTCGGATCATAGTTCTCTTCTGGGGGAGATCTTTCCCATTTATAGCCGGAAGCCCTCCAAGATCTGCAACCAAGATGACGCCCTCGATCATAGACTGTGTAAGATGGACTGATGGATTGAAGAGCTCGGCCACGTCGCCCCGGCTCATCATACCGACATCCATGCCGAACCTCCTTTCTTCCTTCGAATTATGCAAGAAACCGTTCCACCGAACTTCGAGCTCCCTCAACTTAAAAGCTACGATGGAACTTCTGATCCGGTTGATCATCTAGAGGCCTTCCGTGCCATAATGCTACTCCACGGTGCTTCAGACGCCATACTGTGCCGAGCTTTTCCATCTACCTTAAAGGGAGTAGCTAGAAACTGGTACTCGGCATTAAAGCCAAGTACGATCTTCTCTTTTGACTAGATGAGCAGTCAATTCATGGCTCACTTCGTCAGCAGCCGACGTCCGCGTCGAGGTTTGGATTCCCTAATGAATGTCAAGCAGAAGCAGAGAAAATCCATCCGAACTTATGTCACCTGATTTAATGCCGCGGCATTGGAGGTCCGGGACTTAGACCAGTTTGTTGCGATGGCTGCACTCAAGGGCGGCCTTCAAAAAAATGACTTGCTATTCTTTCTGAAAAAAAAGTATCCCAGGGACTTCGCCGATCTGCTGGCTCGAGTCGAGAGATATGCCCGTGCGGAAGAAGCCTTCAAGTTGAAGGACGAAGATGCCTTAAGAGAGCGGCTGGCAAACGATGTAGAGCCGAGCGAAGTTCGGCTGCGCTTATGGACTCCCTCTGAAAGCAGGCAGGCCCGAACTCCTCGAGCTCACCACCGAGGAAGCCCCGATAGAGGGGTGCAAAGAAGTCCTCCCAGAAGGTTCCACAACTACGCCCCCCTCAACGCCCCTCGAACCCAGATTCTCATCGAAGTTAAGAACCAACTGCCAAGACCAGAAGGGTTACGGTCTTCCCCAAACAAGCACGATCGAAGCAAGTACTGCCTCTACCATCGTGACCACGGCCACGACATTGAGGAATGCATCCAGCTCCGAGACAAAATTGAGGAGCTCGTCAGGAAGGAGCAGCTGGGTAAATTCCTTCGACAGGAGAAGATCAGCTAAGGGCGCTGCTGTAACTAGAAACGACAAGGTCGGCCGCCTCACGACGTCATCAACGTTACCCCGGGGAGGAGCTTGGTACACCAGCGATTCATCACCTCCCAGCATCAAGAGAAGCATGCTCCAAATTAAGAAGGCTAGCATGAGATAGAAAAGATCGTCCGCATGAAGAGACGCGGAGGAATAACGCTACCACGACCCTAAAACACAAGGAATTTGGAAATGCGTTGCCAGTAACTTTCTTTCAATAAAATTCTTTCCTTTCAATAATATTGTTTTTGGGTGCTAAAACTATGTAATGATGGGGAAAGAAGCAGTTAATAGTCGCCATATTAGGAACAGGAGGAGAACCTCGTCCTAACATGGGTAGGTCAAAGACCTTCAATCTCGACCAGAGATAAGATCTCTCCCGAGCGACCGTTGTCAACCTCAGCTAGAGATAAGATCTCTCCCGAGCGACCGCTGACAACCTCGGCCAGAGATAAGATCTCTCTCGAGTAACCGTGGACAACCTCGACCAGAGATAAGATCTCTCTCGAGCAACCGTGGACAATCTCGACCAGAAATGAGATCTCTCACGAGCGACCGAGACAACCTCGACTAGAGATAAGGTCCGCGACAACCTCGGCCCTCAGCTAGAGATAAGGTCTGCGACAACCTCGACCAGAGCCCCCGAGACAACCTCGGTCAGAAATAAGATCGGAGACAACCCCGGCTGCAGATCAGATCTCTCTCGAGCACCCGTATCAACCTCGGCAGGAGATGAGATCTCCTCCGGACTTCGATTTTAGCACCAACTTTATCTAGAGATGAGATCTCCCTTCGAGCTTCGACCTGAACCAGCACGGAGTCCGAAAGAAAACTTCAACAGTCGTCTTTTCTGCACTCCCTTTCTTTGAGTTTCGAACTCAAAAGTGGAGGGACTATTGTTGGAGATAAACCCTACTTCTGCCAAAGTCTAGTTCGATGCTCTGCCTAATGCAATCAGTAGCCATGGAAGAGCTTCAACGGACAGATCTTAGCCGAACCTTTTCAGCTGGCCGAACTTCTTAGCGATCGAGCTCCTTCGGACTCCCAACAGTCGGACTTTAGTCGAACCCCTTAGCGACTGAACTTCAGTCGAACTCCCACAAGAGTCGAACTCTCTCTGCGCCCTTCTAGCCAGACGTCTGCAAGAGCCGAACTTCCTCCAGACATCTCCTTCGATTGGACTTCTTCAAGAGTCAGACTCCCTCCAGACATCTCCTTCGATCGGACTTCTTTAGGAGCCAGACTCCTCCCAGACATCCCCTTCGGTCGACTGAGCTTTTTCCGAACTCCTCAGCGGTCGTCTCCCAGCGGAACTCCTCAACAGCCGCACAGCTCCAGCCAGACGCCTACGGCAGTTGAACTCCTTCCGAGCTTTCTTTTCAGGAGTCCGAACTTCTTTAGGATCGATATATACTAAAGTCCACCAATCAATGCCTACTTTCTGAGAGCCATAGCTATTAAAGCTGGACGAACGGTCACCATCAGTCTGCCACAGATGACACTATAGTGGCTTCGCCAGACCTCGAACAGCCCACCACTGTCGGACGGTATGGCTATCGCTTTCTACCTGACGACACCCTCTCTGCATCAAATCTAATGCAGCCTCAAGTGGCCCACCACCATCAAGCTCCACCTACAAAAAGGATCCTCTAGATACGCTAACTCTAATATCTGATCTCAACCTCTAAGCTCTCATCTTCTTCTCTAAGCTTCACAGAACTCATTTTCGAGCACTCCATTCCTGTTGGCCAGAGCTGATTTGATCGTCGGAGGATCCTGTCGGAGCCACCCCCCACCGACTTCGGACGAGACTTTATTTTATAGGTTCCGACGGTGACCTCATCCACCTCCGCTCCAGTTGATTCCGACGACGATCAGATTCTGCGTCAACAACAATGATGAAACGGTGGATTTGCGTAAAGGAGGGTCAAGGACACCTCTTACGCGGTGGGGTATAATGTCCTGCAGTATTGGGGACCCGCCTTGCTTTGCATACCACCAATGAGCAGCGACGATGATGAGCAATCATTGACAGCCACGTACGCCTGAGATAATTACTCCTAGGGTCATTTTTTTTAAAATAAAATATTTATCTAAAAATTTACATTTTTTAAATAAAAATTTTTAGATAATATTTAGATAGAAAAATAATTTATTTATATTTTTTTTATGCATAGGCAAGTTACTCCAAAATGTAAGACTTATTTGGTCCATAAAAAGTGAAAGGAGGAAGAGGCAGTTTCTAAGAAGTAGAGAGAAAGTCTCTTATTTGGTTGGAATTTTAAAAGAAAAAAAGATAAGAAAAACCTATTCTCATGCCATGGAATAGAAGGTGGTGATACTTTTTTTTCTAAAATATATTTATAAAATCTATGGCTGGAATTTTATAAAATATCATGAATGGTTAGGATGAAATACTAAATAGTAATAATATAATATAAATATTAATATTATTTTAATATTTATATAAATATAATATTAATATTAATACTATAATATTTATATTAATATAATATTTTTATTAATATTAATATAGTTTTTATATTAATATATCAATATTTATATTAATATAATATTATATTTATTAAATATTAATAGATTTATTATATTAAAATATTAATATTATATTTAACATAATATAATATATATTAGTATTATATTAATATAATAAATTATTACAATCTAATATTATATTATAATATATTAATATTATATTTATTTATATAAATATAATATTATTATATATATAAAGTTTAGGAGCAAAATATATGGTTTTATATCTATTAAGGATATAATGGATATTTTATATAATTTTTTAAAAAAATAAATGCTAAACCAAACATAAGCCATTTTTCAATAAGTCACTTTTCATTATTAACCAAACATACCAAAATTCTATTTTAAGAAAATAACTTTTCAAAAACTAACTTTCTGAGAAGTTACTTCTTGGAAAGAAAAGTTCTTTCTGTGAACCAAACGACTCTCTATTGCATATATGCATAGATAAATTGTTAAAATTTATTCATATTTTTTATAATATTTTTTATGCTTTTTAGATTTAAAGAAAATAGATGATTGAGTTATTAAGCATTAAATGATGAAAATATTGAAAATAAAAATGAGATATTTTAAATATAAAATTAAATACCTATTTTACTGACTCATGAAAAATTGACTTAGCCTTAAATTTTTTTTTTATTTTATGATAAATGCTATCTATGAAAAAATAATTTTTTTATCTTAAAAAATATGAGAACATGGATAAGTTGGTCAATAAAAAAATAGACCAACTTCTCTATGATATTTAAGAGCCTGTTCTCTTATGGATAAATATCATAAAAAAATTAATTTATTTTTTATTAACTAATTTATCTATATTTTTATATTTTTTGAAAGTTACTTTGTCTTGGATAGTATTTACCCATAAAATAGAGAAAAATCTTATCCATCTAGAATATAGCTAAATAATTTTTTCATCAATCAAAAAAATAACCCTTTTAATTCATTCCTATCATATCCTTAATCTTATAATATAATATAATATAATATAATAATATTTATATAATACTATAGTAATATAATATATTTTATATATAATAATATATATTAATATAATATAATATAATATAAATATTATAATATTATAATATTATATTAATAATATAATAATATATAGTAATATAATAATTTAATATATTATTATAAATTAATATATTATAATATAATTATATAATAATATTTATATAATATTATGGTAATATAATATATTATATATATAATAATACATACTAATATATTATATTATATTATTATATATAATATAATATATTATATTATTATATATAATAATATTTGTATAGTAAAGAGTATTATGAAAAATATGTATAGATCTTAGTAACTTATCCAAAAAAATAGTAATACAAAAGAACATAGATAACAGATTTTTGAGTCATTTTTTCATGCATAAAAGAATATGGATAAATTATTTTTTATCTAAATATTACTTAGAAAATACTTATCTAGGAAGATATAAATTCTTGAATAATTTTTTTACCCTCAAAAGAACAAGCCCTAAAAATTAAAGGAAGGGGGCCAAGATAGTAGAGATTCTATTTATCAAAATTTTCAAAGAGCCTTAGAATGGAGAAAACATATCCCACACCATATGGCACATCATGCATTCACGTGGACCTATCATCAAGATGAGCAATTGATAGTTTGGATCTATAGAAATAAGTGGATATAAGGATGTGCATTCAGTTTCTTCACACATTCAAATCAAATCGAAATTTCAAAAAATCAAACTCTCGAATTTATATTTTATAAAATTAAAAATTGAATAAGTAGCCTAAAATTGAGCAAATCGAATAAAAATTTTAGTTTGATAATTCGATTTTGGGCTACTCTGCACTGGACTTTTGTTTTGATTTTGGTTTGAATTTATTAAGTTCTTTAATAATTTTATTATTTAAGCTGCAAAATTGTACTTATGCTTAATATTGTTATTCAAATTAAATTAACAACAAATCATTCTAAAAAAAAAGTTCAATTCAATAAAATTACCTCAAATTGTTTGCAATCTACTAATGTAATATTTATCATAAGCCAATAATCAAACCAAAACAAGAACTTGATTCGTGAGCAAACAACCATAAAAATCATATAGCCAAACTAGTTGAAAATCAAACTAACCAAATCAATAAGTTATACAACTATTGCAGCATTGCCACTGTCCACTATCTCCCTCACAAACACATACACCACAGTCCATAAAATCTGCCAACAATCCATAATACTACAAAAGCAACCAACCAAGAAACAAACTTTTAATCTTCCAAATACAAATCAATAAATATGTGACATATCTTACATATAGTTTATAATTATAATATAGATGTAGTATTACTAACTAAACAAGACAAAAAAACAAAGCTTCAAACCTCCAACATCAAACTAGTAGAGTTAGTCAATCAACATCAACTCTAAGTCAATACTTGATGTGATTAAACTTCAATAACTGATACAGAAGGTTCCACTAGCAAATTATCAAATTTTATGAATAAAAAAATAAAATAATTCATCAACTCCAAACAAAATAATTCTAATTTGAAGATGTAAAAAAAATAAAATAAAATAAAAGATAGAAATTAAAATATTACTTTGTTCAAACACGTCCAGATTCTTCAAATCCTCCTTCACAGTAAGCTAAGATAAAGATCGAAGTCAATATTGTGTGCATATGAGTACTAGCACAATCCTAGAAATTAACGAGCTCTTAAATGCATCAAGTACTCTACCACTTATGTTAAAAGTAGCCTCTAAGGCTACTGTTAAGATAGAGACTGCTAACACATCTCGAGCCATTAGTGAGAGGATGGAAGATCTGGGATTATTGACTTTTCACCAAGCAAGGATATCAAAGTCTATCTTTTGTAGCTCAATAACTTCACCTAGATACTTATCTAGCTCATTTTAACTATCCATATGTTTAGGAAGATGTTGTTGATACCATATCCATATCATATTTTCAACTTGGCCATCCTCAAAAGTTATGGTACATGTTAAAGAGGTAGATGAAATTTCACTGCACCCTTTTTTTCAAAACAAATCCAAATAATGGGAGAGCAATTTTCTTATATTCTTCAAATAGCTCATATGTCACCTCCATCACTTTCTTTAACATATCCTGTCCAGTCTTATACATATCAATAAGTTCAAAGTTTATGTATATCATCTTTTGCTGAGGACCAATGATAGATGCAATATAAATAAGCTTATTTATCTTGTCAATATCTTCCTAATAAGTGTCATACTTAGTTTTTATTCTTGTAACCATTAAACTAAACTCCAAATTCTCACTTCCATTTCATTACTTTAGCAAGCAATTCATTCTACTAATCTCATTAAAAAATGTATTAGCAGTGATATATTTAAAACCAGAGATCTATCATGTCGAATCATAAAAGTATTTAAAAAAGACTACCATCCTCTTTGAATTAGCCCAATCACTAGCTGTAAGTATCCCTTCTAAACCATCATTATACTCTAAATCATGCTTGAAGTAAAGGTCAAGTTTTTCATACCTCACAAAGATTGGCACGTATCCTGGACACACATAGATTGACTGGATCCAATTATAAAGATTGGCTCAGAAACTACAAAATAGTTTTGGATTTCAAGAAGTTAACCCATGTACTAGACCAGGACCCTCCCACCTTACCAGTCCGTTCATCCATTGAACAGAGAGCATCTTTGGAGAAATGGATAGACGAAGATAATAAGGCCAGATATTACATATTGGGCTCGATGTCTGATGAGCTCCAGCGCCAGCATGAAGATATCGGGACTGCTCGTCAAATGTTGGCTCACCTACAGGAGATGTTTGGTGAACAGAGTCGTGCAGCCAAATATCAAATCACGAAATGACTTTTTAAGGCTAAGATGCGTGATGGGCAGTCAGTCCAAGATCACTATCTGACAATGATCAAGGACATGGAGGAGCTTGAGAAGCTCGGTGTGAAGTTAGACTTGGACCTGTAGAATGATATTATTCTGCAATCCTTGACTGATGCATATGGGCAATTCATCATGAATTACCACATGCATAAACTTCAAAATTTCTTGGCCGAATTAATGAATATACTGGTTACCACTGAGCTTTCTATGAAAGATTCTAAAGGCTCAATTCTTGCTATGGAATGGACTTCTTCCAAAAGAAAATCTTATGAAAAGAAAAAGAAGTCTACGAAAAAGCAGAAGATGGAAGGAGCTAAGAAGAAGAAGGCAGAGCCGAAGAAAAAGGCCGATGTCAAAGAAAAGTGTTTCCATTGCAACAGCAACGGCCATTGGAAGTAGAACTGTCCTACTTATCTGGCCATCCTGAAGAACAAGAAGGAAGATCCTTCTGGAGGTATGCTCGTTATTGAGTCTAACCTTATAGTTTCTTCTGCATCCAGTTGGATGCTTGACTCTGATTCTAGTGCTCATCTGTGCACTTTCATGCAGGATCTTGAGGATAGCAGGAGGTTGAGGGATAGAGACATGATCCTACGTGTCGGTAATGGAGCAAGAGTTGCTGCAGTAGCCATGGGAATATACCCTCTTCGATTACCATCTGATTTAGACTTAGTTTTGAAAGACTGTTATTATGTGCCTGCAGCTAGCAGGAATTTGATTTCTATTTCATGCTTAGCATAAGAAGGCTATGTGATTACCTTCTTTAAGGATCATTGTAACATTCTTTATGAAAAAAATAAAATTGCAAATGATTTCCTTATTAATGGTCTTTATCAGCTACATATTGATGTACCTGTTCTAACTATCGAGCAAAATGTGAATGCCAAACGACCTAGGGATAGTCCAAACGACAGATATCTATGGCACTTGAGATTAGGTCATATAGCAGAAGATATGATCAATAAATTGGAGAAAAATGGACTATTGAGTCCATTGACTTTCGAGTCATATCCAACTTGTGAATCCTGCCTTCAAGGCAAAATGATCAAACTCCCTTTTATTGGACATGGGGAGAGGGCCACAGATCTCCTTGCCCTAATACATACTGATGTGTGCGGCCCATTTGATGTGCCGGCTAGAGGTAATTTTATCTACTTCATTATCTTTATCGATGATCTGTCTAGGTATGGATATGTGTATCTTATGAGATACAAGTCTGAAGCTTTTGAAAAGTTCAAAGAATTCAGACATGAAGTAGAAAAATAAACTGGAAAATCCATTAAGGTTCTTCGATCAGATCGAGGAGATGAATACCTTAGCTAAAAATTTCTAGACTATCTAAAGAAAAATGGCATAGTCTCTCAATGGACTCTACCAGGAACACCTCAACTCAACGGAGTTTCAGAATGGAGAAATCGGACCCTATTAGATATGGTTCGATCCATGATGAGCTTCACAGACCTCCCTGATTTTTTTTGGGAACACTCATTGTTAACTTCAATCTATCTACTGAATAGGATTTTCTCTAAAATCGTTCCTACCACACCGTATGAGATATGACATGGTAAAAAATCAAGTCTGAGTCATTTTAGAATTTGGAATTATCCGGCTCATGTCAAAAGACAATAAGCGGACAAGTTAGAGTTTAGGTCCTTTAGAGCTCGATTCATAGGATATCCTAAAGAGTCATTAGGATACTATTTCTACATTCCAGAAGACCACAATATGATTGTAAGTCGACATGCCATCTTTCTTAAAAAATAGTTTATTCAAGATAGCGGCATTGGAAAGTAGATCAAGCTTGATGAGAAAGTCTCACAAGTACAACGAGCTAAGAACCAATTGAAATCAAATCAGATTGAGCTAATAAGAACACTACCTCCTCCACCTCGTAAATCGAAAAGACTTTCCCATCCCCCTGAGAGATACTTAGGTATTTTTTCAGAGAAAGTAGAGAAAATGTTCTTCATAGGTAATGGTGCTCATGGTGATGATCCCAAAACCTACAACGAGGCGATATCAGATATCGACTCTAAGAAATGACTAGAGATAATGCAGTCAGAAATTGACTCGATGCACTCAAACCAAGTCTGAACCTTGGTAGATCCATCAGAAGGTATAGTACCTATTGGGTGTAAATGGATTTTCAAGAGAAAGATTGGTGCAGATGGGAATATGGAGACATTCAAGGCTAGACTAGTGGCAAAAGGTTATAGTCAACGCGAAGGCATTGACTATCAGGATACTTTTTTTCCAATGGCTATGCTAAAATCCATCCGCACATTGCTTGCCGTTGCAGCCTATTTTAATTACAAAATATGGCAAATGGAACGTGAAAACGACGTTCTTAAATGGATATCTTAAGAAAGATATCTATATGGAACAGCCGTTAGATTTCACATCCGATGATACTGATCACAAGGTTTGCAAGCTGCAAAGGATCCATATATGGACTTAAGCAAGCATCTCGGAGCTGGAACACTCGTTTCAATGATGTGATCAAAACGTTTGGTTTCATCAAAAATGAAGAGGAACCGTGTGTTTTCAAAAAGGTCAGTGGGAGCGCTGTTGTCTTCCTCGTATTGTACGTGGATGATATCCTCCTTATTGAGAATGATATTCCCATGATGACAACAGTCAAATTATGGTTGTCCAATAAATTCTCCATGAAAGACCTAGACGAAGCATCCTTTATTCTAGGAATTAAGGTCTATAGAGATAGACCGAATAGGATGTTAGGACTTTCACAGAAGATGTACATAGAGAAAGTACTAAAGAGGTTTAGTATGAAAAACTCTAAGAGGGGATTAATACCCTTCAGACATGGTATTCATCTTTTCAAGAAGATGTGCCCCAGCACATCTGAGGAAATAGAATGCATGAGCAAGATCCCTTATGCTTCTGCAATAGGGAGCCTCATGTATGCCATGCTATGTACACGACCTGATATAGCCCATGCTGTGAGTGTCACAAGCAGATATCAATCAAATCCAGATGAAGAACACTGGACTTCTGTGAAATGTATCCTTAAGTACTTAAGAAGAACTAAGGATATGATGTTGGTTTTTGATAATGGAGAACTCCAAGTTATGCCATCAGATGCCATTCCTCTATACTGCGACAATAATGGCATCATAGCCCTTGCTAAGGAGCCAAGGTCTCACAAGAAATCCAAGCATATTGAGCGGCAATACCATCTCATCCGCGATTACCTCAAGAAGGGTTACATCGAGGTCAAGAGAGTCAACTCCACAGATAATGTGGCAGACCCACTTACAAAGCCGTTGGACCAGCAGAGGATCGAAGCCCACCTTGAGAAGATGGAACTTAGACTTATAGCCAATTGACTTTAGGATAAGTGAAAGATTGTTAGATATATGTGCCCTAGAAGCCAGAATTGGCTGACACTTGTAATACACTTCTAAGGATAAAATTATAATTTTGACTAATATTAATAAAATGGATTATTTTCTATCACATATGTGTATTTAGTGTCTGTGATACATCCTTTGAGTTAATGGTAATGATAATTCATATTTTCAAGAGTTGAAAATTTAAAACATGAATAATCATTGTTAACTCATAAAATGCTTCCAACCATAGGATCATCATGAGGATGATAATTGATCCAGAAGGTTGGTGTACAATCGCTTCTTTTTAGTAGATGAGTCTTAAGTCTACGGTGTGGAGACATCGGAGCGAGAGTATAGGTACTCATTAGAGAACGAGGGCACTGAGCGTGACCATCTCGAGTAGTCATTAGGGAGTCTACCTTCTCGTCAATGACTGACTCGATGCTGCAGTAGTGTGTCTGGTTCTTTGACCTGAGGTGCATCGACAGTTCACCTTGAGGGTGTTATAGTTTGACTACACCATTACTCGATCTCCTTAGCCATATGGAATCCTGAGGTGTATGTTGGCTATAGCATGTTCATTGTAGGAACTGGATGGCATCAAGATGGAATCTATCTACCTCGGTGGTAGAGGAGCAGCCCTATGATGATCATGAGAATCAAGTCCAGAAGTTCATGGCCATGGCAGAGTGAAATAATAGAAAGAGTTTCTATTTAGATTTTCACATCGGACTCGAATCGAATGATTACATCATATGATAGAAATTAGGGTTTGACGAGTTCACCTTAACCCTAATCTGATCGGAGCTCAAGATAGAAGAACTTAATTACACAGGTAGCTGCACCAAGAGGTTCACATTCAGCTCTGATGGGTTGCTACCATATACTGCTAGGTGTCATTGGTGGATTTTGGAAGCAATTAGAATGATTTAGATGATCGATCATTCTAACTGTTCGAATCAGAAGAGTTCTGATCCATCGAAAGGAGTTTCGATGATGTCGATGATAGAGATCATGACATATCCCATTATCATACAGAACTGAACCTAACTGGAGTCACACAAACAAGGGTTTGAATCTGGTGATCATCAATTGAACTGATCCAGTTCAATTGATCTGAATGAGATTCAATTAGGTTTAAGAAAATCGTGCTAGCACTCGATTGAACCTAACGTTCTTCTTTTACTATCATAAATAAGTTGTCCTGCCTGAGCCAAAGGAGTTTATGCTCAATCAGAGGCCTTCATATAGTTTGACTGGAGGTTATCCAAGTCAGAAAAGATTGTCTTATTTTGTAAGACATTACCTACCATTTTTGGTCACTTGCCATTTCTTGTTCTTTGACTTTGGTCAAAAGTCTATCTTTGATTGGTCAAATGTTGACCATTACACTTTGACTTTTGACCATATGTCATACACCTATTGGAGAGCTAGGTGGGGCTTGTCCCCCTGCCAGAACCTGGCAAGGAAGAGGGCACACGCCAAGGATGGCGTGCGCCCAAGTTGGAGGCGCCCAGGAGTCCTTGTTGGACAAGGACTCCATCTCCTTTTTGGATTTCAATTAGAGTTCTCCTAAGAACCAACTTTGACTGGTCTTAGGCGCCCTCTATGGAGGAATCCAGGGGACTCTATTTCCACCAATCAGATTTAGATCTGATTTTACAAAGAGTTATGATTGGTTGGGAAGAAGAGAAGTTGGATCACAGACAGTCTATAAATAAGACCCTGCGCCCAACCTAGATTGTGATTAGAAGTGATTGAAAGGAATCATAATTCCCACGCCCCAAGGTTGTCTCTCCCCTCTTCCTCCATGCCAAACCACCTTCTCCCTCTCCTCTCCACGTCCAAAAGGAGTTTTGGATTTTTGGTTGGTGCAATCCAGATCAAAGAAAGGCAACTAAAAGCTAGAAGGCTGCGCTACTGCAAAGGACGACTGCTGATCTTCAAAAGGAGTTTTGAAGATCCTTCAGATCAGATCCAGATCTGATTTTTGGAGATGTGATAGAGAAGAAGAGGATCTCCAGATTCAGTCCGAGTGGATACCGATAGAGGCCAGGCACTTGCGTGGCTAGATTAGAACCTTCCGCTGCATACAGGATCATCAACGGATAATAGGATTATCCATATCAAGATAAATTAAATTTAATTTAATTTATCTAAATTTTATTTAATTTTTAAAATAATAATAATTAGATCTGAAATATCTTAGATCTGATCTAGATCAAAGAGAAAAAATTTTAAAATATATCTCTTGATCTGATCAGATCTGAACGAACCTGGTCCAAAAAATCAGGATTTTTTTTCACTCCCTTCTTCCTCTTTAGAGTTCTTTTTCAAGAGAAAATGCCTTCCAGGAGAGCTTCGATTCAATGATCGACGGCCTCCATGGCCCGATGCCGTCCATACCCATCTGCTTTCACTTCAGTTTCGATAACTCAGGTTCCACCTATACCCACGGTAGATGTGGAGCAGTTCAACCTACTTATCCAGCAGGTTCGTGGCCTCACAGAGGCAATGCAAGCCATGCAGTAGCCTCCGACGGTGACTTCATCGGAAAACCCACTATCAGGATGTCGAAAACTGGCCCTAAGGAAGAATACTTAGGCTAGCGCATCCATCACCCCTGGAAAGGAGAAATAGAGAATAGAGGATTCATATTTGGATCATGATTCTCCTCTAAAGGAGATCTTCCCCATTTGTAGCTGGAAGCCCCCTAAGATCTGCAACCAAGACGATGCCCTCGATCATAGACTATGGAAGATGGATCGATGGATTGAGAAGCTCAGCCATGTCACCATGGTTCACCTTAATGATGTCCGCACCGATCCTCCTTTCTTCCTCCAAATTATGCAAGAGTCCATTTTCCCAAACTTTGAGCTTCCTCAATTCGAAAGCTATGATGGAACTTCTGATCCAGTTAATCATCTAGAGGCCTTCCAGACCATGATGCTATTCCATGATGCTCCAAATGCCATATTGTGCCAAGTCTTCCCATCTACCTTAAAGGGAGTAGCGAGAAACTGGTACTTAATTTTGAAATTGAGTACGATCTTCTCTTTTGATTAGATGAGCCATCAATTTATGGCTCACTTCATCAGCAGTCGATGTTCGCACTGAGGTTCGGATTCTCTGATGAATGTCAAGCAGAAGCAGAAAAAATCCATCCGAACTTTTGTCATCCGATTTAATACCACGGCATTGGAGGTCTGGGACCTGAACCAGTCTGTTGTGATGGTCGCACTCAAGAGCGGCCTTTAGAAGAATGACTTACTGTTCTTCCTGGAGAAGAAGTATCTCAAAAACTTCGTCGATCTGCTGGCTCGAGCTGAGGGATATGCCCATGCGAAAGAAGCCTTCAAGTTGAAAGACAAAGAAGCCTTAGAAGAGCGACGGGCGGACGAGTATAATAGACCCATCATCGATGGAGGGTTGAGTGAAGTTTAACCGCACTCACGAACTTCCTCCGAGCGCAAGCAAGCTCGAACTCCTCAAGCTCATCATCAAGAAAGCCCCGACAGAAGGGCGCGAAGAAGTCCTCCTCTCAGAAGGTTCCACAACTACGCTCCCCTTAATGCCTCTAAGGCTCAAGTTCTGACGAAAGTTAAGAACCAGTTATCAAGATCAGAAGAATTACGATCTCCCCCAAATAAGCATGATCGAAGTAAGTACTGCCTCTACTATCGCGACCACGATCACGACACTGAAGAATGCGTTCAGCTTTGAGACGAAATCAAGAAGATCGTCAGGAGAGGCCAGCTGGATCGACTCCTCAGATGCTAGTTGAAGCAGAAGAAGATCGACCGAGGGTGCTGCCATAGCCAGAACCACCAATGACGGAGGAATAACAAAAGGTTGGCTGCCTCCCGGTATCATCGATGCTATCTCCGGGGGCTTGGTACTTCGGTAGGCTATCATCTTCCAACGGCAAAGCCAAGAAAAGCTTGCTCCAAATTGAGAAGGCCAGCATAAAATAGAGGAGGTCGTCAGATCCTGGAGCTTATCGTCTAAAGAAACTCAGAGGAACAATGCTCCTACGATCCTGAAACATAAAAAATCCGGGGATGCGCTGCCAGTAACTTTCTTTTAATAAAATTCTTCCATTTTAATAATATTATTTCTTGGTGCAAAAACTACGTGATGATAGAAAAGAAGCAGTCAATAATGGTCGTGTTAGGAATAGAAGGAGAACCTCATCCTAACATGAGCAGATCAAAATCCTTCAACCTCGACTAGAGATAAGATCTCTTTCGATCGTATCCATCTCGGCTAGAGATAAGATCTCTCCCAAGCGATTCGACCGCGCCAACTTCGGCTAGAGATAAGATCTCTCCTGACCGACTGAGTCAACCTCGGCCAGAGATAAGATCTCTCTCGAGCGCCCATGTCAACCTCGGCTACAGATAACATCTCTTCCAAGCGACCATGCCAACCTCAACTAGAGATAAGATCGCTCCTAAGCGACCGTGCCAACCTCGACCGAGTGACCGTGCCAACCTCGGCTAGAGATAAGATCTCTCCTGAGCGACCGCACCAATTTTGGCTAGAGATAAGATCTCTTCCGAGCGACCGTGTCAACCTCGACCAGAGATAAGATCTCTCCCGAGCGACCGTGCCAACCTCGGTCAGAGATAAGATCTCTCCCGAGCGACCGAGCCAACCTCGTCCAGAGATAAGATCTCTCCCGAGCGCCCGTACCAACCTCGGCTAGGGATAAGATCTCTCCCGAGCGTCCGAGGATCTCTCTCGAACAACTGTGCCAACCTCAACTAGAGATAAGATCTCTTCTGAGTGACCGAGTCAACCTCGATCAGAGATAAGATCTCTTTCGAACGACCGAGCTCCAACCTCGATCACAGATAAGATCTCTTCCGAACGATCGAGCTTCAACCTCGATCAGAGATAAGATCTCTTCCAAGCGATCGAGCCAACCTCGACTGCAGGAGATAAGATCTCTCCCGAGTGCCCATATCAACCTTGGCCAGAGATAAAATCTCTTCCGAGCGATCGAGCTTCAACCTTGACTGGAGTTAAGATCTCTTTCGAGCTCAACCTTCAACCTCGGCTGCAAAAGATAAGATCTCCTTTGAGTCAGCCTCGACTGGAGACAAGATCTTCCACGAGCTTCAATCTGAACTGGCACAGAGCCCTAAAAAGAACTTCGATAGTCACCTTTTCTGCACTTCCTTCGAGTTTTGAACTCGAGAGTGGGGGGGACTATTGTTGGGGATAAACCCCGCTCCTGCTGAAGTTCAGTTCGATGCTCAGCCTAATGCAACTGGTAGTCACGAAAGAGCTTCAGCAGTCGAATCTTATCCGAACTCCTTCAATCGGTCAAACTTCTCAGTGGTCAAGCCTCTTTCGAACTCCCCAGCGGTCGAGTCTTATCCGAACTCCTTTAGTCGACCAAACTCCTCAGCGGCCGAGCCCATTCCAAACTCTCCAACGACCGAGCCCCTTTCAAACTCTCCAATGGTCGAGTCTTATCCGAACTCCTTCAGCCGACCGAACTCCTCAACGGTCGAGCCCCTTCCGAACTCTCCAACGATCGAGTCTTAGCCGAACTCCTTCCGAGCTTCCCCTTTAGCCGAACTCCTATAGAAGCCGAACCCTTACCAAACTTTTCTTTGGTCGAACTCCTCCAGAAACTGAACTACTCCCGAACTTCCCCCAGTCGGACTCCTCCAGTGGATTACTTTTGGATAATTCCCATCAGACATATTTCCTTTAGGAGTCTGAGCTTCTCCGAAATGGATATACGCCGAGGTTCTTCACCAACCAATGCCTGCTCCCTTGAACTACGACTGTTGAACCTTGACGGTATGACCGCCACTACCAATTTGGCGGCACCTCTTTCTCCATAACAAGCTCCATGCGGCCCACGATCGGACGACATGGTCGCCGCTATCAGTCTGGCAACACCGCTCTTTCTGTAATAAGCCACATACGATCCACGGTCGGATGACATGGCCGCCACTACCAGTCTGACGATATCTCTCTTTTCGTACCAAACTTCATGCGGCCTAGAGCGGCCCGCTATCAGACGGTGTGATTGTCACCATCATTCAAGCTCTGTCTATAAAAGGAACCCTCCAAATATGTTTCTTCTAAGCTCTCCTCTCCCCTCTAAAGCTCAAAGCTCACTTTTCATTTTCGAGCACTCCATTTCTGTTGGCCAGAAGAGCTGACTTGATCATCGGAGGGTCTCATCGGAGCCACCACCACCGACTCCGGATGGAACTTTATTTTGCAGGTCACCAGCAGTGACCTCGTCCTCCTCCACTGCAGCTCGATTTGGCATCAACTAGATTCTGCACCAATAATAACTATCATAGAATTAGTCGGTTGGAAGGTAAGGAAGAAGAATAGTTAGCTAAGCGATGAGGATCTACCCCAACAGGTATAAATAGTTAGGATTGGATCAGGCCAGTTCTTTGATTGGATTCTAGTGCTGGACCTACACTCAATACAATAAAAGATTGAGTCGGATCGAATAGATAGACGACCGAAATTTTTTATCTAATGGATTATTCAGGTTGAATCGAGTTTATAAATAATCCTGCCCCAATCCAAAAAATTTGTACCTAGATTGGATCCGAATTAAATATAGTCAACTACATTTTAATTACCACATAACCAACTACTATTAATCATATAAAATATATAATAAACTATATTACTTTCAAAATAAATTAGAATATAAAAATAATTTAAAATCTATTTTTATGTTAAAGATAATACTTATATAAGTTTTCAATCACAACTAAGAGATTCAAACAAATTTAGATTTTAATGGTATATTGTGTTTGGATCGGATTAGATTTGAACTTAGTATATCTGATCCAGAAAATAGAATGGATTCAATTTTAGAGTCCAATCAAACTTCATAAATTCTTTAAAACAGATTAGGTTGGATCTAAATATATCAATCTAGATTGGATCATACGTTAATCTGAATCATTTGTAGCCTTGGTCCAACCCGGTGCCTAACATTAATATTTTGGCAACCTCACGTGCCTCTCGCGTGACTAATAAAGTCCGAATAAATAATCTCCAGCGCTGCCAAACCCTAACCCAATCGTTCTGTCTCCCGAGAGAGCGTCGTCTCGTTCCGGTCGTCTCAGGGTTCGCCTTCCGTCCATTCCGCAGATGTTCGTTTCGTTAGATCTGCGTATGCGACACCATCGCAGATTAATTATTTTCTAATATCGTTTTTTTTCCTGAATTTCAATAGTATTCACTCTCTTTCTCCATTTTTTTTTAGCGTTCAGAGATGGCGAAGTCGAAGAACCACACGGCTCACAACCAGTCCTACAAGGCCCACAAGAACGGGATCAAGAAGCCTCGGAGGCACAGACAGACTTCCACCAAAGGGGTATCTCTCTCTCTCGTCTTAATTTAGATTCATTTCAATTATTCATTTTTTTTTTTAAAATCCCCCAACTTGGTTGAACTCGATTTATGAATGTTTTTGTCTGCTCGATATATTTAAAAGCTTCCATGTATCATCTGTATTTTGCTCCAAGTTATTTTTTTTTTTTCGTGTTCTCATGATTTTGGCATCAAAGTTATTCCATTATTCCATGGCTTTTATTCTATGTTTGATCTTACATCCCTGTTTTATTTCATATATTTGCAGATGGATCCAAAGTTTCTGAGGAACCAAAGGTACGCGAGGAAGCACAACAAGAAGAACGGAGCATCGGGCTCTGAAGCTGAGGAGTAGAGCATGGGATATATGATGGGGTTTCTTTTAGGATTTTCAAACTAGAGTTTTGTTATAATTGCACCTTTATATTGTCTCTTGAATTCCTGAGAACATTGGATATGCTATTGTCTTGATTCAACATTATATGCTCTGGCAGTTGACACTGTTAATTTGTTTCAGGAACCATGTTTGCCGGATTTTAGAGACATAAATGGTCCTTGTATTGTGCTAATTGTCTCATGCTTTCTTGTTTGATCTAATGAGACTGGATTTCTATTTTAAAGTTATTGAATGGTTTCTGGTATATGAAGTAGGAAGGCCTGTAATTGTGGTGAGGATGGTTTGGGTTATTTTTCTCATTTGGTGAACTAAATTTTAGCTCTGTATATAACTAGTATATGAAACAAGCCACCTACTTTCATATATGGAGCGTTCGGGTAATAATATACCTCTTTCTTTTGTGATCCTTCGCAGAAATCAACCCTTTACAGTGATAATTATAACACTCATAAGCTTTATCTTACTTCAGAGCAGTGTTATGATACACCAAATATCCTAGGGCTGCCAGTATATTTTCTTTATCAGTTTAGCTCTAGAACTTCTGAATCTTCTTAATTGTTCTAGTGATGCCTTGCCGGCATTCGGTTGCTCTTTTGGAGTTTTCATGGACCATGTGGTATAATTCTCATTCTTGTCAGTTGTTGTGGAGAGAAACGGGAAATATGCTGTATGGTATTATCGACTTTTGGTGAATGGTGGGTATTCTGCTCTATCCTAAAGTGGCATTCAATTAAATTTCATGGAAGCAGGGTCATGATTCCAAACAATGGTTTTAAATTACAGCCACCATGTACGTTGCTTGTGTTTTGATTTTATTTAAGCTTATGCTCTATAAGCTTATTCTTCAAAACTGTGGGCATAATTTACTTGAATTCTTGTTGGTTTTTATCATCAAAGACAACATAGTTGGGGAAGTATTAGAATACGGATCTGAGGTCAGATTGACACATGGGGTATGCATCTGCTGATGCAGCTAAGCTGCCTTCAGGTGAATGTTCATTGCTAGCGTTGTGGAAAGTTACGTGAATCTACAATCGTTTCGGAAGATACTTATGAAACTTAGATTTATGGATTTGCTTCTAGCATAACATATTTGTAAATATCAAATGTTTAAGATCTTCTTGTCAAAAGTGGATTTCACTGTTCTGGTAAGAAGCTTTAATTAAACAAATAGTATGAGCATCATCAGTGGCATTATAACTTCCAAACAGAACAGTCTAGGTGGGTGCACGTGTAATTCGCGTATTGGAATTTATGTATGGTTGGTATGTATTCCAACAACATATTCAACGACAGGTTTTATTGTTGTTTGAATATGTATATCTTTTGTTGATGTTTGGGCGCATGATTTGCTGGTTGTCTTATGGAATATTGTTTTTGGTGATGGTGATTGTTGTTGGGTCTGGATCGGGCAAAAACCTCGGCATGAATCAGTGATCTAACACTTGGCCTCAAGACTTTTCAATATTTCCATCTAGTGTATGATCGAGAGATCAAAATATGCACTCATGGATGCTTTTATGAATGTACAGGGTGATGCTTTTTATTTCTAATGTATCTCTGATGAATGTTGGTAACTTAACCAGTCGTGATCTTGTCTGGAAGAGATCTTTTTCTAATTTTTAAAATTGTTTCTCTAGGCCGGGATGAAGTGCCATGGTCCTTGAAACAGAATCATACCCGGCATTTCCGTTTCTCGTTCATGGGTGGACGATTGGATATAGACATCAAGGGTTAATTATGATGAATGTGTGGCCTTGTAGACGCTTGGCGGTACTTCCTACAATGTTGATTGATAAATCGTGAGGAAATAATTAAGGTTCATATTTTGATCGGTCATTGTAGGGGTCGAGTTCTTCATAGAAACGGTGTCTGTATGGGTAACGGGTATCAGAAACCAAGGCTAGTTGCAGATTGAAAAGGTGCAGCGTCGATACGTTGACACCCAATGTACGAGACCTGGAAACAAGAGATTATGGAAAAAAGTGCTGTATCGAGGATTTGTTCTTCCATGGTGGAGGAATGTTGAGAATTTAACTTGTGGCATGCATTTGTTTATCACCATGAGGAAAGGATTTGGCCTTTCTTGAGGATTTCTCCAATGATTAATAACGTAATTGTCTCTTATGCTTATGTTAGAGAGGTTATTAGTGCAATCAATGCGCTCTTGGGCGTCCAGCAGCTTTTGGACATAAGAGATCCCTGCTGTTTCCATTTTTCATATCTGCGGAATTAGGCTTGTGACCTGTTGGCGGGTCGGCTGTGTTTTGTTAAACGAGGCTCGAAAGATGTTTTGTGCCTATTAGAAACTAGATCTGGATTCTCTAGAGTTCGCTAAATTATGGAAGTTGTAAGTAGACCAAGATGATGGGCTAGCTGAAGGCATCACATAAACCATCTCTGCACGTACCTGCAATCTTTTCAGTTGCTGGTAGAACTTACGAGGTAAAGCATGAACTAATGAAATGCCTATCACAGCACACTGTTGAACAATCAGAGAGGCGAACAATATAAGAAATGCTTGCGTTTAAGAAAGTGGCCAAGTTGGATCTGGCAAGTTCTATTTACAGATGTTATTGGTCTTGAAGTGGGTGGTGAGTTAAACAAGGGAGCTGTACGTGACAAAACCACAAATCTCCAACTGCTGTCGCACCGTCCTCGTTGGATTATTTTTGGTTACAGGTTTCGCAAAGATGCAGCTGAGCAGGAAGAAGTTTAATTTATCGGGCGTTTCACGATCAGAACCGGACACTTGGCATTTCGAGCACAGTGATCACTGACACTCCCCAGAAAAGCCCTGGAAAAGCACCCAAATCATTAAGCACCGGGAATACTCGGTTAACGAGTAATGAAAGAGGAGGAATATAATTATATATATAACTTTAAATTTGCTCATTGTTAATCGATCACCTCTTAATGAAACCATAGCCATGACTTCCCACAACCAACAGGTCAGCTCCAAGCTTCTGCACCATCTCACATATCACATCTCTCGCGTCCCCAACACGAACCTTTTCCTCCACCTTTATCTGACCACGTTGCCGCAGAAGAGTTCAATTTCATCAGGGTAGTGATAACCATAGGAAATTGTGCCTGCTACTTAAGATTACAATCCTATTATTCTATAGTGTTGATGAGTTTGCTCGGACGAGTTTTGATCTTACATTGCTGTAGTTCTTGCAGACATTCCGAGCTCTCTCCATGACCGAAACTGCAAGGTCTTTGCTGTATTTGTCTATGGATGCAGTCACCTCATCAGAAAACAAATAACCTGAAAAGAATGAAAAAAAAAAAAAAAGAAAAAGAAAAAAAAAATAACATAAGTCTTGAAATTATATTGCCCTCGTCTAAGGTGGTGTTGGCAGGCAGGGGTCATCTTATGTGAAGTGCTGCTCGTAATTCACACACTGTGCTACCACACATCAGAGCTTAATTAGTTTGGACACCCAGAATGATCAACTAAAGCAACAAAGCCCAAATGACTAACAAGAGCAAGACATCCACAAGAAACTCTCAAAATGTCGATCATCTATTTTTAAAATCTTAAAGCACGCACCAGATTTATGCACTTATGGCAATCAATTGGTGTAAGCATAAATTTGACATAGAAAAGTAAATTTTTTTTTAAAAAAAAAAGGTGAACAAGGACACGGGCACGGCTGTCGGTTATGGGTCGTACCGGTACCGTCCAACGGGGAGTACGCTGGAGGCGGTGGCCGGGCGTAGAGAAGGATGAGCGTGTTCCGAGCAGTAGCTCCCTCTCCGGCTGGGTGGATGAGGTTGCGGAGGCACCATTGGAGGGCGTAGGTGCTCTCCTCGCTCTCGTCCACCGCCACCACCATCCTCCGCTCCTCCATCGCCGCCACGTCGGCCATCTCTCCCACACCAAACCAGGAGCTAGGAAAAGTATTAGAAGAAAGATTTAGATGATGCGCGATCTGGAACGGGCTGGATCGATCCGTTCATTTTAAGTAGTAGCCAGGCATGGCCGTCGGTTTGGCGTCCGCGGTTTCCGGTTTGGAGTTCCGCGGTTTCAAAGATCTGGTTTAGCTTCGTTGTCTCAACTGGGACACCAAACAGCAACTATGTTGATGAGGAATTGGGTGGACGAGGATAAACGTCAGCGGGGAATGGAGCAAACACGTGCTGGTTGTCGGTTGGACCAGAATAAGTGTTTGATGTTGGGTCTCGATCACGGTAGTAAGAAAAAGCGGAGGTTTTGATGCCAAAACGGGGGCCGTAAAAACAGGCGGTCAGGACTCCGGATGAAGCTTCTGGAGGAAAGGGATGGAAGAAGTTACCGGCGTGGAAGGGATATCAAAGAGATGGGGAAAAGGTATACCGTCAACCAAAGCTTGGATTCCGTCATGGCTGGCTTGTGGATAAGATTAGGTTTATTTTATCCAGACAAGATAGAACTTTGTAAGATGACGTCATATTATATTTGCTACGTTTGGTACTCTCCTTATAACGGAAGAATTAGATATGGTTAGCAAGAAAAAAAAAAAAAGTAGAATTAGATATCATGGTTTTGACAGGATTTATTGCCTGCTGCTTATCGGTTGAGCCAATGAGCCAGTCCCCGTGGTTAGACTCCTTTATTTACAAGCTAAAAGTGCGCATCTTTAATTACTCGTGAGATCTAACTAATCTATTATATATATATTATATTAAAATAAAAATTTCTGCATCCATTTGACACATAAAATTTAAGAAAAAATAAAAAAAGCCACGTGTCATATGATTTTTTTATTTAAATTTATATATGCGATCGCTCTAATTTATCTATCCATATAAAATATAGAGAAAAAATTAAGAAAAAATATAAGAGAGGATGGAAGCATAGAGGGAGGTCTCGCAGTGGCTAATAAAGATAGCGAGGAGATGGAGGAATGGTGAGGTGGCTACAATTGGGATCCATCGAAGGATAGTGGAGTCGGCACCGACAAAGATGGCATTTTTGAAGAGCTCTATTACAAAAGCTCGAAACTTCATCGGGCTCAGGGCCTCCACTTCTTGGTCGACCTGTCGGAGCGCCGTGTTGATCTGAGCCTACGCCAGAAGGACGAGAGGATCCATCACCGGACGAGAAGAAGGAAGGCAGAGAGGGCGATAGCATTGATGAGATGGTAGGGATGGATGCCGAAGAAGGCATGCTGGGCATTGGCAAGGTGCAATCATAGATGGACCATAAGCGGCATCGAACTCTGACGAGGATCGGAGTGATCTCTCCACTCGCTTGGATACGTTCAAGATCAAGAACTAATTTCTGGGTCTTTATATAGCGGTTGTGCCAACAATCGGAAAGCGGCCCGGGCGGAGATGATGATGGGAAAAAGGCTAGTTACATATAGAATGGATCTCTCTTCCCTCCCTTAGCAAAAAAAGGGAGAGATTTATCAAATACAAGCTTCGGAAAGAAAGCAATAACAATATGCGCTCGTTGATATAGGCTTTAGGGATGAAATGAATAGTTCAGTCAATTGCATATTTTGGGAGACATCAGAAGTACAACTCCTAGAATCGGAACGATATTATGCAGATAGGAAGAACTATTGTGAGGCGTTGATTGATATTAAAATTTGAGTGTTTTGTAGCGTAGATGACTGGGGACCTGAGGTAGCGACCGCTAGCTGATCCACCTAATCAAGCAAGGATGGGACCCTGATTTATATTGTTGTGGTAGAATGCCTTAATTTATATCAGAGGGTAATTTCTACAAATTATTTATACCTTCATGGTGGATCCTTTGTGTAAATGGATATGAATGATGATTTGATTGCGACGAGCAATCTAGTCGCCACCGCACGTTAGGTTTGATGTTACCACCGCTTGCACAGGTGGCAAACGAAGACCGTTCAATTCCATTTGAAGTCACCCTTTAGGAGGTGAGGTGGGACTAAGAGTTGAAAGGCGGGACCAGCCCCTCCAAATTTCATCTATTGGGTTACCAAAGGATCCGATTCAATTCTAACCTTTGTTCATGGGAAAGTGATATATTATTGGCCTTATTCCATGTTATCTAATTCTCACAATTTTTCTATTAGCTCTTTAACTAGTCTTGCTTTGCATTGGGGTTGACCTCTCTCATGGCTACCCAATTTAAGATATTATTGGAAAAATATGGTATCCCAAGTTTATTAAGCGTTGGTGAGATTTTAGCTTCAAGATATCTTGAAGAGAAATTTGTGAGTCGACAATGATCAGAGAAGGACAAGGAAAATAATGTAGAATAGGGGATTAATTCAATGATTTTTTTTATTACACAAGAAACATTGCTAATGTGACCTAAACGTCTCATTCGTTTTAAATACAAGTAATGATGTTGAAAATTTTCAGTAAACCTCTGCAAGCTAATGCCAGGTGGATTATCAACAAAAACATGCATCGATATTTGCAAATTTCTTGAGATGCTACGTCCTTTTATTCTTAGCAAAAAGGGTTGAAGAAAGCATCTGTTTTAGCTTTCAAGAGAGACATGAGTTGATTGATGATTGTTATGGCTTGATCTCATGAATTCTTTTAAGTAACCATCGCTCGGTGGAGCAACAATACGATATGCAATATAATTATAAACAAGTCATCATTCCAATCATGATGCTGCCAATTATGCGTAAGGCTCATTGGAACTTTTAAAATACACCTCTCCTTCAATGGGAGTCAATTTGATAAAGAGGTAATTAGTATTTTTGGTTTTAGGGTCAAAATACATGCAGTAATGCTAAACATGTTTGGCATGTAGCTTTTCAAATAGCTTTAATTTATTTAAATTATCGTATAATAATATTAATATTTAATGAGGATAGCTTATGGTCCATAAGTTAGTCTATCTAAGAATTTAAAATCAAAAGCTATCTATGCACTTTTTAGTTTCTAAATTTATTTTTGATCTTTTTTTTCTAAAATTACTCATATATTTCACGTTTAAACTTCCTCTTCATTCTAAAATTACTTTTTATAAACCACCTCTACCCCACAGGAATATAAAAATTTTATTTTATTATAAATTAAAATTTGTTGCAAAGGTACCCATGCTTTGAGTGGCTAGAATAATTGAATTAAATATTTAATTAAATTTAAAAATTTTAGTTTCTAGAAAAAACTAAATTGTCAAAATTTTTAGTTTAATCAAAACTATTTATAAGAAATCTATCATTTGTCATAGGCAAACAAATTTAATTGACATCAAAGTATGGACACAATTTTTATATTTAATTGAACTAAATATTTAAAATAATATTAAAAATAAATAAAATAAAATTACGTTCTTTTATATTATTTTATATATGATAATTTATTGATCCAGCTAATTTTTATCAAATATTTAAACTAACACAACTATAGCTATAGTTTATAGTTTCGACCATAGCTACAGTTCAACACAGCTATAATCATAGCTGCATGCCGAATACAATTTTTACATAATCAAAAAATACAGGAGTTTATTTTTGGTAGCCAACCTTAAGTCACAACCTAGTGAAAGAAAAGAAGGTACAGATTTTCTTGAAACCTTGGCTCGATTTGGATTAATGATGCAATCAATATTAACCCATACTAAAATTATATACATGCTTCAAAGTTAAAACGTAGGAAATGCATAACTTGTAATTTGTTAATCCATTCTAATACCATAATCCACCATGATCAATGTTTCTGATGATAATTGTACATTACGAGCGTCTCAAGTTACAATTTCCAAGTAATCGATTAGTTTACCCACACTTATATACATATCTGCTGCTTGGTCCAACCTTGCGGATGGAGTGAAAGGGGCCAGTCTTTTAGTGCTTAGGCCTTTTCACGACCAGAACGGGGCACTTTGCACACTGTGCACAATGATTGCTCACGCTTCCCAGCAAAGTCCTGCCAAATTTATAACACATAAGTAACTCATTAACCCTTACGATTTTGGCAATAATTGATAGCCTAATAGTACTAGGCCTGGTGAAAAATTAATTTATTTTAAAATTATTTTTCAAATAAAATTTTAAAAAAATATTATAAAAAAATAGTTTATATTTGATAAAATTATTTAATAAGTATTTTTATTAATATTTAAGAAGCGATAAAATTTTCAAAAAAAAATATTTTTAACCATCAAATTACAAAATAAAAATTTATAATTAATATTATTTAAATAAATAAATAATTTTAAATATTTATTATAAATAATTTTCATTTATTTTTTATTTTTTATTTAATTAAAATAAAATAATAAAATATAAAAAATATATTAAAATTTTAATTAATATAAATATAATTGAATATATCAAATATTTTACATAATTTTTATATAATAATAATATGTATATATATATCAAAATACATTATTTATTAAATAATAAAAAATTAAATAAAAATAAATAAAAAAAATTATGATAAATAATAATTTTAAGTAAGAATATTTTTATTTTAAAAAATTAATTTTTTATTTTTTAGTAGAAAAATTGTTTTGCTATCGTTTAAAAATAAATTATTTTTTAAAATAATTTTAATTAAATATTTTATTTTTTAAAAAAATAATTTTTTTTTTAATAAAAAATCTTGGCCAAGCATGCTCTTGAAAATGCAACTGCTACAGCCGTTCCCGTGACGATACATGGAAGGAAATCTAGTGTACCTCTTGATCAGACCGTAACCATGGTTTCCCATCACCAACATATCAGCTCCCAACTTTTCCACCGCCTCACAGATCACGTCCCTCGGATCTCCCATCTCCACCAGCGTCTCCACCTTCACCTATATACCAAAATCATCATCATCATCACCAGCCATCATGAAATGGACGGTCAAGGAAGCCTAAAAGAAAGACCGCTTACAATGGGGTAATCGGCGCAAATCCGCTTGGCTTTCTCGATTACGGATTCCACCACCGTGCTGCCGAGCCGATCCATGGCTGCCATCGTATCCGAATAACCTAAGACTCGAATTTAATTACCAAAAAAGCCATAAAGATCCGAACTCACGTACTTTTCTTACTGGTTCCGTCCATCGCCGGGAAGATGAAACGAGAGGGCCGGACGTGGAGGAGGATGAGGGTATCCTTGCCATAATCGTCCTCCTCCGCCGCCGACGGCGGTGGAGTCACCACGTTCTGGAGGCACCAGGTGAGAGCGTACATGCTCTCGTCCCCCTCGTCCACCGCCACCACGATCCGCCGCCCCTGCTCTGTCATCGATCGCCGCCGGGAATCCACGGACCAGAACTGGAATCTAGTCGTCGACGTCGTTTGAGATCTCCAGTGGTTGAGTAGGATTTATAGCGGGGCGGAGGCCCTGGTTTCGGGAACCCAGTGGACGGCCGCGGTAGGGCAGGGTGCTGGCCCCGGTGCCTTAAGAGTTATTCTCAGAAACTGACCTTGTCCTGTGGTTCGATGATTGCGTGGTAGCCAGCGGCCTCGTCTTGGGGGTGCTCGAGTGGCGTTTTTGTGATTTAAAAGAAATAGGAGGGTTGTTTGGTGGTCGGGCGCTGCTGATGAAGATTGAATGAGAATAAAAAAAAAGAGATGGTGGAGAAAGTACGGCGGCAGCATCGACAATTCGAGACGATGGGGTCCTCCCAAGGCATCTCCTTTGCTTTTTCTTGGCCTTTCCGTAGGAGTGGGCGTCGATTTTTTTTAATGACCACTGGAAATCTGCCGGAAAGGGTGGATCATATGGTATGGGATAGGTTGGAGGTCACTCGAATATTTTCTATCTCCTAATATGCGTTCGTTTCAAGATTGTCACCGCATCGAACCGTATCATCCGCTGTTTGAGAATTTTCTTTCAAAAGTATCGAGCTGACGCAGGGGGTGTGCATGGATCATATCAGATAAACATAAAATCGAATCAATTTAAATCAGCTATCTAAGATTAGATCTAAACTGAACTAATTTGAAAAATTCAGCCCTGTTCGATTCATTTATCATGGTAATATTCAATGAGTTAGGCTAAACATAAAAATTACATATGATATGTTTTTTTTTTTAGACACAATATATAAATATATATTGCTTCGGCCGAGTCAAGTTGAATTTGTTTGGATGAATTTTTTTAAAATTTAAATCATAATTAAGTTAAATTTGAGAAAATCAATGTAAACCGAACTGGAAAGAATAATTTGACTGGTACGTGGTTTAATAGAATTGTTTGCACATCTCTAAGTTAACCTAGTAAATTTAACGCCCCACTTGGTGCGATATTAGAACCAAACGAATAATAAATGAGCCAAGCTTGATTCTAAATTTCATGTTTGAAATTACTTCCAAACTTGCTTGAGTACATGCAAGTTGATCAAATAAGGCTTGCTTGTATTTTAAGATGCTATTTTTTTTGTAGATAAAATATTTATCTGAGAATTTATTTTTTTAAATAAATATTTTTTAAATAAAAAAGATTATATATATATTTTTTTATATACGGATAAGTTACTTTGAAATCTATTACCTATGTTCTTTTACATTACTATTTTTTTAAATAAATTATTAAAATTTATTCATATTTTTCATAATATCTTTTATGCTTTATAAATTTATTAAAAATAGATGGTTGAGTTATTAATTATTAAATAATGGAGATATTAGAAATGAGGATGGGATATTTTAGGTATAAAATTAAATTTCTATTTTATTGGCTAATGAAAAAATAATTTAACTATCTCCTAGATGAATAAAATTTTTCTTCATTTTATAGATAAATACTATTCATAAAAAAATATTTTTTTCATCTTAAAAAATATAAAAATATGAATAAGTTGGTTAATGAAAAAGTAGATCAACTTTCCTATGATATTTACCCATAAATGTGAGAACATGAATAAGTGTGCGTTGTTTTGTTGGTTACCATCAAGTGTTATAATCGTGCTCATACAATCTAGACTTAGATCTTTTAGCCAAAAAATATTATTTTAAAAAAAATATTCCGGACCTCAAAATATGATAGCAAGATGGATGGAGTGCAGTGAAATGGGGTTAAGGTTAACAGTCCAAACAAAATAGTTTACGAGGCCTTGCCTAATTGTCTAAAATTAGGATATCAAGCATACCGAACAGTTATATATATATATATATAAAAGATTCTTGTAAGGCTCTTAGTTTACATAAACTAATCCTTTTGCTAGCCATTGTTGATCAAATTCTGATTGAGATCAACCAGGATTGCAGAAGGACAATCTGGTTAGCACAAACGCAAGGTGATTTGGGTTAACTTATAGCCATTCTTTCTCTTGAGAATCATATAATTCTCGTCCTTTTTGATTTGTTATTCAATCAACAGATCGAAGGTACCCTCCAAATGCTCGGCGCGGACTGGCAATAATAAGATGATCCTAAACAGAAGCCGCCACAAGCTGATCTCTAAAGATATATAATTTCTTCTGCTAAGGGAAATTTCTCCCGTTTGTTTCTTTCCAAAGACACCCACATATAGCCCAAGATCAATTGATCCCAAGTTGATTTGTAAAGTCAATCAATTCTTATGCTTCTGCAAACAGTCCAGAGGGAAGAAATAGAGTGCGGATGGCCTCTAAACCTGAATTTAGATTTCACCAGAGGCATTCATTAATTGCTTATATTCCAACCTTTTTCTTGAAAGAATCTTCCAAGCAAGTGTGGAGCTGATTTCTTACGGCCAACCACATGAAGAGAACCTGCTTCCTTAACCCATCCTTATAATTATCAAAAAGAAAAAAAAAGAAAAGAAAAAACATCTTGATGATTATGATGCTTCAGGAAACATATCGCGAGCAGTGCATGATTGAATTCCTCCAAATTTTTAATTCCCAGACCTTCCTTCTCTTTTGTTCTCGATTTCTCATAATTTGTTCGGGGAGAGATGAAGAGATACCGGTTGAGCGATGACGGGATCGGAGAAGAGGCGACTTTGAGTCAGTGGCAGGGGTTTGACCGTTTGAGGTCCGAAGCAGGTGTTACGTGAGAAGAAGATGGGAACGGGGGAATGTTTTTAGTCCCACATCGGGTAGGAAATGAACGCCAGACATGCTGCGGTTTTATAAAACGAATCGGGGCGCCCCATTCCAAACTACGCAGCTGCGTGGTGGGCACAGAGCGAACTATTCTTTCGCCTTTTACTAAAGAATACCGTGTGCCCGTCACTTTAAGCAGCATACGCCAATTTTTGGAGGGTCTTTTCCTTGTGGAAATTGACCCTACAAATTAATCGCAAATATTTTTATTCGTAAAAGTAATTTAAGGGTTTAACTAATAAACTGGACGTTCTCATGCTCTTTTGGGTAAAATCATGCGGAAGGATGCTTTTCACCCAAAAAAAAAGAAAAATTGAAACGAAAGAGACTCACCATTTCTCTATCTCCCTATCAAGTTGTAATATCTAATTATTTTAGGGAAATGTGAATATTTTATAAATATTTAATATTATAGAAAATGTCTAATATTATAGAATATTTTATAAATATCTAATATTGTATTCAATATCTAATATTATAAAAAATCTTAAGAGAAATGTCTAATATTATAGAATATTTATAAATATTTAATATTATAGAATATAAGATCTGATCTATGTTAACCAGACTTTCTCTAATTCATTTTTATAGCACAGGATGAAGAACTGAGGCTATTTTTTTTTTTTTTTTTTTTAATAGGATTCGGACCGGCCTACTTCAAAAAATTTATGTAAATATGGTAAAATGGGTCCTTGCCTGATCTATATTTTTGTGAATTCTATAAGATTACATATGATTATCCCCAACAGATCTTAAAGAAAAAGGTTAGATCTTTATTATGAAAGCTGAGCGTCCTTAGCACAAACAATTGCAATAAGGTTTTATGAAAACATTCCCATGATTAATAATTGTGTTTAAGCAAAAAGATAAGGATGAGAGAGTTAAAATACCCATATTCTGCCAAATTTAAGTGCCAACCTTATACAAGCTAGGTGCTTCTCAACATGGGATGCTAGTATGATTAAATAAACTGAATGAATTCGGAGGAGATTCTTATCTCTTTTTAAGACTATTTTTGAAATTGTTCGAGCTTTATGTCATATATATATACTGACTCAAAGCATATATACCGAAGGAGATTCCTACACCAACCTGGTCAAAAAAAAGCAGAATGCAAACAATTATACAGACCTATTAGTCTTCTTCACGGAATTCTCAAAATTTTTACCAAAATCTTAGCAAATAGACTTTCAAGATTCATGGATCGTACAGTATAGAATTCTCAATTAGCATTCCTTAAAGATAGGCAAATAATGGATTGCTATCTTATTGTTATGGAGATCATCTCTCACTACTGTAAAATAAAATAAAGGAGAGTTTAGTCTTGAAAATTGACTTCAAGAAAGCTTTTGACAAGACAAGTTGGTTTTTTCTTCTCTCACTCTTAGAATTCAGAGGTTTTGGTCCAAAGTGGTGATCCTGGACTAAAAAACTCCTAACTTCCAGCAAGATGGCTCCACTCTTTAATGGAGAATCGACAAATTAAACACAAAATAAGAAAGAACTGAGGCAGGATGATCCCCGCTCCCCCATGCTCTTCGTATTAGTTACAAACATTCTTAATTAGTCATCTCCTCAATCTTGAAGCTTCAAACAACTTGATTACAGAAATCAGATCAAATGAAACAATCTAAAGAATTTTGAGTTTATAGCATGCAGAAGACACTCTCCTAATGTGCAATGCAAGTAGACAACACGCTTCTATCTTGGAAGTTCATTCTCTACACTTTTGAGTTGTCCTCGGGTCTAAATATCAACTTCAAAAAAAGTAACTCGTACACCTTGGGAATTTCAAAAGGAGAAAGCAAAATTCTCATCTAAATCATCAATTGCAACTTGTCAACATTACCAACAACCTATTTGGGACTTCCTCTCCTTCAACGCAAACCAACAGGAGGCTGAAGATTTCTTAAGAAAAAAGTTGACAGCTTGGAAAGATAAGCTACTCTCTCCAAGAGGACAATTAACTGTAGTAAATCATATTCTTAGTCCTATACTAATATATTGGACTTCGCAGCTGATCCCTCAAGAAGTCATCAACAAAATAGATAAAAAATGGAGGAATTTCCCATGGAGGGGAGAAAATCACTGCAAGGGTATTCATTGCCTAGTTAACTGGAAACAGGTTTGCAGACCTAAAGCTATTAGGTGGATTAGGAGTTATAAATCTTAAACTCCTAAATATGTGTCTAATGCAGAAACGATGGTGGAGATTTTACCAAGAAAATAACAAGATATGGAGGATCTGATTCATAACCTGCACTACCGCAATAGCTTGCCAAACTAGATGGAAGAAACGGTACCAAAACATGCATCAACGGTCTGGAAACATGTAATGAAAGTGGGCAAAGTCTTCCATCAAAGCATCGAGCTGGGAAATAGAACAAATGTTTCGTTTTGGCATGACCAGTGGGTAGAAAGGTGTGCCACTGAAGTACAATCACCCGATCCTTCTTCATTTAACTTCCACCCCAAACATGTCAGTTCGGGAATTTAAAAGAATTAGGGACATGGAGATCATTTTAAGGGAAGATATAGTACGAACCTGGAAGCAACCCTTCGAGATTTCACGTGTTGCACTACCATACAAACCTTTCCAAGATGCCAGATAAAGTAAAATGAAAATGGAGCGTAAAGTGGAAGATTTACTATTAGAGAACGCTGCAAATTTCTCAATAATGATGGTATTTGGTCATCTTACACGAAGAAGATTTGTAGTACCGTAGCTCCAGAGAAAATGAAGATCTTCACTAGATTGCTTCTCCACAATAAAATTCTAACGGTAGAAATCCTGTAGAGAAGGAATGTTTGAATTGTCCTATGTGCCGCACCTTCCCCCGAATCCACTGGTCACCTCTTCATCTCATGTTCATATATGCAACATCTATCTGGCATAGACTCACCTTTAAGCTTGATATCACCATCATCTATCGAAGATTTTTGGGAAAGCACGTGTGAACGACTACCATGCAACCAGAATCACTAGGCAAGCATGAGACGTTATTGCCTCAACCACCTGCTGGCTAATCTGTAAAGAAAGGAACGGAAGACTATTCAATTTTGAATCCCTTATAGCAAATACCCTCTATCAAAGAATTTATGAAGCGCTGGTGAGCTGGTCATCAGTTGTTGATGTTAAATCTAAGCCAAACATTCAAACAATTATTCAAAAGCTTCCGTAAGTTCCGACTTGTTGGGCGCAAAATCATTAACATAAAAATCTTTACTATCTTCTATTTTTGATCTTCCATGTAAACACGTAAAACTGTATGCTTGTTTGTAAGACCGCAAACCTGGAAACCTGCAAATCTGTAAACCTATAAACTTGTAACCTGTAAATATGTTTCTTTTGCTGGTTGACCAAAGTAAACAAAACTCCCTTTGTACTAACAGGTAAAGTCCTCATCCAAAATAAAATTTAGGATGGTGACACCTCCCGCCTTCATCAGAAAATAGAACGTGTACAATTTTTCAACTACGATGTATGGTATTCAATCTCAATATAATGTTCACAGTCAATTGAAGAGTAATGTCAAAAAGACCTTTCCTACTTTTTTTTTCTTTTTTTTTTTTTTTTTGAGGAGATTGTTATTTCATGCATCGGATATAAGAGTATCAATATTAACATAAACTACAACTAACCCAGTTTTCAGCAATGAATTTAATACCAGCATCCAAAGATACAACTCTAGGTGGTAACATTCTATTTATCCTTCGTGTATTTCTATCTGATTCTCATTCTCAATTCTTTTCCATTTACTACTCTGTCTTCCATACCTTTTCTCCTTTAGTAGCCATAGTTTCTAATTGACGTATTGTTTCTGGATGCTCTAAAAATTTCCTTAATTTCTAAAGTTCCTAACAAGTGAATCCATGCTATGATAGATATCTGAGACAGCAAACGCTCACTTCATGTCAACCAAAATATTGATCGCGAGCTTCAAACTTGCACTCGTAGTATATGGTTGGAGCTCGGCTAAGAGGACCAGTACGTGAGGGCCTCTGTGCCCTTCCACTGACATGGCCTGTGGCAGCTTCTCCTCATCATTACTGGTTGTGCTTCCTGGTGCATTGCTGCTTGCATGGACAAGCCTAAAAATATCTCGTGGCTGCTTGCTGATCTTGACCTAGGTTTCTAGACCAGTATAACCAGCTTCAGAAACCTCTTCTGCAATCACCCTGTGATTGCTTGTTTCTCTAGCCCTTCCAGCAGTGCCGCAGCCCATGACCCCACTGTTCCTGTTGGCCAGGTTGATGTTGCTTGTGGCCATGCCTGCGATGCAGCATGCGGGTTTATTGCTGCTTGCTTCTTTATAGCTTCTCCTCCCACCCCACATCCATCACTTAGGTTGGCTATGTGTCATGGCTGCATCACCTACGCTAGGTAAAAATGATCAAAAAGAGCTACGAGGCTTGTAGAATGAACATGCTTTAACTACATTGGAAATTGTAAATAATATATAATTTTCATATCAATCTAATAAAATAGTTTCTTATTAGCAAATAATAAGAATTTTAACTATATATTTAATTATTTATTTAATATTAGAGTAGATCTGCTCAAAACTCGGGCCGCCCGCCCGGCCAGCCTGAGCCTAGCCCCCTTAAAATGGGCTTAGTCTTTGATTTTTAGCCCAACGGGCCGGGCTGGGCTTTAAAATTAAGCCTAAATTTTCAAATGGACTAGGCTCAGATTTATATAACCTGGGCTGGATATACATTTAGGCCCAAAGGGCCAAACCCATATAACTTAAATCCATATGTATTTGAGATTTGTAGCCTCAAAATTTTATATTATAAGAAAATAAGATGAAGAAGAATATGTAGTTTGTTTTGATAGTGTGATTATTCTACACCTTATAATATATTGATGATGTATTATGAAGTATTTATAAGAATATTGTCTAGAGCATATTTTCTTTTTACTTAGTTTGATTATTTTAATATTAAAACTTAGTACAACTTAGTATTTAGTACTTTGCTTATAATTTTACTTTTAATCCTTACACTTGATACTTTATTTGATTATTTTCTCTTATTTAGCTTGATTATTTTTTCTTATATTTTATTTAAAAGTTTTCTTCTAATTTTAATGTAATGCAGTAGAAGATATGATGATCCAAATAACAAAATAAAAAGAAAAATATTGGGCCAATACTAATATTGGCCCAAGTTTTCTATTATTTTAATTTTCAACAAACTAAATAAAAAAAAAAGCCCCAAGTCCGGTATATAAGTCTTAAAAGGAGGCCCAAAGGCCTAGCCGAACTAAACTCGGGCCTAAAAAATTCTAATTTTTCTAAAGTTTAGCTCGGCCTGAATCTGGCCTGGCTCACCTGATAAGCATGTCTATATTAGAGATGCATTAACTGCTTATTCACTCAACAATAATGTCCAAAATATCCTACATTAACCTTCTTATTGAAGGAAAAACTTATTTTTTCAACACAGGATCATTCAGATCTGATTGGATATGAAGAAATATTTTAATTTTTTTTTCTAAAATTCTAATCAGATCTAAGACTTTTCGGATCTGATCATAGAGATCTGATATTAAAAGTTAAAAATAAAATTAAATTAGATTTAATTTCAAGTACCTGATTTGGTAATCTAATTATCCTACGATGATTCTGTTGATTCTTGAGGTTCTGGAAGAAGTCACACACGCGCCTGACCTCTATCAGTATCCACTCGGATAGGATCTAAACGTCTTCTCCTTGTGAATCTCTCTTCCAAAAATTAGATCTGGATTTGATTTGAAAAGCCTTCAAAATAACTTCTGAGGGCAATCTATTCGTCTTACGAACACCATCGTGTATGTTGAATCTTGTGCCAAAAATTTTGGACCTTCAACTCAGATTTGTGCCTAACTTTTTAGGCATGTAGAAAAGAGAGAGAGAGAAGATAGAGGGGGTGTGGATATCAGAGAAAAGGCTCCTTTGGATGTGGAAAAAATAAAATTACATTGAGGCAATTTTATAAGAAGAGTTCTTATACTAGATATAGCACCATAAAAAAGTTTTTTTTTGACCAAAAACCTTATTAATTTGACTATTGGGACTCCTGAACCTAATCTTTGCGAAAAACCCCAGATCCCTTCTGGTTTTAACGCCAAAAATCCATCTAAAAGGTGGCGGCATGAAAGGATAAGGAAGAGTCCATGTGCGTCTAGGACTCTTCCCTCAAGAGTTTGATTCAAATCAAACTCGATCAAAACCTAGTCTAGGCACCTCCAAAAATCATGAAATTTTGCACACCCAAAGTATAACTCATCCTCTATCACAAAGCCAAAAATTAGAGTAAAATAATTTTTAATTTTTTTTTTTAAATTCTCTGATCATATGATCCTCAATTCTCTTAATTGGGTCAACTATTGACTCTAGTCCAATTTCACTAGGAATAAATTTAATTTTCATAATTAATCTGACATGGACTTATTCCAATCAGATGAAAATAAACTCTTTCAAGATATCAAAATAAGTTAAATCAAATTTGACTCGATTACGATGAATCAGATTATAGAAGAAGAAAGTCAGGCTCAATCGTATGCTAGCACGATTACCTTGAACCTGATTGGATCTAATCCAAATCAATCAAACTAGGTTAGCTCAATTGATGACATCCAAACCCAAATTTTTGTTTGTATGATCTAGTTAGGTTCAGTTTCGTACGGTAATGAGATATATCGTGATCTCTATCATCAACATCATCGAAACATCTTTCGATGGACTAGAACTTTTTTGATTCATATAATTGAATGATCGATCATCAAAATCATTCTAATTGCTCCCAAAATCCATCAGTGACACCTAGAAGTATATGATGGTAATCCATCAGAACTGAAAGTGAACCTTTCGGTGCAACTATCTATGTGATTGGATTCTTCTATCTTGAGTTCCGATAGGATTAGGGTTAAGGTGAACTTGTCAAACCCAATATCTATCATATGAATTAATCATTTGATTCGAGTCCTCTGTGAAACCCTTATAGAAACTCTTTCTATCATCTTTACTCTGCTATGGCCATAGGCTTATGAACTCGATTCCCATAATCATCATAGGGTCACTCCTCATCTACTGAGGTAGATAGATCTCTTATTGGTGCAATCTAATTTTTACAATGAACGTACGATAGCCAACATACACCTTAGGATTCTGAATGGCTAGAAGATCGAGTTATGGTATAGTCAAACTACAACACCCTCAAAATTAATTATTAATACACCTTAGGTCAAAGAATTAAACACACTACTGCAACATCGAGCCAGTCATCGACGAGAAGGTAGACTTTCTTATGAATGCTCGAGGTGGTCACGCTCAGTGCCCTCATTTTCTAACGAGTATCTGTACTCTCGCTCCGGTGTCTCCACACCGTAGACTCAAGACTCATCTACTCAAAGAAAATGATCGTACACTAACCTTCTGGATCAATCACCATCCTCATGATGATCCTATAGTCGAAAGCAGTTTATTAGTTAATTATGAAAATTCATGTTTTAAATTTTGAACTTTTTAAAAATATGAATTGTCATTACCATTAACTCAAAGGATGTGTCACATACACTTTAAATACACACTATGATAGAAAATGATTCTTTTATTAATTTATAGTTAAAATTATAAAATTATTCTTAGAAGTGTATTACAAGTGTTAGCCAATCTGACTTCTAAGGTACACATCTAACAAACTTTCACTTGACCTAAAGTCAATTGGCTATAAATCTAAATTCCATCTTCTCAAAGTGAGCTTCGATCTTCTGTTGGCCTAAAGGCTTCGTCAGTGGATCTACCACATTGTCTGTGGAGTCGACTCTCTTGACCTCGATGTAATCCTTCTCGAGGTAATCGCGAATGAGGTAGAATCACCATTCAATATACTTGGATTTTTAGTGAGATCTTGGCTCCTTAGGTAGGGCTATGGTACCATTGTTGTCGCAATACAGAGGGATGATATCTGATAGCATCACTTTGAGTTCTACGATGAACTTCTTATACTAGAACGCCTCCTTTACAGCTTTCGATGCAGCAATGTACTCTCCTTCCATGGTGAAATCTGCTATCACAGTATGCTTAAAACTCTTCCCACTGACAACATCACTATTACACACAAATAGACTATCAGATGTCGACTTTCAATTATCTATATTAGACATAAAATCTGAGTCTGTATAACCCTAGACCTGGAGTTCTTCATTACCAAAAACCAAGAACATATCCTTAGTCATTCTCAAGTACTTAAGGATATATTTCACAGAAGTCCAGTGCTCTTCACTTGGATTTGATTGATATCTGCTCATGACACTCATAGCATGGACGATATTAGGTCGTGTACATAGCATGGCGTACATGAGGCTCCCTATTGTCGAAGTATAAGATATCTTGCTCATGCATTCAATCTCCTCAGGTGTGTTGGGACATATCTTCTTGGAGAGATGAATGCCATGTCTGAAGGGCACCAATCCCCTCTTGGAGTTTTTCATGCTAAATCTTTTTAGTACCTCCTCTATGTACATCATCTGTGAGAGACCCAGCATCCTATTCAGTTTATTGCTATAAACTTTAATTCCTAAAATAAATGATGCTTCTCCTAGGTCTTTCATAGATAACTCTTTTAATAACCACATTTTAACCATGATCAATATGAGAATATCATTTTCAATAAGCAGGATGTCATCCATGTATAGTACGAGAAAGACAACAGCGCTCCCACTGATCTTTTTGAATATACATGATTTTTTTTCGTTCTTGATGAATTCAAATAATTTAATCACATCATTGAAATGAGCATTCCAGCTTCGAGATGCTTGCTTAAGTCCATAGATAGACCTTTGCAGCATGCAGACCTTATGATCAGTATCACTAAATATGAAATCTAGTGGCTATTCCATGTAGATATCTTTCTCAACATATCCATTTAAGAAGATCGTTTTCACATCCATATGTCATATTTCATAATCAAAATAGGCTGCAACAACAAGCAATATGCGGATGATTTTAGCATGGCTATTGGCGAGAAGGTATCCTAATAATCAATGCCTTCGCACTAACTATACCCTTTTGCCACTAACTTAGCCTTGAATGTCTCCATATTTTCATTTGCACCTATCTTTCTCTTATAGATTCATTTACACCCAATAGGTATTATACCTTTAGGTGGATCTACCAAGGTCCAGACTTGGTTCAAGCGTATTGAGTCAATCTCTGACTTCATTGTCTCTAACCATTTTTCGAAGTCGATATCTAATATCATCTCATCATAGGTTATGGGATCATCATCATGAATTTCATTTTTCGTGAGGAATATTTTCTCTACGTCCTCTGAAATAGTACCTAAGTACCTTTTAGGAGGACGAAAAATTCTTTCTAATCTACGAGATGGAGGAGGTAGTGATTAGACTGGCTCAATCTAATTGGATTTCATAGGATCCTTAGCTCGTTGCACTTGGAAGACTTTCTTCTCGAGCCTAATCTACCTTCCGATGCCACCATCTTGAATAAACTATTTTTCAAGGAAGATGGCATGTCGACTCATGATCACATTATGGTCTTTCAGAATGTAGAAATAATATTCTAATGATTTTTTAGGATATCCTATGAATCAAGCTCTAAAGGATCTATATTCTAACTTGTTCATCTATTGTCTCTTGACATAAGCCGAATAATTCCAAATTTTGAGGTAACTTAGACTTGATTTCTTACCATGCCATATCTCATACAGTATGGTAGAAATAGTTTTAGAAAAAATCCTATTTAGTAAATATATAGCGGTCATTAGATTATGTCCCCAAAGAAACTCAAGAAGGTCTGTGAAGCTCATCATAGATCGAACCATATCTAATAAGGTCCGATTTCTCCGTTCTGAAATTTGGTTGAGTTGAGATATTTTAGGTGGAGTCTATTGAGAGACTATGCCATTTTGCTTAAGATAGTCTAGGAATTTTCGACTAAGGTATTCATCTCTTCGATCTGATCGAAGAATCTTAATGAATTTTTTAATTTATTTTTCTACTTCATATCTAAATTTTTTGAACTTTTTAAAAGCTTCAGATTTATGTCGCATCAAATACACATACCCATATCGAGATAAATCATCGATAAAGATGATGAAGTAGACATAGTTATCTCTAATCGGTATATCAAATGGACCACACACATTAGTATGTACTAGGACAAGTAGGTCTGTGGCCCTTTCTTTATGTTCTATAAAAGAAAGCTTGGTCATTTTGCTATGAAGGCATGATTCATAAATCGGATATGACTTGAAAGTCAACGAACTCAATAGCCCAAATTTTTTTAATTTGTTAATCCTATCTTCCGTTATATGACCTAGCATAAGGTGCCACAGATACCGATCATTTAGACTATTCTTAGATCATTTTGATCCTATGGCATTCATGTTTTGCTCGATATTAAAAATAGAAACATCAATATATAATTGATAGAGACCATTTATAAGATAACTACTTGCAATTTTATTTCTTTCATAAAGAATATTACAATGATCCTTAAGAAAACTAATTACATAGCCTTCCTGTGCTAAATATGAAACAAAAATCAAATTTTTACTTGCTGCAGGCACATAAAATTAGTCTTTAGGAACTAAATCTAATCCTAACGATAATCATAGAGGATAGGTTCCCACGGCCACTGCATCAACTTTTGCTCCATTCTCAATGCATAAGATCATCTCACAATCCCTCAGCCTTCTATTATCATCAAGATCCTGCATAGATGTACATAAGTGAGTACTAGAACCAGAGTTAAGTACCCAACTGGATGCAAAAAAAATCGTAAGATTAGATTTTATAATGAGCATATCTTCAGAAGGACTTGCCTTCTTCTTGTTCTTCAGGCTGGTCAGGTATAAGAGATAGTTCTACTTTTAATGACTGTCTGTATTGTAATAAAAATATTTTTTTTGTCAGCGACCTTCTACTTCAGCTCTGCCTTCTTCTTCTTTCTACCATCCATCTTCTGCTTCTTCACGGACTTCTTTTTCTTTCCAAAAAACTTTCTCTTGGAAGAAGTCTGCTCCACAGCAAGTACTGAACCTTTATAATCTTTCATAGAAAGCTCAGTAGTAACCAGCATATTCATAAGTTCTGCCAGAGTATTTTATAGTTTATGCATATGGTAGTTCATGATGAACTATCCATATGCATCAGTCAAGGATTGCAAAATTATATCAATCTACAAATTCTTGTCCAACTTGACACCGACCTTCTCAAGCTCTTCTAAGTTCTTGATCATCATCAAATAATGATCTTGGATCGACTTTCCATCATGCGTTTGAGCCTTAAAAAGTTTTCTAGTGACTTGATATTTGGCTACGCGAGTTTGTTCACCAAACAACTCTTGCAAGTGAGCCAACATTTGGTGGCTAGTCTTAATGTCTTCATGTTGGTGCTGGAGCTCATCAGACATCGAGTCCAACATGTAATACATGCTTTGTTATTATCATCCGTCCACTTTTCTAGAGATGCTTTCTAATTAGTGGATGGACGGACTGATAAAGTGGGAGGGTCCTATTTTAACACATGAGTCAACTTCTCAAAATTCAAAGTAATTTTGAAGTTTTGGAGTCAATCCTTGAAGTTGGGTCCGGTTAGTCTATGAATGTCCATGATACAGGCTAGTGGATTGGACGCAGATATTTTCTTATAGAGAGTCAAAGTTTCTAATTAGTTAGATTTAATCAATTTATTTAAAAATTTTATTTTTAAATAAATTAGGCTTTCACTATTTTTTTGGATTCCTACACTATCTGGGCAGAGATGCGAAAATCTTCATGATCAATTGATTTCTAGTGGATGGTGCGGTCCCATCGATTGACTCACCACCTCACCTAATAGTTATTGATGATGGATCAACCGATGAGTGGACAATTCTTATCCAATGATTCTCTAATCATGGTGCACCTAATCCTGATCTCTAATTCATGAATCTCACCGTGTATGAAATATTGATCTACTTTTTAGTTAAGTCAAATCCATCATTTGCATGAATTAGATTTCTGATTAGATCCCTCACCGTATCTAGAATATTGAGTCCAACTCATCTTCCAATCTATAGTGTCCAATGCCTAATAGATATGGTTGCATCTTCTCAGTGCAACTGAGCCATTATAACCAACCGAGAATAATCAACCCCTAAAAAGGTCCACACAACTACAATGGTGGAAGACCAATTGACTTAATCTTTTCTTAAGAAGATTCAATTTAGATCTCTTAGACTTAACTCAGTCATAACGGTTATGACAAGCTTAGTGGCATGGATTAGCTCAAACTGTTAGCCACTTTAAATCAGAACTAGATTGATACAAATGGCTAGGTAAGTGAGACCGGTGGAAGGAATATGCCATTAACTCAATAAGAATGCATTCAAGTCGAGTAGCTCTCAATTAAAAATCAATCGATCATATCTGCCAAACTTATCTTAGACACTAAATTATCGAACCAAAACTAATCGGATTAGCCTATAATCTAGGCTCGAACCACGAAGCTAAATTAGATCTTAATTGGATCGATCATATGTGGCTGTGAGTCGATCTTAATCTAGACTTACAATTATTGGGCTGGTCAATTGTAAATACTCTTGATCCCATCCAACTAACTTTTGATTCAGTTTGATCAATTGCTAGACCTAATTGAGCTACCTAAGTTCGAATTCAATTTTATGAAAATGTCTTAGATCTGAAAATTTTTAATTTTAGATTTAATTAGTTTCATAATCTTAATTCTTAATTAAGTTTGGATTCATAAATAAAAAATATATGTTAAAATCCTAAGATTTCAGGATCTAAGATTTTGTAGAAAATAAATTCTAATTTTTGATTAAGGATGAACGCGCAGCATCCCTACATGCTATAAGAACACCTCATCGAATGGGAGGAGAGGGTCTTGAAATCCTACTTTGTTCTTATGATTGGATGACCAAGAAAAATCTCTTAATCAGAAATATAATTGAAACTACAAAACTAATTAGATCTAGATCATATATCACATATATAATTAATGACCTAACTAATACATGCTTTGCATACATCTCATATATCACCACTAAATTAAATATGCATGTTTTTCAGATCTAAAATATCATATATAATATATAAAAAATAGATTTAAATTTGATAATATCAAAATAAAACTATTCTAAATAATTTATAAAACTATTCTACAACTAATCTAAATATGCATCTTTTCATATCACATATGAATAAATCAAAAATTAAAAATTTTATTTTTTATTTTTTAGATCTGATTACAATAATTATAATATCAAAAAAATAAAAATTAAATAGATCTAAAATTATATTTAATTAAATTAATAATATAATTATACTAGACTATACATAAAACTATTCTATTCTCAGTTTGGTCATGCATCTCATACATATTAGATCTAAATAATTTAATTTTAATTTTTTAATTTTAGATCTAATCATATCTGATGTGATATCTAAAATTTTTTAATATTAAATTAAAAATAAAAATAAAATTAGATCTAAAATAGATCTGAAGAACTGCAATCTGGCTTTGATACCAGTTGAAGAAAAAATCTATTTTTCGAGCATAGGATCGTTCAGATCTGATTGAATCTGAAAAAATATTTTAAAATTTTTTTTTAAAATTTTAATTAGATCTAAGATTTTTTAGATCTAATCATAGAGATCTGATATTAAAAGTTAAAAATAAAATTAAATCAGATTTAATTTTAAGTATCAGATTTGGTAATCTAATTACCTTGCGATGATCTTATTGATTTCTGAGATTCTGCAAGGAGCCACACACGTGCCTAGCCTCTATCGATATCTACTCGAACAGGATCTGAACATCTTTTTCTCATGAATCTCTTCTCCAAAAATTAGATCTGGATCTAATTTGAAAAGCCTCCAAAACGACTTCTGAGAGCAGCTTATTTGTCTAACAAACACCATTGCGTAGATGCTGAATCTTATATCAAAAATCTTGGACCTTTAACTCAGATTTATACCTAATTTTTTAAGCATGTAGAAGAGAGGGAGAGAGAGGATAGAGGGGGAGTGGATATCAGAGGGAAGGCTCCTTTGGGTGTGGAAAAAATAAAATTACGTTGAGGTAATTTCGTGAGAAGAGTTCTTATACTAGACATAGCACCATAAAGAGTCCTTTTTTGATCAAAAATCTTATTAATTCGACCATTGGGACTCCTAGACCTAATCTCCATGAAAAACCTCAAATCTCATTTGGTTTTGATGCCAAAAATCCATCTGGAAGGTGGAAGCATTAAAGGATAAGGAAAAATCCATATGCGTCTAGGACTCTTTCCTCAAGAGTTTGATCCAAATCAAACTCTATCGAAACCTAGTCTAGGCACCTTCGTCATGAAATTTTGTATACCTAAAATATAGCTCATCTTCTATCACATATCCAAAAATTAGAAGAAAATAATTTCTAAATTTTTTTTTTAAATTTTTTGATCATATGACCCTCAATTCTCTTAATTGGGTCAACTATTGACCCTAGTCCAATTGCACTAGAAATAAATTTAATTTTCATAATTAATCTAACCTGGACTTATTCTAGTTAGATAAAAATAAGTCTACTCAAGATACAAGAATGAGTCAAATTAAATTTGACTCGATTGCGATGAATCAGAAAGATTATAGAAGAAAAAAATCAGGCTCAATCGTATGCTAGCACGATTACCTTGAACCTGATTGGATCTAATCCAAATCAATCGAACTAGGTTAGCTCAATTGATGACATCCATACCTAAATCCTTGTTTGTATGATTCAGTTAGGTTTAGTTCCATATAGTAATGAGATTTATCGTGATCTCCATCATCGACATCATCAAAACACCTTTCGATGGATCAGAACTTTTCTGATTCATACAATTAAAATGATCGATCATCAAAATCATTCTAATTACTCCCAAAATCTATTAGTGATACCTAACAATATATGGTGGTAATCCATCAGAACTAAAATTGAACATCTCGATGTAGCTACTTATGTAATTGGGTTCTTCTATCTTGAGCTCCGATAGGATTAGGATTAAGGTAAACTTGTCAAACCCAATATCCATCATATGAATTAATCATTCGATTTAAGTCCTTTGTGAAATTCTTATAGAAACTCTTTCTATCATCTTTACTCTGCCATGGCCATGGGCTTATGGAGTCAATTCTTATGATCATTATAGGGCTACTCCTCATCTACCGAGATAGATAGATTCCTTATTGGTGCAATTCAATTCCTACAATGAACGTACTATAGCCAACATACACCTCAAGATTTTAAATGGCTAGAAGATCGAGTTATAGTGTAGTTAAACTACAACACCCTCAAGATAAATTGTTGATGCACCTCAGGTCAAAAAATCAGACACACTATTGCAACATCGAGCTAGTCATCGATGAGAAGATAGACTTTCTTGTGAATGCTTGAGATGGTCACGCTTAATGCCTTCGTTCTCTAACAAGTATCTATACTCTCACTCCGATGTCTCCACATCGTAAACTCAAGACTCATCTACTTAAAGAAAGCGATCGTATACCAACCTTTCGGATCAATCACCATCTTTATGATGATCCTACGGTCGAATGCAGTTTATGAGTTAATTATGAAAATTCATATCTTAAATTTTTAACTCTTTGAAAATATGAATTGTTATTACCATTAACTCAAAGAATGTATTACATATACTTTAAATACACACTGTGATAAAAAATAATTTTTTTATTAATTTATAGTCAAAATTATAAAATTATTCTTATAAGTGTATTACAAGTGTTAGCCAATCTGACTTCTAAGACACACATCTAATACTTGTGACTCTGAAAGAAAAATAATAGAATGGTATGCGATAATGGTTTAGTAAAAATCCTTAGTCACATATATTATATAATAGTTAAAAATAATTATCTGACATGCAAATATAATATTTAGGATAGGATTAAAATTATATTAGCATAACATACATTCAAGATAAATAATGCATGAATTGCCTTACCTTTCACCAGTGAAAATGAATCAATAAATAATACAATTTTACTGTTTATAATTCTTTATCAAGTATCCAATTCAACATACATCATTATGCAACAAGTAATTTGATCTAAATTCAATTTTGGGCTAAACATGGTCACTATTCTAGCTCGTGATAGAGCAATAATAATTTTATATTTTTAGTTTGTGGTAAAGCAATGTAATGCCATATTTCTGGCTTGTGATGCAATAATCAACAATAATGAGATTAGCTTAGATATTATACACATTTATATATAACTGATCCAAAATACCACCATGTACCATCTAGTTATGCATGTCTCAATTACATTAGTTTCATGCATTCATCATGCTCATACTATAATCTTTTTTAAAAAGTAATTATCATTTTCTATACATAATCAAGTTCATTTATCTTTTATAATATGCATAAAAATGTAAAAAAATGTATTTACATAAGGAAGCACACAAAGGCGATCTCCTTACCTCAACTAGCTATAAAATTCAAGTGCTTTTGAGCCCAAGGGATTGCCTGACATATCCGATCAATATTATGTTATCAGAAAACCAATCGCCTATTGATCAACCACATGTAGTGCTAATTTTCAAATTTCTAAATATTGATACTCAAACTATCTTTAACTCTACATTTTTCCTATCGTACCCTAATCCATGCTGACTATTAAGGACTAGAGTGTATAAACTATTGCTGGACTTTCTTTTGTGCAGATGATTGCACTCCTATGCAAAATGAAGATTGATGATTATAAGTAATTTCGGATGTTACCTTCTTCTCTCATGCCATGAGATATAGATTTACCACCTCTTGCATTTTTTCATTGGAGTTTGAGTCTCCACTATCGCTCACTACAATAAATTTACTGATTAGTGACAAATTATTTCATTGCTAAAAAAAATTATTTTGTTACAATAAAACTTTTTTGATGAAAAAAATAATCGAACCTTCGTAGCTATATCATGTGTTATGAAAGGTATATAAAGATAATTTAATATTTCATCATTAAAACAATGTCACTTCAACTACAAAACTTTTTTCGTCTCCAAATGCATAGTATTAATGATAAAATTGTTGGTTATAAAAAGTATAATAATTTCATAGGTAAAAATTATCTTTTTGTCATTGAAAATATCATTTTTCTTGAGGAAACTACTTTGTCACTAAAGAAAATCTCAATTGGTGACAATTGAAATTGTATTAAAAGCTATAGGTCATTCGTAGTTGAAAAAATGTAATTACGTCACTAAAAACAAGAACAATTTAAGACAAAAATTATTTTTTTACTAAATATGATCAATTTGCGATGAACTAAAGTGTGGTAATGTGAATGGGAATTCGTAGCTAAAAAAAACTTTTTCTATGATGAAAATATAATTGTCTCAAAATATACAATATAATAGTTGCTAAAAAGAAGTGGATGAAAATTATTTATCATCGATTATAGACAATTAGTGATGATTTAATTAATCACCATACTATTTGTAATTTGTAGCTAAATGGTGTGTTATTATTTTTAATTTTTAAAATGGTGACAAATTTTCTTATAATTGAAGATAAAAAAATTCAAAACTTAAAAAGTTTTTTGAGATAAAGCTACAATCGTCATTAAAAATGTTCATCATTGGTAACGATAAATTTTGTAGTATATTGTAGTCTAATATATATGTTATTATATTTAGCATTATTTGAATTAAGCATAATATAATGAAATATAAAATATAATAATAAAAATATTTACCATAACCATATGAATAAGAACATTTAAATCTTATTTTCTAATAACATATCATTACAAACTCCTTAAGCAAGAGTTTTGTTTTCTACAAACAATCAAATAGAAAAGTCTAGCTAAGACATACAAAAGCTAATAAAGTAAAATAACATAACAATATTGCTTCTCCAAGATACCCATGCAGCACCACTTAGCCAACAACCTAACTAGTCAAGATGTCATTTCCACCTTCACAAACTTGTGTAAAAATAAAATAAATTTTGAATAAATAAATATATAAAATAAATATAATTTGTGGAACTAAAACTTATTATTAATTCATATAGTTTTAATTAGTGCAACACAGAATAGAATATTGAATAAAAAGAAAATAGATGAAAAATTAAAAACAAAAATAAAGTTATACATACTTGAAGGTTGATAATTAGATAGAGTTCAACTTGCACTGCATTAAAAAGAGAAATAAACAAAAAAAAGTTAGGTGGTGTAGTGTTAAAAAGATGCACTTTATTTATTAAGAAAAAAATATAAAATCTATTTTTTAAGATTGTAGTACTTTCTAACCTTGATGGGGAAGAGTTAGAAAAATATTGCATTTTTACAAGCATTTTCTCTTAACGAGCCAGTATGGTAGCCAACTGTGAAGTTAAGGTTTGTATCTGAGATTGTTGATTCGCTGCGAAGGTTTCAATTGCATGCAGTCATTCTTGTAACTTACGTTGAGCATTAGCAGCATGTTCTCTAGCTATTCTAAGAGAATCCTCTAACTCTGCAGCCCTTCTTTATATTGCTTTTGCTATATTAGGTTCTGGACCATAGCCAAGACCTTTAATGTACCCCAACTTTGTGCGTAGACAGTGTCAGCAATTTCATCAGCAGTCAATAGAGTCTCTTCTGAAATAGATCAAGCCTGCAATTCTTTCATCTTATTCTGCATAAAACATTATATTAGTTAAATTAATTATAACATAAAACAAAATATATTATACATATGTTTAACTAAAATATTAGTTTCGTTACATAATTGGCCTCAGTCTTTGAAGATGACCGGCCTTTTGCAGTAGAATAATGGATGCATTTGTAAAACTCAATTCTATCAGGCTCCACCCCTTAAATTTTTTTTCACCCTGTAAATTAAGAAAGTGATAAGTAGTAGTAAAATATCATACCACACTTGTTTATTACTCAATGAGTCTAATAACCAAGAAAAAATGACAAACTAACATAAAGTTTACTTTGCGTGGGAGAAGCAGAGGGAGAGCAAATAGGCAAAATTAAACAATCATAGCTACCGTCATGAATGATGCAGCATGCAGATAAGATATATAAGAAAATAAGATCTTTTCCATACATATATACTATATAATATATTTTATATATAGTAATTTTTTTCAAAGTACTTCAAGGGTCTGGAAGGAAATAAGCATGATGTGGCATAGATGTCTAAATGCTAATCCACCTTAATGAATGCCAACCGGCATAGACATGCTTATTACAATTCTTTCACTGTCACGCACGCCTAAACCAAAAGTAATCTTCTGAAAGTGCAATAAGCAATGCTAGCATTCATAAAAGACTTATGATATAATAGAATATTTCCCAATATAAACTTATATAATTCAAAATCATGTTCCTCGATTCTCACACTCTATTAGTACACACCCACTTTCTATTATCTTATATCTACTGCGATGAGGTAAAGCTTATTTAAACTTCCTTAAATGCATAGGGATGACTTGTTAGCTCTAACAACAACAACATGGTTAGAGGTTTTGGGAGAGGGAAGAGAAAATACATATAAAACACAGAAAACAATTACATTATTCTATTAACCATCTGCTTCTTTTAACCTCAAAATGTATCCAAGTTGAGAGAATTTATTAACTAAAGACTTGACATTGTATACCAACCAAAAAAAAAAGGAAAGAAAAAGAAATTGTGTCACTTACAATTTCAGCACGAGCTGCTATCTCAATTTTGTTGGATTTTGATATCTCTCTGATACCAATTGTTGGAGAGAAGAAGAACAAAGTAGATGACCGGCATCTAGGAGTTAAAATTAAAACCAGAGATAGAAGAATAGAGAGTTTTAGAGAGAAAAGCTCAATTGTATTCCACTCTATTGTAAAGATATAATACCTGAATTTATATACCCTAGGATTTCTGCTATACCACATGAATCCTAATAAATCTAAATCCTAGCTGAAAAACTCTCCTACGCTAATCCAATACATGAAAGCACTCATCGAGCCCATGTACATATGTCTCATATGCTCTTATCTCTTAGATCTGAACCCGACCCATATATAAGTTAGCTCTTTTAAGATCTTATTGGTTCAGGCCTTAAGATCATAGGATAAAAGCCTATCCTAGATCCAAACAGAAAATTTCGTCTAGTTTTATTCGCCATCATCGAGCCGGCTCTATCAGAAGCTGAGCTGGTTCGACTGCATCTCGTCCGAATTCTATCTTCTATCTGTCTAAGACAGCCGATTCGATTGTATCTCGAGTCGGCTCGATCTTAGTTTGAACCAACTCGACTGCATATCCGAGCCAGCTCATCTGTATATCAGCCCCTTGTCTTGGTTGATTTTTCTTGTAGCTTTGATTTTTTGCTCCACCTTGTATCTCAGATCTTTGGAGCACCTACCAAGCCCCCCTCAAGATCCTCATACCTGAACCTCGAGTCCGTGCAAAGCTATATGCCGCCTTCACTTAGAATAACTCCTATTCTAGTTCTAAAATTCACACCCATCCCAGTCTCTCAGAGCCAATATCCTGACTTCTTTTGTGGCCGCTCAAGATTTGGAAGCACCACATCAAATCCTATAAATTTTACGTGCTTCTTCCTCTGAGCTTGCACTTGAGAATAGTTTCTTCAGCTCATAACGCCATTTCCTGCTTCTATTCTTCAATATATCCTCACAATTGTCTTTCACATAATTCTCATCCAAATTTAATTGAAATCCTTCTTAAAATAAATAAAATTTTCAAATAAAATTAAAAGCAATCAACCTCCTCTTAAAAGATTAAAAGATTAAAATAAAAATAATACAATATAATAAAATTAAAAATTTATATAATTCTTACATGACATCTAAGTAGTGCCACATCTTTATCTTCTCCCGTGAGTTCTTTCCAATTGTTTGGAAGTGAAAGAAAAACTCAAGCAATTATTCCAAGTTTATTTGATAATTTTGCCCATTGCTCAACCTTAACTGGCCTCCCCTTACCAGCTGGAATCTCAATTGCCATCTTTCCCATTGACTTTTTCATTTTCTTAAGACCTTTTCCTCTAGTTTTTCTATGACCTTTCTTAATTCTACTTGAATCAATATTTATAACCAAAAAGAAAAATCAATTTTAATTACTAGCCAATAATGTTCTTATTCTTTGAATGAAAGTCAATTTTTACTATAAAGAAAATACTAAAAAATATCATCTATGTTAATGGTAGGTGTATGACCACTTGATTCATTTGATGAAAGATTAGGTTGAATAGTTGCCTCAGCAAGCGTAGTGTGCCTAAGGACACATCCACCTGGTGCCATGATAAACCTATAAAAAAAAAAAAGTATAAGCAACAAGAATTTCTCCTTCTTCTTCTTTTTTAGAATAAACTAGAAATATCATTAAAAATTAATCAATTACATGCACATCAATTTGAAGAAGATAGAGTAATGGACATAAAAATCAAAATTAGAAGGACAAACAGAGGCTTTGACTTTTCGAGCAATCCAATTAGCCATAATATTAGCTTTCCTGGAGATATTAGAAATGATAAAGTTCCTATGATTCTATAAGTAATCTTTGATCAAACAGACGATCTGGTCTAACTCCCCAGAAATGGTGCTCAAACAGCAACAAGAGTTTTTGTTTGGTGTATACAAAAAAAAGTATAAACTCTGGAATTTTTTTTCACTAAGAGCACTAGAGTTTTTGTTTTTCTTGCATTTTTTTCTCTTGTTCGGTTCCCTATATGGTCATAAGGTAAACCTTTTTCCAGCATTTGAAACCATTAAAATAATAAGTAATCAACAGTCCATCTCCATCACATAAAATTTTGCAATTAGGAATATATTTTAACAACCAAATTCCAAAGAGATTTGTCAGTGTATCATCATATATATGTACATCAATGGAATCAAGGCATAAATTCCTAATAAAAAAGCTAAATCAAAATTTTTTCATATAAAAGTACAATATCTTATTGGATCTCTATAGAAAAAAGTCAAAACTATTTTAGAAACAAATCATAATTGTTAAAAAAATAGAAATTATAAGAAAAGTGAAGTATCTAAATGCTTACCTCGATTACTTGATAATACACCTCAAGATAAATGGCTTTAAATAGAAAAGTGAAGGGATTTTTAGTCTTGATCAAGAAACAATGGAAGCCTTTTCTTTTTAAAACAATGGAAGTCTTTTAGTTCTAAGTCAAAAACTGTATTAGAGAAAAAAAGGACTCTTGGATTTTTTTTTTTTTTTCTGAAATATCCTAGGGTTTTTTTCCTAAATTGAGTTTTAGAGGCAAAAGCCTAAAAAATTAGGCAGCAAAACAAATTGTCCATCCACTATCCTATTTGGCCAAGCTTTTAAAAAGAAAAAAATATTTATTTTTAAAAAATATTTATTATAAAAAAATTAGGATATTTGGCCAAATTTATTTTAAAAAATAATCTATTTTTGAGTTATAATAGAAGCAGTTTTTCTACTGTGAGGAGGAAGCAGAAAATTAAAGCTTTTCCTTGAAAGCAAAAGTAAAAGTAGAAAATTAATTTTTTAAGATAAAAATATTCTTACTCAAAATTATTATTTATCATAATTATTTCTATTTGTTTTGACCTAACCCTTCCATTATTTAGTGAATGATGTATTTTGATGTATTTTGATACATGTATATTATCATATAAAAATTATGTAAAATATTTAATATATATTATCTTTGATTTAATTATATTTATATTGATTAAAATTTTAATATAATTTTTATTATTTTTATTTTAATTAAATAAAAAAATTAAATTAAAATTAATTATAATAAATATTTAAAATTATTTATCTACTCAAATAATATTAATTATAAAGTAAATCTATACATGCCTTTTTTTATAATTTGATAGTTAAAAGTATTTTTTTTAAAGATTTGTCAAACACAAACTATTTTTTAAATACTGATAAAAGTGCTTATCAAATGATTTTATTAAATACAAACTATTTTTATCTCATGGTACTTCTTTTGAAACTCTATTTGAAAAAAAAATTAAAATAAACTGATTTTCACACTTTGGCCAAACAGATCCTAAATGTGAAGAGTTAATATTTGCATGGATAAAGCCAACAACTTAGAAAGTGGAAAAACATAGAAAGCGGGAATAGTGATTAGGGATTAAAAACCAGAGTTAATAAAAAATAAAATAATAATATTTGAAAAATTAAAAATCTTATAAAATGGTGTACATGATATTAAACTTCATTAAAAATCTTATAAAATTTACATTTCTATTTAACGTCTTATATTTTGAAGATATATCAATGAAAAAAAAATATCACCTACATTAAAAATTATATTTAATGTATTATATTGTATATATAAAATTAATATTAATTACATTAAAGATATATGTGTTATAAAAAGAATTAAGTTATAAATAATTTACATTAAGATGTTGATCCATATACTATAGATTGAAGTGTTACAGAATTGGAGATTTAAACAAAGCTTGAAACTGATTCCAATGATGAAAAGACTCTAGCCAAGAAGATGACACTATGATTGAGTACTTTATTGATCCAATGATATAACTATCTAACATTAAGGTTAATTACCTATTAATATTTTATATAGTTTTTTTTATTCAAAAAAAGTTAATTATATAAATTAAATAAATTAAATAATAACATGTTGATACTTCATATTTTTAGTTTAAAGTTTTTCTTAATTAATCTATTTTGTTTTGCATTTTAATGCAGGACATCACAAGACATGTTTAAAGCCAGCATCGATGCTTGATGATGGTGCTTCTCCTTATGACATCCTTCAGTGAATTTTATTTATATTATTAGTTTTTTAAAAGTATATATTTTTTATAAACATCATACCTTTATAAAATCTGTATGATTTTCTCCAAGTAGCGAAGTTAAGAAAACTCGTTAGTGGCTATGATCTAATTCAACAACTAATGTTTTCCTCTGAAATACAAGTTTTAGACCGTGGGGGAGAAGATAGAACTTCTCATGGAAAAAAATGAAAACTTACGATTCTAAGTACTTGCTCGTGGAATGTGGCACTTGATCATCGGTTAAATACTATAATCAAACTTCTATATACCAAGTTGTTTAGTTAATTTGATAAGAAGATGATGTAAGCTTATTTCTAATGTGACTCATAAATACACTTTTTTTTTTCACTTTTTGTAGTGTTTGGTTCAATCAAATATACTGAAAATTATGACTAAATGTGAAGAGTTGTTCCTAAAACTATAACAAACGAGCAATTGCATGCAATTTCTATTGTTGAATGCGAGAATGTTATTTGCAGTGAAATTATTATTATATTTTATAATGATCTCTAATGATGCCTGGACTTAAAAGAAGGTTTGTCCAAAATGGGCTAAAGTTCAAGCTATGCTTTTGCACCTATATATTTTATTAATAATAATAATAATAATAATAATAATAATAATAATAATAATAATAATAATAATAATAAAACAAAGAAAGTTATAGATTATATATAATTTTTTTATAATTTAATATTTAAATTTATTTTTATTTTCTATAAAAGTTATCTCAAAAAATATTTTGATTAAAGTGTTAATTACAAAATATATGTGTCAATATATATATAAATAAATCTATGACAAAATACATATAATTTGACTACAACCATATTTTTGTAGCTAATTTTTATATTTTTTGTTGTAAAAGTTTTTTGTATTTAAATTGAATATTATAGAGAGACAAAATAATATTTGTCACAAATTGTTTATATTATTAGTGACAAAAGACTATGGTCACGAATAACCACAAAATTTTATTACCAAAGTTTATAGCATTTAACTACAAATTATAATCGTAGCCATTTCAATATTATATTGTTTTAGATGAAACTTTCTTTATCTAAATTGAATATTATAGAGAGACAATAATATTTGTCATAAATTTTTTAGACTATTAGTGAGAAAAAACTGTGGTCATGAATAACTACAAAATTTTATTGTCAAAATTCGTAACATTTAACTACAAATTCTTGTCGTTGCCATTTATATAGTGTATTTGTGTGACGAAACTTTTTTGTAGCTAAATTTGATATTATAGCATGACAAAGTAATATTCATCACAAATGGTCTAGAATATTAAAGACAAAAGTCAATTGTCACAAATAATCATAAAATTTTATCACCAAAGTTCACATTATTTAATTACAAATTTTAGTCATCATGATTTCAACATTGTACTTTTTGTGATGAAACTTTCTTATATCTAAATTAAATTATTTAATAAGATAAATAATTTTTTGTCACAAATTGTGTTATGTATTAATGACAAAAATAATGTGCCAATAATAATATCAATTTTGTAGCTAAATATTATCCAAAAAATGGTGTGAATATATTTTTTGGTGAGAACGCTTAGTAGATGAAACTTTGCCATAAAAATTATATGTCATCACTAAAACATATGTAACTCGTGCATTAAACTATAAAATATAAGTTTTGTCATAGAATATTAATTATCTGTAATGAATTTACTATTGTAGCTAAAATATTCATAGTTAAAAATTACATTTGTTGTAGTGACTCAAAGGGGCAATCATAGTGTTTTTCTTAATTTTTTTAAGGGTTTTTTGAGGAAAGAACAGTCCATTTTGAAGTATCCTGATTTCTTACACTTATAACACTTGGGCTGCTCCTTTTCTTTCTCCTACTCCTTACTTGGTTCATCCTTAGAAAAAAGTTTTTCTTTTCTTTTTTTAATGAAGTTTTATCTCTTTTTTCTTATGAATCTTTTAAATTTCTGAGTGATGAGAGTCATATCCTCATCCTCTTCTCCTTCTTCCGACTCTTCACCATCTTTCTTATTCTTCTTTTTCATTGCTTCCTCTTCATTATTGTGCTTCATGGTCAATTTATGAATCATAAAAGAATCAAAAAGTTCTAAGAATTAAGCATTAAGATTCTTGCCTTTTTGAATGATTATTACTTTGGTCCCTCAAATTCAAAGAAGTGATCTGAGAATTTTTCGGACAAGCTCACATTAGTATAGGACTTTTTCAAGCTTTTAAGATCACTAATAATATAAGTGAATCTAGTAAACATCTTAGTAATACATTCATTTTTTTCTATTTTTAATAATTTATATTTATAAACAGACATATTATCTTACATTCTTTAACTTGATTGGTATCCTTATGGGCAATCTTTAATCTATCTCATATTTTTTTAATAGAAATATATGTAAAATCCTATTAAATTTATTAACATCAAGAGAGTAATAACGAATATTCATGATTTTTGTATTTAGTTGAGCTATTTTCTTATCTAAGTCATCCTAATCTTTTTTGGATTTGTAAGCATGTGTGTGGGTAATCTCAGTTTTTTTCTAGTTACATAATTTTGATTTATATTTAGCAATTATTAGTTTAGCTGGTGACATGGATGTAGTTGGTCCAACCTAAATGAACCAATTGTCATGAGTAGAAATTTAAGGTAAACAACCAAAAAAATTCTTGGTTATTCATGTAATTTCATAAAAAATAGATTAGTTTTAACAACACTTATGCACTAGCAAAAAAAAAAAAAGGGTAGAGGGCACTAAAATAACAAAATAAAAAGGACAATATCCACTAGCAAAAAAAAAAAAAAGGGTAGAGGGCACTAAAATAACAAAATAAAAAGGACAATATCCAAAATCAATTTTTAAATGATATCTATGATGTAGATAAACTGAGAAGGAATGCTGCCTTTAATCATTTCAACTTAAGTCTCTCATAGGTAATAAGAAGATTTAACAAGAAAAACTTCAAAGGTAGGTTGTCTAGTCATTTTCTTTGTTTTTATGACCAAAATTGGTGTATACCATTGAGCATTGCTCTTAAGGTGAGCTAGATTCATCTGCTAACCAAACATGGTGAAGTTTTTTTTTAAAAAAATAATAGGAAAATTGTATTTGATCGGAATATATTTAGGAGTTAGATTAGTTAGTTCTGCAAAAATTTTGCCTAAAGAATCATCTGAAGAGGAAAGTTACATTTAATCAATTCATTCGAGCTCCAAATATTAAATATCATATTACCAAGCTGCAAGAGGCCTTAATGAGATAAAAGCATTCTTGTTGTACTTCGCAAAAACTTTGTCTTGACACCTGAAATATTGAAAACAAACAACAGGTGAGAAGTTATAGCCTTAATAAATTGTACTTTCCTATTTTAGTCATGAAAATGGTAGACCATCTCCCAAACCTTGTCCAAAGCTACCCAAAATAGCCCAGTTGGTCTATGAGAGGACTCTTGACTCTCTTAGATCAATATATAGAAAAAAAATCCTCTCATAAATTTTACATTTAATTTCTTTTCCAGTTATATTTTATTTTTGTTTGCAAAACTTGGTTTCCCATTTATTTAATTATGCAAAGAATATTTACTTGTTGTCTTGTAAAGGGATCGCAGTTGGCCTATGTTGAGAGCGCGGATGGATCATATGTAAAGTTTTTTATAGGCCATACCCTATGACTCAAGCTGCAATAATAACATGGAGCCTGTGAATGGACCCGGTGACATCCCTAATTAAGGGTAGGTTTCATGTTTGGATCTCGAACCCAACCCCACGAGAAGCCAACATTTGCTTGACCGAACTCAATCTACACCTTTTGTAAGCCCTCTCACTAAGCTGTGCCTTTTCCCAGATACATAACAAAACCCTAGATAATCCTCTTCCACAACTCTCCGTTGGATACCTTTACTAGTACTTGTGTGATGCGTGGGGTGATAATGAGAGCAGAAATATAATTTTATATAATTGAAAGAATAATAAGAATAAAAAAATAAAGGTACGGTGCTAAGCATTCTAATTGTAGAAAGAAATAGAGGCAATTTTATTTTCTAGTCTTCTACGATCTTCAATCGCCCTGACATTAATTTTAAGTTCAAAATCTTTCGTACGGAAAGGATAATAAATAAGAAGCTAACTTTTTCTTTTCTTTTTTTAATCTCCCAAAAGAAATAAGAAGCAGGTTTTTTTTAACTCCCTCTTTTATTACATAAATTTGGAATGCCATATCATTTTTCTTTTATTACTTTTTTTGAAATAATTTCGAATTGTTCTTTTCCTTGTCTTTGTGGGTGTGGTCCTCTATTTTTTTGCTTGATTTATTGTAATTGTTACTATTTTGTTGTACTTTTTTTTTTAATGTAGATGGTATTTTTTCCTTTTTTTTTTTTTTGAAAATTCCCACTAAAATTTTTAAATATTATGCATAAATTATTAATTTTCTTTCTTTGTGCACGTGGAGTTTCCAAAAGAAATAAAAAGTTCCAAGTTTTCTTTTTTTTTTTTTAAATAGTCCGACTAAAAATCTAATTTACTCATGAATTATTTTTCCTTGTTTGCAAGTATGAAATTCCCCAAAAAAAGAAGCAGAATTTTTAGCATATTTTTTAATGTAATCTAATTAATTTTTGTATGAAATTCTTTTGTGCACACGTTTCTTTTTTGATAATTTTTTTTCTTTTCCAAAAGTCCCACATCAGAAGCGAGTTATTTTCTTTTTCGTTTTTGTATGTGCAACATATACATATGTGAAAAAAAAATTAATTCCTAATGATTTTTTTATTTTTTTTAAATTCTGAAGAGAAGCTTAATTTTGATTTTTCTTTCCATTTAATAGATGCAGAGGTCCTTTTCATGTTTCATTTTTTTTTTTTCCCCTTGTTATCGTTCATTCTCTTTGGTCTTGCTACCCTCTTTTCTTCCATAGCCACCAACGTCACGTCCGGTGGTTACCATCTCTAAGGACACTGGAGCATCAAAACGATGCGATCGGGCCCCCCCAAATGGGTTACGAAAAGCCCACTTCTGCCGTCCTAATCGAATCATGCTTATCCATTGGCGACTCCATATGAGTCCGATCCAAGTATATGTCTACGTGTGCGGTTTGAGGGCATGGGTGGCTCCTCTACCCTTCACATCCAAATTAAGGGACCCTCATCTGAATGCTCCATCACAGATAAGGTCAATACAAGGGATGGAGGCCGGAAGGAGCTGCACGATTCTTTTGATATCATAAGTTTTTCATTTTTTTCTTTTTTCTTTTTTTTTTTTTCCCTTTCAGTGATGGCTTTCCTTGAAAAGGTTTCAAAATGGTTCTTTATTCAGTAATGATACATACATGATGAATAAATTTTGGATGGATCAAAAGAAATTCAAATGATAGTCTTTTTAAACGAGATCTTAATTTACTATGATAAAAACCAGCTTTATATAAAATTATTTGTAGAGTCAACCTAAATGATACCTTTTATTTTACCTATCAATCCTCACCTTTAGAAGAAGCCATGTTACAACACCCGCTCTTTAACTACAATTAGTTGTGAAGACACTTGTGGAGGTCACATGCCGATGTGTTGATTAAAGTATTCAAATAACCATACTGCGGGGTCGCATCTTGGAAGATAATTGCTTGGCAAGAGTAGGTATGAGGTAATAAGTTGGAATTAGTCTCATCGCATATGAGATACAAACAAGTTTAGCGTGTTAATTGTGTGACAAGGCTGAAAACAACATTGATGGATACCAGACTGTTAAGAAGGATATTTTGTTAATTAAAATTCAGGAAAATAATTTGGTTGTCACATGGACCTAGAAATTTTTTTCTAACCATTTATTTTGTGTTCCATCCATCCACGTTCATTGATCAACTCAAGCATATCTTACGTCTTGTATTCTTAATATGTTTTTAAAACTTATTTAAATAAAAAAAAAAATTGAGAGAAAGATAGAGTCCTTAATTATTTCTAGCCATTCCCCCTCCAGTCCCGTCACGTTGGCTGACAAGGCCAGGTCAGAGGATAAGCACAAGAATCCCAATCGAACGGCCCCTCCACACAAAAACAAAGTACGAATTAGAAGGCAAATGGACGAAGTTATTGGCCCACTTAAAATCCCCATTCTTGCGTAGCTTCGCCACTTAATTAGAATTCCTATTAGGACTCCCGTTCAAAGTTGGAAGAGATCTACGTTGGCCCAACCGTTGCACGCAAAGGCCGTTCAAATCCCTCCTGTTAAGAAAAAGGGGATTCCTTTATTTTCTTCTTGTTTAAAGCTCCAACCACACACTTCATTATTTTGTTTTATCCCACTAATACCCCTCCCCGTTTTTTTTCCCCAGAAGGATCTACGGCGACGGAGTAATAGTGGTACGTCTCTTCGGCCTAACCTGGCCGGACCGTGACGAGTTTTCTGACCCTTCGGGTCCGTCCAAAACGATCATCTGAAATGCTCAGCCTAACCTGACCGGACGGTAACGAGTTCTCCGACCTTTCGGGTTGGGTCCGTCCAAAACAATCATCTGAAATGCTTATATTTTTTTTGTTTGTAAACACACACACACAAAAAAAAAAAAAAAATCAAAACGATTTGCAACAATAAGGTTAAATCAAGACGATGAGATGCAGAGATATGGTAAGAAGGCCTGTCTACAAACTTGGCTAATTTCGCTTTATAATAGAAGATAGGATAGGTTAAGGGTTAAGTTTATTTTAGTTTGGAGATGACAATGGATTAGACATGGGTCATATTGGCTAATATTCATATCCATACCCAAGATGGGTTGGATTGAGTAGATAAGATGAATTGAGTTAAATCAGAAAAAAAATTTATTATATAAATATTATAAAATAATTATAACTTTAGTAAAATAGATTTATATTAAGATAATATCGAATTAGGTACTTAAAGTGGGAGATACCATTTTCCATGTACGATTTAAACATATTTCAAGCATTGTATCTAGAACTCATATTGACTCTGAAGTTTAAACAGATTGAATAAAATCCACCCCATTTATATTGCATCAAATTAGATATACGATGGATCGGCTACATTTGTCACCTATGGTTTGGTTTTAAAATTAAGTGTTAGGATCCACCATTTAACCACTTAATAACTACTCAAGCATAAACCTGGAAGGGGTTGGTTGGCTGCTCGACGGTTAGCCACACTTTTTTGGTGGAGATGGCACCAAGTCGCAAAAAGTACGAACTAAGTGGTTAGGTCCAATTTCTTTTTGCTATATGGACAACAGCATCCTAACGTATTGTTTCCACCTAGATGAACATGGCCGGCAAATTCACCTATCGCATAAGATATGCACTCACCATGCACCTCATCTAGCATTTTTTTTATTAAGTATTGAAAAAATTATCGTGAAGGTATATCCTCTCATAGATAATGCTCTCTCTCAATGGGCCTCATGGCCTTCCTATTATGCGTCTTATATCCTTCCTTCTCGAGGGATCATCACGTGGATGCAAACGGGCTCTTTTTTTCTCCATGACATGGATGCTACATAAAGCATGTGTAGCATGAGGATGAGGCGAGGAAGGATTGGAGCACAGAACCCACCAAAATGGCCAGCTTGGCCCTTGGTGAAGCTGGATGGGGCCATTGGCCACCACCACCTCATCGAAGAAGGGGAGATAATTAAGGAGACTGGGCACGGATTAAGCAATTAGAGCGCCACGGACAGGACCGACCACGGTGAGCTCGAGGTGAGGTCTAGATATATATCGATGGCTAGCTAGGTGAAGGATCCACAATGCTTTCTGAACAGGGTTCTCTCCCAACCCTGGCAAGCTACAATAAAAATAAAAATAGGGGAGTGAAAGGCTTAAATCAAGCAAGGAATTTTCTTCTTCCTCGGAATTATCTTTAACCATGATTAAACTATTTACAGGCATTTACTGGATAACTATAACCAGCCAGAAAGCAGGATTTTTTTTTTTTTTTTTTCTTTTTTTTGCCTGGTTAAAGAAATCATGACTTGACCCGGTGGTTATCTAAGAAACTCGACACAGTTTTAGGCTTTAATAGTCAAAAAGCTTAAAGCTAGCTCTTTAAGTATAATATTAGGTTTGAGCAAACAAATTCCATTGCAAAGACCATCACAAAATCACCCTGCAACCTTGTCGGGTATTCTTGGGTCCAAGTTTCCCTCCTACTGAATCGAAAACTTCCGCAGTAAAGGTCCTACGTTCAACTGCAAGAGGTTTCCGTGTCTTAAAACTTGGATGAATGGCATTATTTTGAGCCGGCGTGCGACGATACAAGAGACGTGAACTCGAGACCTTCATGTTCCTCCTGCAAGACCTCAACCAGCCGAATCATGATTGTTTGGTTGATCAGTTTGCCCCTACCATGCTAGGCCCAAAAGAAGACCAACACATCGAAAGCCTAATTGAAACCTTCTTCGACGACCATACCAAAAGGTTCCAATGAATGAGGGCAAATTATATCCTACATAACATAACGTGCATCAATATGATTATGCACCATATAAACTGGCTTATTTTCTTTCTACAAGCTAATCATCGAGAGTCACAAAGAAATTTTATACAACATGACATGCACTATATGGCCGTATATATCATCAATTAATGCTATTTGTTCCATAGCGGCACATCAACGTGAATGAATGAAATTTACGAGAGCTTGACAATGTGTTTAGCCATATGGTATGTATCGTACAGGATATAATTTTTTTCGATGAATAAAGTCTATATTAATAGAAACAAGATGGTTGGTGTGATGCATGGCCATATGATGTACATTGGATATAATTTTTCGATGCATGGAGTCTTTATGGGAAGAAATAAGGTGATTGGCCGTGTAGGGTATAATTTCTCGTGGGTGTGCGACCCCCATGCAAGCCCTGGTGCTAGCTAGAGTAACAGCATGGCTTTATGGGTTTGTCCTGCCGGTGACTAGGAGTGATACAATCCAAGCACTAGAAAACAAAACCACGGCCGGGAGCCAACTCAAACCTGGCCGGTTGCCATTTGTGCTCCGCATCCATGCCTTGCAATTAGAGGTCATGCAAGACAGCTTTCAGCATTTAATTCGGACATGAAACCGAGCGAAACCAAGGTATGGAACAATATACACGGCAGGACGGCAACTGGCAAATAGACGTGGTCCTGGTCTCAGGTAGGCTGCAGAGGAATTGAGGCTCTGGACTCTAAAATATCAACCATTTACTCGTAAACAATTAGACATATGCTCCATCAAACATTAAGTATAAGCCTACGCTACTAATATAACAATACCAGCATTAATGCATCAGATTCCATTAGAATTCTGCAGTTAAGTATGCTTAGACAAAAATAATATTAGGGTACAAATTTCTGAAGTATTTGATACTTCCATCGCTAAGTTAAAAGAATAACTCATGTCTGCAATGTAAAGTATGGTTTCAAAACAAACGTTTTCATTGAATTTGGAAAAAAAAAGAAAAAGTAATGATTATGAAAGTAACCAAGTGGACCCATCCAAGAATTGGAAGTTTTACTCTTAAAAAAAAGTTGAATATAAATAAGAAATTAGAAAGGTGACTGCAGATGGCAAGGTTCGGCATTTTGGTAAAAATCAAGGGCAACAAAAAATTTAAACTTGTATTTGGTTTTCCATTTCAAGCTAAAATCATCACAACATTTCTAACTCTTCGAAGAGAAAACTTTTGGCTTTATTCCATACAATAGCTCCTCTGGTCCTTTTCATTTTATTTTATAATTGAAAATTTATTGGAGTCACATCTTTACTAAAATAAAGAAAATTGTATGCCTAAATAATGCAGCAATTGAGAGGAAAGTAATGATGAATGAAGAAAATAAAATTGCGTACAAAGAATCCTATGTGACTTGATCCCACGAATAAGAATAGATATATACCATTGCATGCAAGCAACACGTGCCTTCATTCTAAAACTTCTGCTTAATATGTCACATGAGTTGCAAGCATTTTATTTGATCCTAATCAATCATATCAAATTTAAAGCGCACGTGTTTTACATAATATTAGCATGCATAATTGGACATGCAAAGTAGGTATGCATCAAAGCGATTTTTATAAATCTAGATACACAATAAATGTGATAATAATTTACATAATTTACAGAATGACTATGCAAGCGACTAAATTTTGAGGTGAAGGATTATGATGATTTGCATTTGTAGAAAGACTGTGCAAGATCTAACTCAAACATCATGCTTAATTTTGAGGTGAAAGATGGTGATCATCAAGTTTCATCGAGTGGATAACTGAGTCGATCTTCCCATGTTGGTGGTACACTCGCTTATACAAGTTTAAAAATCTAAATCATGATTTCTTGCGATCTCAAAGTTGATCTCAGCCTTTGTGACTCCATCTATTGGCAATCCATTAGCGAAGGTTCTAAATTCTCATCCCTAGTTGGGAAGGAAAAATTCAAGTCAAGCCCACTAAAATATCCCTTCTTACTGGCTGGTCAAAAGCCCCACCCGACGTCCAACTGCCGTCCAACCGCTAACCAAGTCAAGAGAAAAACCCGCGTGGCCCTGAGACTTAGCTGGTCCAAGGGACATGTTCGACATTTCCTAGGCGTAAATGGCATCCAATGTCCATTTAACTTTTTCTTCGCTTTATTTAAACTCCAGAAAGAGAGAGAGAGAGAGATAGATATGGAACTCAGAGAAAGAGAAGAAATTAGATTGCTTATGGATGATGGGAGGATGGCATCCTCTGGTTCTCCTATTTCTATTATTACTTCTTCTTTTTCTTCCATACGTCTGTGTAGAATCTGTCATGAAGAGGAGGAAGAGAGCTCCACAAGCATGGAATCTCCCTGCGCTTGTTCTGGGACTTTGAAGGTAATAATCTTTGGTTTTGGTTTGTTATGAATGCATTGGTGATCGATTCATCAAAAAATGATCTTTGTTTGTTTATATTGGTGATTGGTGTTCTCCTGTTCCAGTTTGCTCACAGGGAATGCATACAGAAGTGGTGTGATGAGAAAGGGAGCACTATTTGTGAGATTTGTCTTCAGGTTAGTACCCAAAATAAGATAAAAACTTGGATTTTTCTTTAGGAAATGGAAATAACTGACGATTTTTTTCTGTAAAAATTATTTATGTTCTTTACCTTTTGTTATTGATGTGAGGAAACCGGAGTTTTGGGTATTTTCTGTAGGAATATTTTTGTCTTTCCTCTTATTTTTTGCTATTGTGATGTTGTTTACCAAGTATTTGGGAATATGATCTTAGTCATATGATTTCAACCTGGTTGGAGTTCAAAATTTGGCACTTTTGGAGGAAAACAAACTGTTCTGGATGCTTTTTTTTTTTTAAAAAAAAATAAATATCATTATTAGCTTAGCATTTCATATATTTTTTTAATACTGGTTATATAGCATTTTATTGATCTTATACAAATTCTGCTTTGAATTCTCTAAAATTGAATAGAAGTTTTTTTCACGTCCACATTCCTCGAGAAAATAAAAACATCTTTGTTCGCTTTTAAACAACCTGAATCAACTTTTTGCAATCACTCTGATATCCCTCTGTTTCCTTCGTTTCTTGGATGTGCCTAATTGGATGTTTCATACAGCTTCTGAACGGTATTTATAGTATTTGTTTTTGTCGCCCTTCTAAACTTTTCTTGATTCACAAAAGATTCATACTTTTTTGTAAGTTTATTGTTTTTTATACGATTTCTACTGTTGGAGGTTTGAACTCTTGTGGATTAACAGCTTCAACAGTGACAGATCCCAACATTTCTCCCCCTTTTATTGCCTCCTCTTTGGAATTTCTCCAAGATTAAAAACAGAGATCTAATTGGAAGAGTTAAATACTAAAATTTCAAGATTTCTTTATGAGAGGTTTTGAAATATAATTATCAATGATCTTAATTTATGTAGAGATTCAAACTTTTTTGAAAACTTTACCATAAAGCAATCTGCTTCTTTATTTATTTTTGCAGACATTTGAACCTGGTTACAGCGTGCCACCCAAGAAGGCTTTGGTTGAGGTCCCTGTTACAATCAGGTGACTTTATCTTCTATTCTTTTCTTGTATAATTTAATCCAATGAGTGGGATCGTGGGGTTCACAAATGCGCCGTACCCAAAACTTGAAAGAAGGTTAACCCCTTCTCCCCCCCCCCAATAATGTTTGAGATTTGTGACTTGATCAAGGTACAAATGGGCTGTTTAAATTTGAATTTCTCCCCAAAAAAGGAAGGATCAGATGGCTGACATGCTGTCAGTTCTGATCACAGCTTGCAGAATGGTGAGCCCCGCAACATGCCTACTGTAGGAGATTTGTCCCCACTGCCAGCTTGTACCTTTGGTTTTGTAGCCGTTGCTACTTGCTACCGGGCTTCCCTCACCTTTTTTTTTGTATTTTGTCTATTTCTTTTTCTTAGAAATTTGGATTACCGATCCTTTTCACCTTTCTTTTCACCTTTCTTTCCTTTTTTTTGAATGGATGATCTATAACATGGGTCCCAAAGAATGTTCCGATGTTCCCTAGCCTGGTTCATGTTAGCATTCTGCTATTGGCTCTACTACAATGCACCACAATTCCCTACATTTTGGTTATTTCTAAGAACAAAGTAAAAAGAATAACTAAAAACATAGGTAAATCTGATTCTGATTAAGTTTAAATTGCAACAGAGGAAGCTTGGAGGTCCCTAGGCTAAATTATGATCCTGAAAACCCAGCATTAATCAACACAGATGATGGAGTCAACTTAGATTATCCTGAGTGCTCCCCGGCATCCCAAAGACATGCCTCTTGGTGTCGATTTGTGGCTCTGGTGGTAAGCATTTTAATTCTTCTTTTTTCTTACGTGAATTTAGCATTTTAATTCTTCAGAAAGATTTAGAAAAAGTCATTTGCCAATATTGCTTTGAAAAGTTCTAGTGTGTTTGTTACCGGCCTAAATGGCTGAACATCTTAATATGTTATGCCTAAATTGCTAATATCCTACATTTATGCAGTTCACAATCATGTTATTGATCAAACATCTCATCGCGGTGTTAGCAGTTGGATCTGATCACTATGCATTTACTCTGCTCACTGTAAGTATTGGTTTTCCTTCCATTCTCTAAATCAGCTTTAAGTTTTATGGTTAGCCGTTATTGCTTAAACATTATATAAACAAGTTGGTACATATAACATTGTGTAGGTCTTTGTACTAAGGGCGAGTGGAATCTTGTTGCCCTGCTATTTTGTTATGCGGATGATATCGGCGATTCAGCATGGCCAGCGGCAGTATCAGTTAGAGCAGCTCCAACTCCATGTGAGTTCAGAAATTCTCCATCATCTTATGTCAAATACTTTTTATTACTTATTTGGAGGAACAATGAAAGAACCACCCGGCGGTCGAACTGATTCATCAAACATTGTCTGCATTTTTTTTTTTTTTAGCGAGGGAGAAGTTATTCACCTACCCATGGAGTGGAAGACGAGGAGTCGCAGTAACATACAGTTCATATACATTCATCAACCTAAATGTTCATAATCGTAAAGAAGAACAAATTCCAAAGTATATAATATTTATTGTTTTCCAGTTTTTTGATGCGTTTGATCAAAGAAATCTGGTGGTTAGCCAGTTTCCACCATTTCAGTTAAAAATAAAAAGGCTCTTTGCATCTCTTTTTAAATCCAAGTAGCTACGTCTGACTTGTCCATCGTTCATCATGAAGAATGCCAGGATCAGCGAAAAGAAACTTCATCTCTGAAGAAATGTTGTGGCCCAAAACGTAAAATTTCTCTGAAGAAATGTTTCAAATTGTTTCAAAGAAAAATGGAATTAAAGAGAACAAGTATCACTTGTCAGAGTAGTTTAAATCAGAAATTCTAGCAACGATTTATGATTCTTGAAGTAAGGCTTTAGCATCATGGAAAAGTTTTCCTTTTCTGCAATAACAAAAACTTCAATAAGATCAACCCCACAGGAAAATAATAGGGCACCTACCATCGTGGCAATTATCGCCATATCAATTACCGAAGCAGATGGAGGAACCTTTGTTTTTGCATGGGCAACAAGCAATCCTCCCTTGGAGGCCACAAGAAGCATCTCCCAGTCCATCCTCATGCCAAGCAATAAGATTCATCAACCATGCTGGACCATTGCCAGACCAAAAGTGGATGGAGGGTAGAACCTCCTAAATAGACTTCACACCTACTTTCACTTTCTTAAGAGAAGATTTACATTAACATTGGCAAACAACAAAGACGGTAAGTTTTGCCAACGAAATTAACTCAACATGTACATGAAATTTGCAGCATTAATTATGCAACCACCGTCAGAAATGTCTGGGAACAAACTTTTCAGTATTGCATTAAGCATGTCAAGGGGACCTCTTCGTCGGCAGGCTTGGACAAGCTTTTTGCCCCCGAGTAGGCTTCAGATGTGGGGTTTGTCCCTCGGGCGGCAAAAAATGCACCACCCCATGAAGTAAAAATTATGATGAATTGCTTTCGAAATGCACCAGCTCCAATGGTTACATGCTAGCTGGCAGAAACACTAGTAACATGGTTCTCGGTCAAATTCGCTGAGAGCTCAAACTTGAAAAGTAGGAATCTTCATGATTCCTCTGCCTCTTCTTTGCAAAGCAATTTTCTCCCAAGTATCCGGTTGACCCTTGAAAGTGTCTTTGGATCCTCATGCATGGCCACCAAAGATGGTCCCCAAACTCATTTTGCTTGACCTCTGGAGGTGAAAAGAAACAGGGTGGAGCATCCCTTGGATTGGAAACATAATGAGGAGAACCTGAATGCCGTTCCATGATGCTCAACCTTTTGGTGATGACACTCCTGAGAACAGATTGTAAATTTTCAACTGAATAAAATAAAGATACCGTGAAAGCCATTTGTAATTTCATTAAATTTAACCTTCAGTCTAGTTTGTAAGAGACAATTGAAGCAAGCAAAGCAAGGTTATGCAGAAAGCAGCCAGGTGCCAAGGCTTTTCAGGACATCAACCAAGGGTAAGCTCATAAAGTGAATTCTCCCCATCCATTCCTCCAGGTCCCTCGTCAAGTCATGCATGCGGACCAGAAGTTGCATTATGAGGAATCAAACAATTTGGTGAATTACAGTGAAGAGTTACCCAGAAAACTCAAAATGCACCACAGGTTATATAACCATGTTCCACTAACACACCTAAGAAGATCAGAATAATATTTTTTTTTTCCCCCTAAGAAATGGCTTTATGAAATTTTTAATGAAATTGTACCTTATTAGGTACCCCATCAAGAAAAGGAATGAATATTATATATTAGGTACCACATCATAAATTACAAAGTAGAATTAGATGAGATCTCCAAACTCACACCTAATTCTTGTTTATAAATAGCACATGTTGCTGTATAAAATGTCATCTAGTACCATACATTACTGGGGTCAGAACAAACAGAGTCACGATGTACGAGCCCCATCCTTCTTTGCCATTTGTTTCTTTTAAGGGGCTATCTTTTAGATCCCTTGCCAATTTATCTGGATTCTATTGGTCCATTTTCTTCTAAAAACATCTAATACAAATTTGAACCCTCCTCTCATCAGAATCTCCTCCAACCACCTTTCACATGACACAAGTATACCATCATTGTTTATCATTTCATTCCCTAGTGATGTAACTCCTATGCTTCCTTCGAGGCCAGCAATTCTAATCATTTACTCGTCTACTTCAGCATTCTCAATCTGCTGTGCCTAGCTGCATTTGCACCCTATTTATTGACCGACTTCCTAACTCAAACAGCATCATTAAACTGCACCGACGTGTATGATTTTTCGAGTCTTACCATCTAACAATGACCATGCATCGCTTGAAGAAACTGCATTACCACACCATTCATCCCTCTATCTTTACCAAACATGTCCACATCTTGCCATAATTCTTTAGCACAGTAGATCCACCATAATCAATTGACTGCTTGAGTAATTCTTCAGCACCTATTATTTTCTACTAATTGTATTTTTAATTAACTTTTTCTTGCACCGTGCCCATCATGTTTCTTTTATCTTCCAATTTAGCACTGACACTAATGTCTTCTCCAGTCAATTTGTGCGAATATACAGTGTGAAGTCATCGACAGATCCACAAGGCCCCACGAAAGCAAGTAAATATTTTCCACCATCTTACCATGTTCCTATAGCCTCAATAGATTCTCTGGTATTTGCATGACTGTTGCAAGGGTCTAGGAAGGGCATAAAGTCCCAAAGCATACACACAACATGATTTACACAAATACACCATCTAGACACTATAACTGTCTCAAGGTTAGAACCTGATGACCTAAACACCGTAGACCAAATCAGTCGGCCAAAGGTTTGATCCCATCAATTCAATGCCAACACCCATCACTTTGCACTGGGACAGCTTAAGGCTTCACAAGTTGTGCTACGATCAACTCCAAAAATCATTATGTTTATCTAACTTAACCTACTTAATAAATTTCAGCATTGCATAAGACTCTACTCTAGAACAACACATGAATTCAAATTTCAAAGAACAAGCTCGTGGATGCGAAACCAAAATCCATGTCTTCCAATCTCACTTGACTCCACTGTCTTCATAATACCAAGCAGTTGATCACCTTGGTTGGCTGTTTCTTCACACAGTTCAGAAAAATTAATATAACTAAATATGAAGCTTTTTTGACTTAATCAGGTTGATGTTAGCTGAGGCTTTTTAGGCAGCTGCTAAAAATGCAGATGGCAGGAAAATCTCAAGTCTTTTGAGAATATGATCACTCATTTGACTTACTATTACTTTTCTTTAAAAAAATAAAAAATAAAAAATAATATATTATGGAAAGACTAAATTTCTTAAGCATTGCATGCCAAAACATGCATATGACCTTCTTATAACACAGCAATGGAGGGTTGAAAATTTAAGGAGCTCACATAATTTTTTCATCAAGGCCGCTTTGCAGCATCTTGTAAAAACGAACAAATATATGGCATGAGTTGAGTCGCATCAAAATCAAGGAGAGTGCTGATTGGCTCATGGCAACGCCATCCATGAACTTTCTTGCATGGTTCAAAGCAGCAGCATACCTAGTATTTCGCTCAAGCGAGGACACCGGTACCATTCACTTAGTAGTCTAGTGTTTAGAAATGACAATGATCTATGTGAACAAGATACATCTTACACAAGTAAACTGATGGAGATAAATGAGAATGAACAGATTTAGTAAACAAGATCATGATACATCTGAAAGAATTCTAGAAGTCTTAATGCTAAGAGTTTAATCGATAAGCAAGTTAAACCAAGAACCATGACAAACCACATCAGCCCTCTTGCTTTATTTTAGTCGAAAATCAAAGATACAGGCCTTGTTAGATATATGTGCCCTAGAAGCCAGAATTGGCTGACACTTGTAATACACTTCTAGGGGCAAAATTGTAATTATGACTATAATAAATAAAATGAATTATTTTCTATCACATATGTGTATTTAGTATCTGTGATACATCCTTTGAGTTAATGGTAATGATAATTCATATTTTCAAGAGTTGAAAATTTAAGACATGAATAATCATTATTAACTCATAAAATGCTCCCGACCATAGGATCATCACGAGGATGGTGATTGATCCGGAAGGTTGGTGTACAATCGCTTCTCTTTAGTAGATGAGTCTTAAGTCTATGGTGTGGAGACACCGGAGCGAGAGTACAGGTACTCGTTAGAGAACGAGGGCACTGAGCGTGACCACCTCGAGTAGTCATTAGGGAGTCTACCTTCTCGTCAATGACTGACTCGATGCTGCAGTAGTGTGTCTGGTTCTTTGACCTGAGGTGCATCGGCAGTTCACCTTGAGGGTGTTATAGTTTGACTACACCATTACTCGGTCTCCTAGCCATATGGAACCCTGAGGTGTATGTTGGCTATAGCATGTTCATTGTAGGAACTGGATTGCATCAAGATGGAATCTATCTACCTCGGTGGTAGAGGAGCAGCCCTATGATGATCATGAGAATCAAGTCCAGAAGTCCATGGCCATGGCAGAGTGAAATAATAGAAAGAGTTTCTATTTAGATTTTCACATTGGACTCGAATCGAATGATTACATCATATGACAGAGACTAGGGTTTGACGAGTTCACCTTAACCCTAATCTGATCGGGGCTCAAGATAGAAGAACTTAATCACACAGGTAGCTGCACCAAGAGGTTCGCATTCAGCTCTGATGGGTTGCCACCATATACTGCTAGGTGTCACTGGTGGATTTTGGGAGCAATTAGAATGATTTAGATGATCGATCATTCTAGCTGTTCGAATCAGAAGAGTTCTGATCCATCGAAAGGAGTTTCGATGATGTCGATGATAGAGATCATGACATATCCCATTACCATACAGAACTGAACCTAACTGGGTCATCACACAAACAAGGGTTTGAATCTGGTGATCATCAATTGAACTGATCTAGTTCAATTGATCTGAATGAGATTCAATTAGGTTCAAGAAAATCGTGCTAGCACTCGATTGAACCTAACGTTCTTCTTTTACTATCATAAATAAGTTATCCTGACTGAGCCAAAGGAGTTTGTGCTCAATCAGAGGCCTTCATATAGTCTGACTGGAGGTTGTCCAAGTCAGAAAAGGTTGTCTTATTTTGTAAGACATTACCTGCCATTTTTGGTCACCTGCCATTTCTTGTTCTTTGACTTTGGTCAAAAGTCTACCTTTGACTGGTCAAACGTTGACCATTGATACTTTGACTTTTGACCACATGTCATGCACCTATTGGAGAGCTGGTGGGGGCCTGTCCCCCTGCCAGAACCTGGCAAGGAAGAGGGCGCACGCCAAGGGAGGGCGCACGCCAAGGGTGGCGTGCCCAAGTTGGAGGCGCCTAGGAGTCCCTTGTTGGACAAGGACTCCATCTCCTTTTTGGATTCCAATTAGAGTTCTCCTAAGAACCAACTTTGACTGGTCTTAGGCACCCTCTAAGGAGGAATCCAGGGGACTCTATTCCCACCAATCAGATTTAGATCTGATTTCACAAAGGGTTGTGATTGGTTGGGAAGAAGAGGAGTTGGATCACAGCTTAGTCTATAAATAAGACCCTGCGCCCAACTCAATTGAAAATGATTGGAATGATTGAAAGAATCACAATTCCCACGCCCCAAGGCTGCCTCTCCCCTCCTTCCTCCATGCCAAAACCACCTTCTCCCCTTCCTCTCCACGTCCAAAAGGAGTTTTGGATTTTTGGTTGGTGCGATTCAGATCAAAGAAAGGCGACAAAAGCTAGAAGGCTGCGCTGCTGCAAAGGACGACTGCTGATCTTCAAAAGGAGTTTTGAAGATCCTCCAGATCAGATCCAGATCTAATTTTTGGAGATGTGATAGAGAAGAAGAGGATCTCCAGATCCAGCCTGAGTGGATACCGGTAGAGGCCAGGCACTTGCGTGGCTAGATCCAGAACCTTCCGCTGCATACAGGATCATCAACGGGTAATAGGATTACCCAAATCAAGGTAAATTAAATTTGATTTAATTTATCTAATTTTATTTTAATTTATTAAAATAATAAGAATTAGATCTAAAATATCTTAGATCTGATTAGGATCAAAGAGAAAAATTTTTGAAATATATCTCTTGATCTGATCAGATCTGAACGAACCTGGTCCGAAAAATCAGGATTTTCCTTCAACTGGTATCAGAGCCAAGGTTCTAAAAGTATTTAGATCTAATTTTAAATTTATTTTAATTAAAAAATAAAGTGATTTTAGATGTCACATGAGATGTGATCAGATCTGAAATCAGAAAAAATTAAAATTAAATGATTTGGATCTAAGATTAGAAAATATGCATGACTAGTTCTAAAATAGAATAGTTCTATAGAATAGTCTTGCATGTTTTTAATTTAATTTGATTAAATCATATTTTAGATCTATTTATTTACTATTTTTTGATATTATAATTATTATAATAACATCTAAAAAATAGTAAATAAAAATTATTTAATTTTAAATATCATATGAGATATGATTGATGCATGTCTAGACTAGTTGTAGAATAGTTCTACATAATTGTCTAGATTAGAATTTATTTTGATTAGATCAATTTAAATCTAATTTTTTAGATTATTATGAGATAATTTAGATCTAAAAATATGCATGATTCGATACATGAGATGTATGCAAAATATGCCATGATTAGATCTAATTTGTATATGAGATATATGATATAGATCTAAAACTATTTTGTAGTATTGCATGTTCCTGATTAAGGCGTTCCTCTTGGCCGTCCGGATCATAAGAATGAAGAAGGGTTTAAAGGCCCTCTCCTTCCCATTCCGATGGGGTGTTCTTATGATGTGTAGGGGTGCTGCGTGTTCGTCCTTAATCAGAAATCCAAAACTTACTTTCTGCAAAACCCTAGATCCTGAAACCCTAGGATTTATTGTGCATATTTTGTTTATGAACCCTACTTAATTAAAAATTAAGATTATGGAAATATTAATTAGGTCTAAAATTGAGAATTTTCAGATCTAAGACATATTCATAATACTGGGTTCGGGCTTGGGTAGCTCAATTAGGTCTAAGCGGTTGATCAAACCGAATCAAGAGTTGGTTAGATGGGATCAACAATGCTTAAATTGACCAGCCTAATAGGATTAAGTCTGGGTCAAGATCGAGTCACGATCAAGCAAGACCTAATTAGGCTCAGAGGTTAGAGTCTGGATTGTAGGCTAACCCAATTGGTTCTGACTCAACAATTTGGTGTCTAAGGTAAGTTTGGCACATACGACCGACTGGATTTTTAATTGGAAGCTACTCGACCTGAATGCATTCTTGTACGAGTTAATGGCATATTCCTTCCACCGGATCTCACTTACCTGGCCATATCTGTTGACACAGTTCTGATCTGAGGTGGTCAATAATCCGAGCTAACCCATGCCACTAGGTTAGTCATAATTGTTATGACTATGACAAGTCTAGTTTAATGAGACCTGAATCAATTCTCCCTAAGAAAAGATTAAGTCTGAGGTCTTCCACCATTGTAGATGTGCGGGCCCTTCCCGGGGTTGATTGTTCTCGGACTGGATACAGTGGCTCAGTTGCACCGGGAAGATGCAACCATGTCTATTAGGCATTGGATGCTATGGGCTGGAGGATGAGTTGGGCTCAATATTTCGGATACGGTGAGAGACTCAATTAGGAATCCAGTCTATGCAAATGGTGGGTCTGACTTAACTAAGGAGTGGATCAATATTTCCGGATACGGTGAGATTCATGAATTAGAGACCAAGTTTGGGTGCACCATGATTAGAGAATCATTGAACAAGAGTTGTTCACTCATTGGCTAACCCATCACCAATAACTGTTAGGTGAGGTGATGAGTCAGTTGGTGAGACCGCACCACCCACTAGAAATCATTAATCATGGAGATTTTTGCATCTCTACAGAGGGAGTGTAGGGATCCGAGAAAATAGTGGGAGCTAATTTGTTTAAAAATAAAATTTCTAAATAAATTGGTCAAGTCATAATTACAGTATCTAACTAGAATCTTTGACTCTCTACAGGAAAATGTCTGCGTCCAACCCATTGGCACGTATCCTGGACACACATAGACTGACCGGACCCAATTATAAAGATTGGCTCAGGAACTACAAAATTATTTTGGGTTCTGAGAAGTTAACCCATGTATTGGACCAGGACCCTCCCACCTTACCAGCCCGTCCATCCACTGAACAGAGAGCGTCTCTGGAAAAATGGATAGACGAAGATAATAAGGCCAGATATTACATGTTGGGCTCGATGTCTGATGAGCTCCAGCGCCAACATGAAGATATCGGGACTGCTCGCCAAATGTTGGCTCACCTGCAGGAGATGTTTGGTGAACAGAGTCGCGCAGCCAAAGTATCAAGTCACGAAATGACTTTTTAAGGCTAAGATGCGTGATGGGCAGTCAGTCCAAGATCACTGTCTGATGATGATCAAGGACATGGAAGAGCTTGAGAAGCTCGGTGTGAAGTTAGACTTGGATCTGCAGAATGATATTATTCTGCAATCCTTGACTGATGCATATGGGCAATTCATCATGAATTACCACATGCATAAACTTCAAAATTCCTTGGCCGAATTAATGAATATGCTGGTTACCGCTGAGCTTTCTATGAAAGGTTCTAAAGGCTCAGTTCTTGCTATGGAACGGACTTCTTCCAAAAGAAAGTCTTATGGAAAGAAAAAGAAGTCTGTGAAAAAGCAAGAAGGTGGAAGGAGGAAAGAAGAAGAAGGCAGAACCGAAGAAGAAGGCCGATGTCAAAGGAAAGTATTTCCATTGCAACAGCGACGGCCATTGGAAGCGGAACTGCCCTACTTACCTGGCCACCCTGAAGAACAAGAAGGAAGGTCCTTCTGGAGGTATGCTCGTTATTGAGTCTAACCTTACGGTTTCTTCTGCATCCAGTTGGGTGCTTGACTCTGGTTCTAGTGCTCATCTGTGCACTTCTATGCAGGGTCTTGAGGATAGCAGGAGGCTGAGGGATGGAGACATGATCCTACGCATCGGTAATGGAGCAAGAGTTGCTGCAGTAGCCGTGGGAACATACCCTCTTCGATTACCATCTGGTTTAGACTTAGTTTTGAAAGACTGTTATTATGTGCCTGCAGCTAGCAGGAATTTGATTTCTGTTTCATGCTTAGCACAAGAAGGCTATGTGATTACCTTCTTTAAGGACCATTGTAACATTCTTTATGAAAGAAATAAAATTGCAAATGGTTTTCTTATTAATGGTCTTTATCAGCTACATATTGATGTACCTATTTCTAACTATCGAGCAAAACGTGAATGCCAAATCAAACGACCTAGGGATAGTCCAAATGATAGATATCTATGGCACCTGAGATTAGGTCATATAGCAGAAGATAGGATCAACAAATTGGAGAAAAATGGGCTATTGAGTCCATTGACTTTTGAGTCATATCCAACTTGTGAATCTTGTCTTCAAGGCAAAATGACTAAACTCCCTTTTGTTGGACATGGGGAAAGGGCCACAGATCTCCTTGCCCTAGTACATACTGATGTGTGCGGCCCATTTGATGTGCCGGCTAGAGGCAATTTTGTCTACTTCATTACCTTTACCGATGATCTGTCTAGGTATGGGTATGTGTATCTTATGAGACACAAGTCTGAAGCTTTTGAAAAGTTCAAAGAATTCAGACATGAAGTAGAAAAACAAACTGGAAAACCCATTAAGGTTCTTCGATCAGATCGAGGAGGTGAATACCTTAGCCGAAAATTCCTAGACTATCTCAAAGAAAATGGCATAGTCTCTCAATGGACTCCACCAGGAACACCTCAACTCAACGGGGTTTCAGAATGGAGAAATCGGACTCTATTGGATATGGTTCGATCCATGATGAGCTTCACAGACCTTCCTGATTTTCTTTGGGGACACTCATTGTTAACTTCAATTTATCTACTGAATAGGGTTCCCTCTAAAACCGTTCCTACCACACCGTATGAGATATGGCACGGTAAGAAACCAAGTCTGAGTCATCTCAGAATTTGGGGTTGTCCGGCTCATGTCAAAAGACAACAAGCGGACAAGTTAGAGTTTAGGTCCTTTAGAGCTCGATTCATAGGATATCCTAAAGAGTCATTAGGATACTATTTCTACATTCCAGAAGACCACAATGTGATTGTGAGTCGACATGCCATCTTTCTTGAAAAATAGTTTATTCAAGATAGCGGCATTGGAAAGCAGATTAAGCTTGATGAGAAAGTCTCACAAGTACAACGAGCTAAGGACCAATTGGAACCAAATCAGGTTGAGCCAATAAGAACACTACCTCCTCCACCTCGTAGATCGGAAAAGAGTTTTCCATCCCCTGAAAGATACTTAGGTATTATTTCAGAGGAAGTAGAGGAAATGTTCCTCGTAGGTAATGGTGCTCATGGTGATGATCCCAAAACCTACAACGAGGCGATATCAGATATCGACTCCGAGAAATGGCTAGAGGCAATGCAGTCAGAAATTGACTCGATGCACTCAAACCAAGTCTGGACCTTGGTAGATCCACCAGAAGGTATAGTACCTATTGGGTGTAAATGGATCTTCAAGAGAAAGATTGGTGCAGATGGGAAATGTGGAGACATTCAAGGCTAGACTAGTGGCAAAAGGTTATAGTCAATGCGAAGGCATTGACTATCAGGATACCTTTTCCCAGTGGCTATGCTAAAATCCATCCGCACATTGCTTGCCGTTGCAGCCTATTTCGATTATGAAATATGGCAAATGGACGTGAAAACGGCATTCTTAAATGGATATCTTGAGGAAGATATCTATATGGAACAGCCGCTAGGTTTCACATCCAGTGATACTGATCACAAGGTTTGCAAGCTGCAAAGGTCCATATATGGACTTAAGCAAGCATCTCGGAGCTGGAACACTCGTTTCAATGATGTGATCAAAATGTTTGGTTTCATCAAAAATGAAGAGGAACCATGTGTTTTCAAAAAGGTCAGTGGGAGCGCTGTTGTCTTCCTCGTATTGTACGTGGATGACATCCTCCTTATTGGGAATGATATTCCCATGTTGACCATCAGTCAAAATATGGTTGTCCAAGGAATTCTCCATGAAAGACCTAGGTGAAGCATCCTTTATTCTAGGAATTAAGGTCTATAGGGATAGACCGAATAGGATGCTAGGACTTTCACAGAAGATGTACATAGAGGAAGTACTAAAGAGGTTTAGTATGGAAAACTCTAAGAGGGGATTAATACCCTTCAGACATGGTATTCATCTTTCCAAGAAGATGTGCCCTAGCACACCTGAGGAAATAGAACGCATGAGCAAGATCCCTTATGCTTCTGCAATAGGGAGCCTCATGTATGCCATGCTATGTACACGACCTGATATAGCCCATGCTGTGAGTGTCACAAGCAGATATCAGTCAAATCCAGGTGAAGAACACTGGACTTCTGTGAAATGTATCCTTAAGTACTTGAGAAGAACTAAGGATATGATGTTGGTCTTTGGTAATGGAGAACTCCAAGTCCAGGGATACACAGACTCGGATTTCATGTCCGATATAGATGATCGAAAGTCGACATCTGGGAGTCTGTTTGTGTGCAATGGTGGTGCTGTCAGCTGGAAGAGTTTCAAGCAAACAGTGATAGCAGATTCCACCATGGAAGCAGAATATATCGCTGCATCAGAGGCTGCGAAGGAAGCATTCTGGTACAAGAAGTTTGCTGCAGAAATTGGAGTAATGCCATCAGATGCCATTCCTCTATACTGCGACAACAATGGCGCCATAGCCCTTGCTAAGGAGCCGAGGTCTCACCAGAAATCCAAGCACATTGAGCGGCGATACCACCTCATCCGCGATTACCTCGAGAAGGGTTACGTCGAGGTCAAGAGAGTCAACTCCACAGATAATGTGGCAGACCCACTTACAAAGCCGTTGGGCCAGCAGAAGATCGAAGCCCACCTTGAGAAGATGGGACTTAGACTTGTAGCCAATTGGCTTTAGGACAAGTGGGAGATTGTTAGATATATGTGCCCTAGAAGCCAGAATTGGCTGACACTTGTAATACACTTCTAGGGGCAAAATTATAATTTTGACTATAAATCAATAAAATGGGTTATTTTCTATCACATATGTGTATTTAGTGTCTGTGATACATCCTTTGAGTTAATGGTAATGATAATTCATATTTTCAAGAGTTGAAAATTTAAGACATGAATAATCATTATTAACTCATAAAATGCTCCCGACCATAGGATCATCACGAGGATGGTGATTGATCCGGAAGGTTGGTGTACAATCGCTTCTCTTTAGTAGATGAGTCTTGAGTCTACGGTGTGGAGACACCGGAGCGAGAGTACAGGTACTCGTTAGAGAACGAGGGCACTGAGCGTGACCACCTCGAGTAGTCATTAGGAAGTCTACCTTCTCGTCAATGACTGACTCGATGCTGCAGTAGTGTGTCTGGTTCTTTGACCTGAGGTGCATCGGCAGTTCACCTTGAGGGTGTTATAGTTTGACTACACCATTACTCGATCTCCTAGCCATATGGAATCCTGAGGTGTATGTTGGCTATAGCATGTTCATTGTAGGAACTGGATTGCATCAAGATGGAATCTATCTACCTCGGTGGTAGAGGAGCAGCCCTATGATGATCATGAGAATCAAGTCCAGAAGCCCATGGCCATGGCAGAGAGTGAAATAATAGAAAGAGTTTCTATTTAGATTTTCACATTGGACTTGAATCGAATGATTACATCATATGACAGAAACTAGGGTTTGACGAGTTCACCTTAACCCTAATCTGATCGGGGCTCAAGATAGAAGAACTTAATCACACAGGTAGCTGCACCAAGAGGTTCGCATTCAGCTCTGATGGGTTGCCACCATATACTGCTAGGTGTCACTGGTGGATTTTGGGAGCAATTAGAATGATTTAGATGATCGATCATTCTAGCTGTTCGAATCAGAAGAGTTCTGATCCATCGAAAGGAGTTTCGATGATGTCGATGATAGAGATCATGACATATCCCATTACCATACAGAACTGAACCTAACTGGGTCACACAAACAAGGGTTTGAATCTGGTGATCATCAATTGAACTGATCCTAGTTCAATTGATCTGAATGAGATTCAATTAGGTTCAAGAAAATCGTGCTAGCACTCGATTGAACCTAACGTTCTTCTTTTACTATCATAAAAAGTTGTCTGACTGAGCCAAAGGAGTTTGTGCTCAATCAGGTACCTTCACTTGGTCTGACTGGAGCTTGTCCAAGTCAGAAAAGGGTTGTCTTAATTTATGAGATAAATTTGAGACAACACCTGCCATTTTTGGTCACCTGCTAATTCTTGTATCTTTGACTTTGGTCAAACGTTGACCTTTGACCCTTGGACATTCTGACCCATGTGTCATGCACCTATTGGAGAGCTGGTGGGGGCCTTGTCCCTCTCTAGAAACCTGGAAAGGAAGGGGGCGCACGCCTAGGATGGCGTGTGCCCAATGGATAGGGACGCCTAGGAGTCCCATGTTGGATGGGACTCCAGGTCTCCTTTTGGATTCAATTAGAGTGACCCTCATCTAAGAACTTTGACTGGTCTTAGGTGCCACCTCTAAGGAGGAATCCAGGGGTCTCTATTCCACCAATCAGATTTAGATCTGATTTCACATGAAGCAATTGTGATTGGTTGGGAAGAAGAGAGTTGGATGGCACAGCAGAGTCTATAAATAAGACCCTGTCTGTGCCCAACTTTCAAGGAGTTCGTCTTAAGCCACACCCAAGGCTGCCTCTCTCCCTTCTCCATGCCACCATCTAGCCCTCTCCCTCCTCTCCACACCCAAGAATGTTTGGGTTCTTCTGTTGGTGCGATCAGAGCAAGAAAGGCGACGAAAAAGAAGAAGGCTGCACTGCTGCAAAGAGATGACTGCTGATCTTCAAAAGGAGTTTTGAAGATCCTCCAGATCAGATCCAGATCTAATTTTTGGAGGAAAAAAAGAGAAGGAGAAGATCTCCAGATCTAGCTCGAGTGGATACCGGTAGAGGCTACGTGCTTGCGTGGCTTGATCCAGAACCTCAGAGCTTCCACAGGATCATCAACGGGTAATCAGATTACCCAAGATCAAGGTAAAAATTAATTAAGAATTAATTTGATTTTATTTTCTTAATTATCAGATTATAAATTAGATCTAAAAAGTATCAGATCTGATCTAGATCTGAGAGGAAAATTTTTTTGAAATATGCCTCTCGATCCAATCAGATCTGAACGAATCTAATCTAAAAAATCAGGATTTCCCTTCAGACTGTCCATCATGCATCTAAGCTTTAAAAGGTTTTCTAGTGACTTGATATTTGGCTACACAACTCTGTTCACCAAATAGCTATT
>QRFJ01000980.1:0-253597 GCA_006176705.1 Cocos nucifera | reverse complement strand
GGTTGACTTGAAACCACAGTTATGCTTTCTTTTTCAATATTACCAAAATTGCTGCAGATCTAGTTAAACAACAACACAACGTAAAGAATTTATTCTAATGCAGCTCTTTGAATAATGTCAATTGTCAAATATACAACAAAAAAAATATCTCTCTCCTGAAACAAGAGAAATTACGAAGATAATTTTTATAGGGCAGTGAAGAGACAAGTATCCGTAGAACCTTGAACTTTCGCAAACAAAAAACACACCAGATTTGAGCACTATTCAACTCCTTCTTTGAAGTATGTACCAGATTTGACCATCACTGCAGTTCGATTGTTTCTGCTGCCTTTTTTCTTTTCTTGGTCAATAGTAGCAGCAAATCTAAAGCAGAAACATTTATGGGCAGAGCTATAAGAATTTGAATTGGATTAAGTTTGATCTGATATGAGAGACACACAGTGAATAACAGTGGAAACACCAAAGGGACCGACAATGACACCTAGATGAATAAATAATTTACTTAGGCTTCCCATAAGAACAAATATAATTTAGAAAACCAAATGATATGTTTTACATTATTATTCTTCGAACAAGATAAGGATAAAGTGCTGATACAGATTCAAAAGGTCTGTATCTCACCGAACTGCAGAAACCTCAGTGAACCACACTGAATGTATAACTTGTAAAATGATGGTGGCCATATACTTCTATGCTTTTGATTGGTCTGACATCTAAAAAACTAAGAAAATAATGAATCTTAAATTCCTTATGATGATGAAATTATAGAAGCAATATAACGGCTCACCAAGCATCAAGCAATGACTTTCATAGGCAGGATTCACAAACTTATGTGGATGCCTCTCACTTCCCTCAGCAATAGGCAATTACATAGAAAGGGGAGCTTGAATTGCATTTCTTTAAACCTGCTGACTGATAAGATCCTCGCTAGATCCTCCCCTAAAGAGATGCTTGAATGTTCAGTGGTGAAGCACAAATTAGTTTCAGAAAATCAAATTTTGTGGGGCCAACACGCACTCGTAATTAGATTTTAAAGCTAGTCATCCCGACCCTCGACTCCATGAACTTATACCAGCCTTATACTGATCTCTTAGCACTACCTGTATATTTGAGTCATTAATCAACAAATCCACTCCTCCAATTTGCAATAATGCCTAACATTTGTTATATTAAAAGCATGCGTGAAAAAGCCTTACTCTGTGATACTCTTGAAAACAAATCTCTATAGGATGCTACATTTTACTTTCAAGTCTCAGAAGGGATGGCATGCTGGCACACAACTAGAGCTATCATGAGATGGGCAACACAGAATGTTAGTCATGAATGTGGTTACTTGAGCAAGAGAATTCAGCTCCTATTCCATATCCTCTTTCTATTTCCCATTTTCAGCTTTGAAATCTAATTCTAACAGATGGATATAAAATCAGATTGCATCATGAATTCTCTGGACATCAATTTGTTGCATAGTCTGAATTATACATTTTGCATTGAGAAAGAAGTTGCCAAATGTAGGAAAATAATCATATGCAAATAAAATTTGCAATGCTCAAGAAGCAATGTCGATTGTGAACATATAATCCTCAACAAGACATAGAAAATATCTTGGGTCATGATTATGGGTGTAAACGAGCTAAACACAAGTCAAGCGAGGCCTGGCTCAAGCTTGGTTCATTTCATACTTGAGTCGAGCTCAAGCTAGCTCACTTGATTTTGAGCTAAGCTCGAGCTGTTCATAGACAGCTTGTTTAAGAGAGCTAGTGAGAACTTAAGGTCATATTGAAGTCATATAATTCGGAGCAACAATCCAGTTTTGTTTTAATTTTATAATTGTAATACATTCTATTTATATAATCTATATTATTTTATTAGCAAATAAGTATAAAATAATTATATAATCAATATACCTATTATTTCATAAATAATAATTAAAATAAAATATAATACATAAATTATTTAAATATTAATATTTTGAGCTCATTCAAGCCAAGCTCAAGCAAGAGAAGCATAGCTCTAGCTTGGATCATTTCTTAACTGAGTGAGCCAAACTCGAGAAAAATTTCGAGCTAAATTCAAGCTAGCTTGCTTGCTAGCCCTAGTCATGATCTACAATGGTTCTCACATTTGAAATTTGGGCATTAGGCAATTTAAGAAATTTACCAACAACTTATACACGAAAAAAGTTCTCCAACAATATTACTTGTTTACAAAAGGTATTATTTAGAATATCCATTTAAGGTACACTCTTGGATCGAAGGCTGTGAAATTGAAAGAATACTTCAGTAAATTTTCCATGTTGGTGTACCTTCCTCCATCTAAGCCTACTGAAGTGCAGACAAAGTGGCGATTAACTCTTATGAACAGAGGTGGTAGAATTTACTGGTTCTGGCTATGAATGATACAACTGTATGATTAATAGCCATGCAATCAGAATCAGATGAAACCAATCTGTGAATGATGCATATACGAGAGTTGAATAGAGGAAACTGAATTCCAATGGCATCTCAAATATTTTACAAAACAGAACCCAGGAAAAAAAAAGAGGTTAAGGATTCAAAGAAATGTACAAATTAATAAGAAAATATACAACACAGCAAGAACTTTTCTTTCTAGACTCCTCTGATCATGCTAATCAATATGACAAACTCATCAGTTACATACCGGGAGAAGAAAAGAGTTTATCCATAGGATTAGGCTAAGATTTGTAGCACACTTTCAGAAAAGCCGCTTTCCAGTTTGATTGGGAACTCTTCTATTGACCCTCTTCTTCATTCTTTCAGCCCACCCATGGAACACATTGGAAGCCTCAAACTTGCCTGAGAAATTCATCTTCTGCGCCAACTCATACAATACATCAGGCTTACCAGCCCTAGAGAAATCCGCAGCAAATTTATTGTAGTCTATCTGTGGAGCCTTCATTCCTTTTTCTATCATCTCTTCTATATATTTATGTGCTTCTTCTGGCCTTCCATGTCGTATATGGCCTCCAATGAAGACAGTATAAGAATTGACATCAGGGCATATCCCCTTCCGACCCATCTCCTCCCACACAGCACAACCCATCTCATAATTATTTCCATGGAAATAAGACTTCATCATCATATTATACGTGTGAATTGTGGGCTCGAACCCATTCTTGATCATCTTCTTGTAAATCCTTGCTGCATCATCTGGCATGTTCCGATTGGTCATAAGTTTGATCATAGCATTGTACGTCCGTCCATCCGGTGGGCATCCCTTCTCCTTCATCTCCTTCAGCAAGGCTGAAACTTTATCCATTTGTCGAGCATTTCCAAACCCAACAATCAAACAGGTATAGGTTGCAACATCTGGAGCACTTCCAGCAGCCAGCATTTCCTTGAAGCAGCTGACTGCTAGATCCATCTTCCCAGCCTTGCACAGGTCCTGAATCAAAATCGTATAGGTCCGGACATTTGGTGCCGGGCCTTTCGCTTTCATGAGTTCGAAAAGCTTGATGGCCTCTGACCGCCTCTGCCCCCGAATCAACCCTTCAAGCATCGTGTTGTGGGCGACAACATCCGGCTTAAATCCCTTATCAAGCATTTCATTCCAGAGCCTGCCGGCTTCCACCAAGTTCTTCAGCTTGCACCACCCTAAGAGGAGCACTGAGTAGGTCCGGAGATCGGGCGGATACTGATCCTTCATCTTTTCAAACAATGCCTGGGCTTCCTTCCCAAGCTTGGCTTTTGCTAGAGCATCTATCAGGCAATTGAAAGTCTCCAATCTTGCCTCAAAATTGTATCTTTTCATCAACTGAAAGATCCCAAGCGCTTTCTTCATCTCCCTGGCGGATGCGAAGGCTTTGATCGAAGTCTTGAATGCCTCCATCGTCAAAAGCCCCTTTTTTGCCATCTCCTCCAGCAATGTCACCATGGTCTCAAACTGCCTCGTCTTCCCCAGAACGCCCAGCATCTTGTTGCAGGTGCTGGAATCGTGGGCGAACCCCGACCTCCTGCCGGCCCACCGGAAGAACCGGTACGCCGGCTTGTGGGCATGCCGGAACCTCTCGAGGACATCGATCACGAGAGAAGGGCTAAGATCGACGCCACACTCGTCCAGCACCGCCTCCATGTTCCGATCCGAGGCGAAGAGGTCCTCGATCACTTTGCAGACCCTTTCCACCTCCTTAGGATCCGCCGGCCTCAAGCCCTCCACCACGGAATCCGAATCAGATGATTCCGGGTCCTCCTCGCCGGAATCCACGCCGGATTCGGAGGAGGCGGCGGAGGTGGAGAAGGATCTAGGGCTTAGGAGCGGCACTTCTCCTTGTAGAAGAGGTGCCCAAGAGAGGCGCGGAAGGGGCCGCGGCAGAAGAGGCGGAGCTTGACGGCAAGGACGATGGAGCCGACGATGAGCAGGAGGATGAGGAGGACGAGGCAGGGGCAGAGGAGGACCACGAGGGAGGCGCACCGGCCCTCCTCCTCCTCCTCCTCCTCCTCCTCCACCTCCCAATCCGGCTTCTCTCGGGGGTCGGATCGGAGCTGTAGGGCTTGGATCGGAGGGGGAGAGGACGGCGGGGCCATCGGGGACGGCGAAGGAGCGGAGGAGTAGGTGGCCGAAGCGGCGGGTTTGGAGGTTTCTCAGGAGGAGATCCATTTGGCCGCCATTGATAGGAGGGATGGGTTTTAAGGGGTTATGGTTAGGACTTGGGTTAGGGCTCAGAGGTGGCGGTGGCGGGAAGATAGGTGGCGGTGGTGACTGGAGATCTGAGAAGGGGCACCAACCAACTGGCTTATGTTCGCATATATTTAAATTATTCCGGGACAAGAAGGTGGAACTTTTCCAACCAACCGATAGATCGTGTATCGCGATCACAAACTGCCACCGATTTGGAGAGTCCCACTTCAGAAGTCTTTTGGTGAAATATCAGAATGGAAGACCAATTGGGTTGGATGGACAAGGCTTATATTTCAACTTACCAATATAAATGAGAGTTGAGTTAATGACAAATTCAATCAACTAATTCAATAGTCACAATTGATAACCCTTTCAACAGGGCTTTAATGCGATGCATTGCTGAACTTATAACTCTGATGAATAACCCATTAACATTTTGACAACGATGCAAATTCTTTATATATCAATGAATGGATTGTGTTGCTCTTGATCTTCCCTCATGAGATCGATCGTCGAGGTGAATGTAGCCGAGATGAAATCACTGCTGGAGCTTTTTTCGAACACCTGTGAAAAAGTCTTCATCAAGATTATTTTTCGGGTGAAGATCCTTTAATGCTAAGTTAAAAGATGGAGAACAATCAAAGAAGAGAGCGTGAAGTCGAATGCATATTTTGAGGGTCCCGAAGCCTTTTTATTTATAGAAAAAGAATCGAAGTCATATCTATCTTGGAGTCATGGTGATCTTTCGGATTTATCATACAGATTGATTTAAATAAGATTTTTTTTTTTTTTATGAGAAACTCGATCATAGAGGAATTTCAATCTCTCTAAACTTTTTCAATTTGAAAGAGAGAGACGAATCTAATGGGAAGGAACTTAGCTTGGCAATGAATGATCTTACAATAGATCGTCTGAGGTTGAGGCTTTGGAGTCCATGGAGCAGGTGTTTAATCTGGTAGGTCATTTGGGATTGATCAACAATGTATGAGTTATCGCAGGTCGTTTGGAGATGAGGTGAACCAGGGATTGGGCTGAAGAGTGGGAATGACTACCAACTTAGTGGGTCGTGCCTGATGATCTTCACATCTATTGTACACCCATAATCTAGTAAACATCAATCTCCCATAGCTCGGCTGGAGACGATGATGCAGCAGTAGAGGATGAGGTATAGATCTACAACAGATGCACCCCACTCTCGAGGTCAAACTTTTGATAGGTCGATCGAAGAGAGTACCAGTTTGAGGTCAAGGCTGAATTCGTCAAGCTATTCTTTATTGACACATGTTGAAGATTGGCATCCTAAGGTAAACTATCTTTAAATCTGGATCGTCGAATCATCGGATCCATGGGAACCATGTTTTGACTATTCATAGGTTGCCACTTGTCGAACATTGGCCAAGAGAGGTAAATTGACAGTAGATCGGAGCCGTTCAGTCATTCTATTTTACTATTTCTGTTATTGTGGGGGAGAACTCTACCACTTACTTTTTTTTGGAGATTTTGCTTGGTTGAAGCCGATCTATCGTCAACCCCATCTTCGTCCCTCATTTGCTCGGATGCATCATCCTGTAGGTCAGTTCTTCATTATTTATCATGAGTGCGTCGAGTTTGTCCCTATCCACCTGGAGCTCGGGTGAAAATATGAGAGGTGCAGACCAAGAGTTTGAAGTATCTTGTTCTTCGAGTAGGTTTGAAGGAATTAAGATCCCGAACTATGGTTTGTTTATGGTGAACTCCATCCTCACCTCAGAGGATTTGGATCATTTCAGCCCAAATTCCAGCCAACTTTAGGCTGGAAGTCGCTAATCCCAGAGAACGAATAGCTTTTTCTCGTTAGGAACGAGTAGGTCTTTACGAAAAATCTTTGAAGACTGGTCTCAGGCTGCTCTTGCATTTTTTAGTCATAGAGTTTCTTAACTTGTATAGAATAAGTCTCTGTAGCATAGCGCCAAACTCCTAGCGATAAATTATAGCACTGAAGAAGCATCCTACAGAGGTCGGATGGTGGTACGTCTCTCTTCGAAAAGAATGTCATCTATTCCAAGGTGCTCCTTTCTTAGTGCATAACTAGAAGGAGCACTTCATTTTTGACTCCATCGAGCGACCATGGAACTTCAACACATTGTAGGGTCAACCTCATAGGTTGGCAGTCAGAGCTCCAACATTATTAGACACTAAGGAGGAGGTATTGGCTTAGATCTTTGGTCATAGTCTCCCTCCATTGTCTAGGCTATTTATCGAGGAGATTTTATTTAAGGTTGGGTTGAGTTTGGCCGACCCTAAGAGTAAGTAATTTTTTCTCATCTTATTTAGCTCAGCTTTATTTTCTTTTGGCTAATCTTGTCTTTCATGCAGCAATGAATCCTGAAGATATTGAAGCTCTTCATCGGGCCACGAAGAGGAAGAAGGACAGCGTGGCCCCTACTCCCAAACATGGCCAAATTGAGGCCATCCTCGCTAAGCCTGTAGTTGGGGGTTTCTCAGGGCTAAAGAGTGCTTTGAGGAAGGAGTCTTCAGTGCTAGTGAAGGCGATAGTGCCACTCCAATCTGTTGCATTGAGGGATGTAGCCCCTCGGCCCTCTACATCCTTGTCTTAACAAAGTTTGGGTAGACCCAAATCTCTATACGTATGTCATCATGCTCGGCCGATGTACAAGCTCAGACCTCTCCTTTGGCAAGAGCTCCATTGGATGCTGAAGCCCAAGATAAAAGGAAGGGCATCAGCAATTACCGAATTTTTTTGTCTTTACTTTGGTTGATTCTTCTGCTAGTCGATGTCAAAATCTTTGTTGGTGTAGAATCTGATTGACGCCGGATCCAGCTAGAGTCGAGGAAAATGAGGTCACCATCGGTGATCTGCAAAATAAAGTTCCATCCGAAGTTGATGGTAGTGGCTTCGATAAGATCCTCTGATGATCAAGTCAGCTCTTCTGACCAACATAAATATAGTGCTCAAGCTAGAGTTCGGCAGAGTTTTAGAAAGAAGAAGAGAGCTTGGAAAAAACGTATCTAGAGGATTTCTTTTTATAGAAGGAGCCTATAGCAAATTGATGGTGACAGCCATATCGTCCGATAGTGGACCGCATGGGATTTGCTATGGAGAGAGAGGTATCATCAGACTGATAGTGATAGCCATGCCGTCTGATTGTAGGCCGTGTGAAATTTGCTACGAAGAGAGAGGTATCGCCAGACTAATAGTGACAGTCATATCATCCGATCGTGGGTCGCATGGAGTTTGTTATAGAGAAAGAGGTATTGCTAGACCAATAATGGCAGCCATACCATCTGGTGGAAGCATGCATTTGGAGTCCAACTGAGCTGAAGAAGTCCGACTGCAAGAGTAATTTAAAAGAAGGTTGGCTTCTAAAGAAATCTGACTGAAGAAGAGTTCTGAAAGAAATTCGGTTTCTATAGAAATTCGATTGAAGAAGAATTCGGAAAAAAATTTGATTTCTGTAGAAATTTGATTGAAGAAGAAGTTCGGAAGGGGTTTGACTCCTGTAGAAATCCGACTGAAGGAGAATTCTGAAAGGAGTTTGGCTCCAGTAGAAATTCGACTGAAGAAGAATTTCGAAAGAAGTTCGACTCCTGTAGGAATCTGACTAAAGAAAAATTTTGGAAGGAGCTTGGCTCCTATGAAAATTCGACTGAAGGAGAATTTGAAAAGAAGTTCAGCTTCTATGAAAACTCGACTGAAGGAGAATTTGGAAAGAAGTTTGGCTCCTATGAAAATTGAAGGAAAATCCTGATTTTCCGATCTAGGTTCGTTCAGATCTGATCAGATCAAGAGATATATTTCAAATTTTTTTTTTTTGATCTGTATCAGATCTAGGATGTTTCAGATCTGATTCTTATTATTTTAATAAATAAAATAAATAAGAATAAATTAAATCAAATTTAATTTACCTGATTTGGGTAATCCTATTATCCTGTTGATGATCCTGTATGCAGCGGAAGGTTCTGGATCTAGCCACGCAAGCGCCTGGCCTCTACCGATATCCACTTGGGTTGAATCTGGAGATCCTCTTCTTCTCTATCACGTCTCCAAAAATTAGATCTGGATCTGATCTGAAGGATTTTCAAAACTTCTTTTGAAGATCAGCAGTCGTCCTTTGCAGCAGCGCAGCCTTCTTGCTTTTGATCGCCTTTCTTTGATCTGGATCGCACCAACCAAAGTCCAAAACCCTTTTGGACGTGGAGAGGAGAAGGAGAAGGAGGTTTGGCATGGAGGAAGAGGGGAGAGGCAGCCTTGGGCATGGGGAATTATGATTCTCAATCATATCATGTTACAATCTGAGTTGGGCACAGGGTCTTATTTATAGACTAACTGTGATCCAACTCCTCTTCTTCCCAACCAATCATAATTCTTTGTGAAATCAGATCTAAATCTGATTGATGGAAATAGAGTCCACTGGATTCTTTCTTAGAGGGCACCTAAGACCAGTCAAACTGGATTCTTAGAAGAACTCTAATTGGAATCCAAAAGGGAGGTGGAGTCCTTGTCCAACAAGGACTCCTAGGTACCTCCAACTTGGGCATACGCCTAGGGTGGCGTGCGCCCTCCTCCTTGCCAGGTTCTGGCAGGGGGACAGGCTCCCACCAGCTCTCCAATAGGTGCATGACATGTGGTCAAAAGTCAAAGTGTCAATGGTCAACGTTTGACCAGTCAAAGGTAGACTTTTGACCAAAGTCAAAGAACAAGAAATGGCAGGTGACCAAAAATGGCAGGTAATGTCTTATAAAATAAGACAACCTATTCTGACTTGGACAACCTCCAGTCAGACCATATGAAGGCCTCTGATTGAGCACAAACTCCTTTGGCTCAGACAGGACAACTTATTTATGATAGCAAAAGAAGAACGTTAGGTTCAATCGAGTGCTAGCACGATTTTCTTGAACCTAATTGAATCTCATTCAGATCAATTGAACTGGATCAGTTCAATTGATGATCACCAGATTCAAACCCTTATTTGTGTGACCCAGTTAGGTTCAGTTCTATATGGTAATGGGATATGTCATGATCTCTATCATCGACATCATCGAAACTCCTTTCGATGGATCAGAACTCTTCTGATTCGAACAGCTAGAATGATTGATCATCTAAATCATTCTAATTGCTCCCAAAATCCACCAGTGACACCTAGCAGTATATGGTGGCAACCCATCAGAGCTGAATGCGAACCTCTTGGTGCAGCTACCTGTGTGATTCAGTTCTTCTATCTTGAGCTCCGATCAGATTAGGGTTAAGGTAAACTCGTCAAACCCTAGTTTTTGTCATATGATGTAATCATTCGATTCGAGTCCAATGTGAAAATCTAAATAGAAACTCTTTCTATTATTTCACTCTACCATGGCCATGGGCTTCTGGACTTGATTCTCATGATTATCATAGGGCTGCTCCTCTACCACCGAGGTAGATAGATTCCATCTTGATGCCATCCAGTTCCTACAATGAACATGCTATAGCCAACATACACCTCAGGGTTCCATATGGCTAGGAGATCGAGTAATGGTGTAGTCAAACTATAACACCCTCAAGGTGAACTGTCGATGCACCTCAGGTCAAAGAACCAGACACACTACTGCAGCATCGAGTCAGTCATTGACGAGAAGGTAGACTTCCTAATGACTACTCGAGGTGGTCACGCTCAGTGCCCTCGTTCTCTAACGAGTACCTGTACTCTCGCTTCGGTGTCTCCACACCGTAGACTCAAGACTCATCTACTAAAGAGAAGCGATTGTACACCAACCTTTCGGATCAATCACCATCCTCGTGATGATCCTATGGTCAGGAGCAATTTATGAGTTAATAATGATTATTCATGTCTTAAATTTTCAACTCTTGAAAATATGAATTATCATTGCCATTAACTCAAAGGATGTATCACAGACACTAAATACACATATGTGATAGAAAATAACCCATTTATTAATTTTAGTCAAAATTATAATTTTGCCCCTAGAAGTGTATTACAAGTGTCAGCCAATTCTGACTTCTAGGGCACATATATCTAACAATCTTTCACTTATCCTAAAGTCAATTGGCTACAAGTCTAAGTCCCATCTTCTCAAGGTGGGCTTCGATCTTCTGCTGGCCCAACGGCTTTGTAAGTGGGTCTGCCACATTATCTATGGAGTTCGACTCTCTTGACCTCGACGTAACCCTTTTCAAGGTAATCGTGGATGGGATGGTATCACCATTTGCTTAGAACTCTTTCAGCTGACAGCACCACTATTGCACACAAATAGTCTTCCAGATGTCGACTTTCGATCATCTATATCAGACATGAAATCTGAGTCTGTGTATCCCTGGACTTGGAGTTCTCCATTACCAAAGACCAACATCATATCCTTAGTTCTTCTCAAGTACTTAAGGATACATTTCACAGAAGTCCAGTGTTCTTCACCTGGATTTGACTGATATCTGCTTGTGACACTCACAGCATGGGCTATATCAGGTCGTGTACATAGCATGGCATACATGAGGCTCCCTATTGCAGAAGCATAAGGGATCTTGCTCATGCATTCTATTTTCTCAGGTGTGCTAGGGCACATCTTCTTGGAAAGATGAATACCATGTCTGAAGGGTATTAATCCCCTCTTAGAGTTTTCCATACTAAACCTCTTTAGTACTTCCTCTATGTACATCTTCTGTGAAAGTCCTAGCATCCTATTCGGTCTATCCCTATAGACCTTAATTCCTAGAATAAAGGATGCTTCACCTAGGTCTTTCATGGAGAATTCCTTGGACAACCATATTTTGACTATCGTCAACATGGGAATATCATTCCCAATAAGGAGGATGTCATCCACGTACAATACGAGGAAGACAACAGCGCTCCCACTGACCTTTTTGAAAATACACGGTTCCTCTTCATTTTTGATGAAACCAAACTTTTTGATCACATCATTGAAACGAGTGTTCCAGCTCCGAGATGCTTGCTTAAGTCCATATATGGACCTTTGCAGCTTGCAAACCTTGTGATCAGTATCACTGGATGTGAAACCTAGCGGCTGTTCCATATAGATATCTTCCTCAAAATATCCATTTAGGAATGCCGTTTTCACGTCCATTTGCCATATTTCATAATCGAAATAGGCTGCAACGGCAAGCAATGTGTGGATGGATTTTAGCATAGCCACTGGAGAAAAGGTATCCTGATAGTCAATGCCTTCGCATTGACTATAACCTTTTGCCACTAGTCTAGCCTTGAATGTCTCCACATTCTCATCTGCACCAATCTTTCTCTTGAAGATCCATTTACATCCAATAGGTACTATACCTTCTGGTGGATCTACCAAGGTCCAGACTTGGTTTGAGTGCATCGAGTCAATTTCTGACTGCATTGCCTCTAGCCATTTCTCGGAGTCGATATCTGATATCGCCTCGTTGTAGGATTTTGGGATCATCACCATGAGCACCATTACCTACGAGGAACATTTTCTCTACTTTCTCTGAAATAATACCTAAGTATCTCTCAGGGGGACGGAAAACTCTTTCCGATCTACGAGGTGGAGGAGGTAGTGTTCTTATTGGCTCAAACTGATTTGGTTCCATTTGGTCCTTAGCTCGTTCCACTTGTGAGACTTTCTCATCAAGCTTGATCTATTTTTCAATGCCGCTATCTTGAATAAACTATTTTTCAAGAAAGATGGCATGTCGACTCACAATCACATTGTGGTCTTCTGGAATGTAGAAATAGTATCCTAATGACTCTTTAGGATATCCTATGAATCGAGCTCTAAAGGACCTAAACTCTAACTTGTCCGCTTGTTGTCTTTTGACATGAGCTGGACAATCCCAAATTCTGAGATGACTCAGACTTGGTTTCTTACCATGCCATATCTCATACGGTGTGGTAGGAACGATTTTAGAGGAAACCCTATTCAGTAGATAGATTGAAGTTAACAATGAGTGTCCCCAAAGGAAAATCAGGGAGGTCTGTGAAGCTCATCATGGATCGAACCATATCCAATAGAGTCCGATTTCTCCATTCTGAAACCCCGTTGAGTTGAGGTGTTCCTGGTGGAGTCCATTGAGAGACTATGCCATTTTTTTTTAGATAGTCTAGGAATTTTCGGCTAAGGTATTCACCTCCTCGATCTGATCGAAGAACCTTAATGGGTTTTTCCAGTTTGTTTTTCTACTTCATGTCTGAATTCTTTGAACTTTTCAAAAGCTTCAGACTTGTGTCTCATAAGATACACATACCCATACCTAGACAGATCATCGGTAAAGGTAATGAAGTAGACAAAATTGCCTCTAGCCGGCACATCAAATGGGCCGCACACATCAGTATGTACTAGGGCAAGGAGATCTGTGGCCCTTTCCCCATGTCCTACAAAAGGAAGTTTAGTCATTTTGCCTTGAAGATAAGATTCACAAGTTGGATATGACTCAAAAGTCAATGGACTCAATAGCCCATTTTTCTCCAATTTGTTGATCCTATCTTCTGCTATATGACCTAATCTCAGGTGCCATAGATATCTGTCGTTTGGACTATCCCTAGGTCATTTGGCATTCACGTTTTGCTCGATAGTTAAAATAGGTACATCAATATGTAGCTGATAAAGACCATTAATAAGAAAACCATTTGCAATTTTATTTCTTTCATAAAGAATGTTACAATGGTCCTTAAAGAAGGTGATCACATAACCTTCTTGTGCTAAGCATGAAACAGAAATCAAATTCCTGCTAGCTGCAGGCACATAATAACAGTCTCTTTCAAAACTAAGTCTAAACCAGATGGTAATCGAAGAGGGTATGTTCCCACGGCTACTGCAGCAACTCTTGCTCCATTACCGACATGTAGGATCATGTCTCCATCCCTCAGCCTCCTGCTATCCTCAAGACCCTGCATAGAAGTGCACAGATGAGCACTAGAACCAGAGTCAAGCACCCAACTGGATGCAGAAGAAATCGTAAGGTTAGACTCAATAACGAGCATACCTCCAGAAGGACCTTCCTTCTTGTTCTTCAGGGTGGCCAGGTAAGTAGGGCAGTTCCGCTTCCAATGGCCGTCGCTGTTGCAATGGAAAACACTTTTCTTTGACATCGGCCTTTCTTCTTCGGCTCTGCCTTCTTCTTCTTTGATCCTTCCACCTTTTTGCTTTTTCACAGACTTCTTTTTCTTTTCCATAAGACTTTCTTTTGGAAGAAGTCCATTCCATAGCAAGAACTGAGCCTTTAGAACCTTTCATAGAAAGCTCAGCGGTAACCAGCATATTCATTAATTCGGCCAAGGAATTTCTGAAGTTTATGCATGTGGTAATTCATGATGAATTGCCCATATGCATCAGTCAAGGATTGCAGAATAATATCGTTCTGCAGGTCCAAGTCCAACTTCACACCGAGCTTCTCAAGCTCTTCCATGTCCTTGATCATTGTCAGACAGTGATCTTGGACTGACTGCCCATCACGCATCTTAGCCTTAAAAAGTCGTTTCGTGACTTGATATTTGGCTGCGCGACTCTGTTCACCAAACATCTCCTGCAGGTGAGCCAACATTTGGCGAGCAGTCCCGATATCTTCATGTTGGCGCTGGAGCTCATCAGACATCGAGCCCAACATGTAATATCTGGCCTTATTATCTTCGTCTATCCATTTTTCCAGAGACGCTCTCTGTTCAACAGATGGATGGGCTGGTAAGGTGGGAGGGTCCTGGATCCAAAATATGGGTTAACTTCTCAGAACCCAAAATAATTTTGTAGTTTCTGAGCCAATCTTTATAATTGAATCCAGTCAGTCTATGTGTGTCCAGGATACGTGCCAATGGATTGGACGCAGACATTTTTCTTTAGAGAGTCAAAGAATTCTAGTTAGATATTATAATTTTGACTTGACCAATTTATTTAAAAATTTTATTTTTAAATAAATTAGCTCCCACTATTTTCTCGGATCCCTACACTCCCTCTGTAGAGATGCAAAAATCTTCACGATTAATGATTTCTAGTGGGTGGTGCGGTCTCACCAACTGACTCATCACCTCACCTAACAGTTATTGGTGATGGGTTAGCCAATGAGTGAACAACTCTTGTTCAATGATTCTCTAATCATGGTGCACCCAAACTTGGTCTCTAATTCATGAATCTCACCGTATCCGGAATATTGATCCACTCCTTAGTTAAGTCAGACCCACCATTTGCATAGACTGGATTCCTAATTGAGTCTCTCACCGTATCCAAAATATTGAGCCCAACTCATCCTCCAGCCCATAGCATCCAATGCCTAATAGACATGGTTGCATCTTTCCGGTGCAACTGAGCCACTGTATCCAGCCGAGAACAATCAACCCCGGGAAGGGCCCGCACATCTACAATGGTGGAAGACCTCAGACTTAATCTTTTCTTAGGGAGAATTGATTCAGGTCTCATTAAACTAGACTTGGCTTAGTCATAACAATTATGACTAACCTAGTGGCATGGGTTAGCTCGGATTATTGACCACCTCAGATCAGAACTGTGTCAACAGATATGGCCAGGTAAGTGAGACCGGTGGAAGGAATATGCCATTAACTCATACAAGAACGCATTCAGGTCGAGTAGCTTCCAATTAAAAACCAGTCGGTCGTATGTGCCAAACTTACCTTAGACACCAAATTATTGAGTCAGAACCAATTGGGTTAGCCTACAATCCAGACTCTAACCTCTGAGCCTAATTAGGTCTTGCTTGATCGTGACTCGATCTTGACCCAGACTTAATCCTATTAGGCTGGTCAATTTAAGCATTGTTGATCCCATCTAACCAACTCTTGATTCGGTTTGATCAACCGCTTAGACCTAATTGAGCTACCCAAGCCCGAACCCAGTATTATGAATATGTCTTAGATCTAAAATTCTCAATTTTAGACCTAATTAATATTCCATAAACTTAATTCTTAATTAAGTAGGGTTCATAAACAAAATATGCATAATAAATCCTAGGGTTTCAGGATCTAGGGTTTTGCAGAAAGTAAGTTTTGGTTTTTTGATTAAGGACGAACATGCAGCACCCCTACACATCATAAGAACACCCCATCGAATGGAAAGAGAGGGCCTTTAAACCCTTCTTCATTCTTATGATCGGACGGCCAAGAGGAATGCCTTAATCAGGAACATTCAATACTACAAAATCAGTTTTAGATCTATATCATATATCTCATATACAAATTAGATCTAATCATGGCATATTTTGCATACATCTCATGTATCGAATCATGCATGTTTTCAGATCTAAATTATCTCATAATAATCTAAAAAATTAGATTTAAATTGATCTTATCAAAATAAATTCTAATCTAGACAATTATGTAGAACTATTCTACAACTAGTCTAGACATGCATCAATCATATCTCATATGATGTTTAAAATTAAATAAATTTTATTTACTATTTTTCAGATGTTATTATAACCATTATAATATCAAAAAATAGTAAATAAATAGATCTAAAATATGATTTAATCAAATTAAATTGAAAACATGCAAGACTATTCTATAGAACTATTCTATTCTAGAACTAGTCATGCATATCTTCTAATCTTAGATCCAAATCATTTAATTTTAATTTTTTCTAATTTTCAGATCTGATCACATCTCATGTGACATCTAAAATCAATTATTTTTTTAATTAAAATAAATTTAAAATTAGATCTAAATATTTTTAGAACCATGGCTCTGATACCAGTTGAAGGAAAATCCTGATTTTTCGGTCCAGGTTCGTTCAGATCTGATCAGATCAAGAGATATATTTTTTAAAAATTTTTTTCTTTGATCTGTATCAGATCTGAAATATTTTAGATCTAATTTTTATTATTTTAATAAATAAAATAAAATAAGGATAAATTAAATCAAATTTAATTTACCTGATTTGGGTAATCCTATTACCCTGTTGATGATCCTGTATTGCAGCGGAAGGTTCTGGATCTAGCCACGCAAGCGCCTGGCCTCTACCGGTATCCACTGGGCTGGATCTGGAGATCCTCTTCTTCTCTATCACGTCTCCAAAAATTAGATCTGGATCTGATCTGGAGGATCTTCAAAACTCCTTTTGAAGATCAGCAGTCGTCCTTTGCAGCAGCGCAGCCTTCTTGCTTTTGATCGCCTTTCTTTGATCTGGATCGCACCAACCAAAGTCCAAAACCCTTTTGGACGTGGAGAGGAGAAGGAGAAGGAGGTTTGGCATGGAGGAAGAGGGGAGAGGCAGCCTTGGGCGTGGGGAATTATGATTCTCAATCATATCATGTTACAATCTGAGTTGGGCGCAGGGTCTTATTTATAGACTAACTGTGATCCAACTCCTCTTCTTCCCAACCAATCACAACCCTTTGTGAAATCAGATCTAAATCTGATTGGTGGGAATAGAGTCCCCTGGATTCCTCCTTAGAGGGCGCCTAAGACCAGTCAAACTGGATTCTTAGAAGAACTCTAATTGGAATCCAAAAGGGAGGTGGAGTCCTTGTCCAACAAGGACTCCTAGGCGCCTCCAACTTGGGCACACGCCTAGGGTGGCGTGCACCCTCCTCCTTGCCAGGTTCTGGACAGGGGGACAGGCCCCCACCAGCTCTCCAATAGGTGCATGACATGTGGTCAAAAGTCAAAGTGTCAATGGTCAACGTTTGACCAGTCAAAGGTAGACTTTTGACCAAAGTCAAAGAACAAGAAATGGCAGGTGACCAAAAATGGCAGGTAATGTCTTATAAAATAAGACAACCTATTCTGACTTGGACAACCTCCTAGTCAGACCATATGAAGGCCTCTGATTGAGCACAAACTCCTTTGGCTCAGACAGGACAACTTATTTATGATAGTAAAAGAAGAACGTTAGGTTCAATCGAGTGCTAGCATGATTTTTTTTTGAACCTAATTGAATCTCATTCAGATCAATTGAACTGGATCAGTTCAATTGATGATCACCAGATTCAAACCCTTGTTTGTGTGATCCAGTTAGGTTCAGTTCTGTATGGTAATGGGATATGTCATGATCTCTATCATCGACATCATCGAAACTCCTTTCGATGGATCAGAACTCTTCTGATTCGAACAGCTAGAATGATCGATCATCTAAATCATTCTAATTGCTCCCAAAATCCACCAGTGACACCTAGCAGTATATGGTGGCAACCCATCAGAGCTGAATGTGAACCTCTTGGTGCAGCTACCTGTGTGATTCAGTTCTTCTATCTTGAGCCCCGATCAGATTAGGGTTAAGGTAAACTCGTCAAACCCTAGTCTCTGTCATATGATGTAATCATTCGATTCGAGTCCAATGTGAAAATCTAAATAGAAACTCTTTCTATTATTTCACTCTGCCATGGCCATGGGACTTCTGGACTTGATTCTCATGATTATCATAGGGCTGCTCCTCTACCACCGAGGTAGATAGATTCCATCTTGATGCCATCCAGTTCCTACAATGAACATGCTATAGCCAACATACACCTCAGAATTTCCATATGGCTAGGAGATCGAGTAATGGTGTAGTCAAACTATAATACCCTCAAGGTGAACTGCCGATGCACCTCAGGTCAAAGAATCAGACACACTACTGTAGCATCGAGTCAGTCATTGACGAGAAGGTAGACTTCCTAATGACTACTCGAGGTGGTCACGCTCAGTGCCCTCATTTCTCTAACGAGTACCTATACTCTCACTCCGGTGTCTCCACACCGTAGACTCAAGACTCATCTACTAAAGAAAAGCGATTGTACACCAACCTTCTGGATCAATCACCATCCTCGTGATGATCCTATGGTCAGGAGCAATTTATGAGTTAATAATGATTATTCATGTCTTAAATTTTCAACTCTTGAAAATATGAATTATCATTGCCATTAACTCAAAGGATGTATCACAGACACTAAATACACATATGTGATAGAAAATAACCAATTTATTAATTTTAGTCAAAATTATAATTTTGCTCCTAGAAGTGTATTACAAGTGTCAGCCAATTCTGGCTTCTAGGGCACATATATCTAAAAAAAATTTGACTGAAGAAGAAGTCCGAAAGGAGTTTGGCTCCTATGAAAATTCGACTGAAGGAGGATTCTAGAAGAAGTTTGGCTCCTGTAGAAATTCGACTAAAGAAGAAGTCCGAAAGAAATTGAGCTCCTATGAAAATCTGATTGAAGAAAAATTCGAAAAGGAGTTCGGCTTCTATAGAAATTTGACTGAAGGAGTTTGGCTCCTGTGGAAATACGACTGAAGAAAAATTCGAGAAGAAGTTTGGCTCCTATAGAAATCCGACCGAAGGAGTTTGGCTCCTATGAAAATTTAACTGAAGGAAAATTTGGAAAGAAGTTTGGTTCCTATAGAAATTTGACTGAAGGAGAAGTCCGAAAGAAGTTCAGCTCCTATGGGAATCCGATCGAAGGAGAATTCAGAAAGGAGTTTGACTCCTACGGAAATCTAACTGAAGAACAATTCTGGAAGGAGTTTGGCTTCTTAGAAATCTGATTGAAGGAGAATTCTGGAAGGAGTTCGGCTCCTATAGAAATTCGACTGAAGGAAGATTCTGAAAGAAGTTTGACTCCTGTAGAAATCTAACTGAAGGAGAATTTTGGAAGGAGTTTGGCTCCTATAGAAATTTGACTGAAGGAGAAGTCTGGAAGAAGTTCAGCTCCGGTGAAAATCCGACTGAAGAGAATTTGGAAAGAAGTTCAGCTCTTATAGAAATTTGACTAAAGGAGAAGTTCGAAAAGAGTTCGGCTCCTGTGGAAATCCAATTGAAGGAGAAATCTGGAAGAAGTTTGGCTCCTATCGAAATTCGACTGAAGAAGAATTCTGGAAGAAGTTCGGCTCTTATGAAAATCTGACTGAAGGAGAAGTCCGAAAGTAGTTTAGCTCTTGTAGAAATCTGACTGAAGAAAAATTTGGAAAGAAGTTTGGCTCCTATAAAAATTTGACTGAAGGAGAAGTCCGAAAGAAGTTCGGCTTCTATGAAAATTCGACTGAAGAAAAATTCTGGAAGGAGTTTGGCTCCTGTAGGAATTCGACTGAAGAAGGATTCTGGAAGGAGTTCGACTCCTGTAAAAATCCGACTGAAGGAGGAGTTGGGAAGGAGTTCGGGAAAGAGTTTGGCTCCTGTAAAAATCCGACTGAAGAAGAATTTTGGAAGAAGTTCGGTTCCTATAGGAATCCGACTGAAAAAGAATTCTGGAAGGAGTTCGGCTCTTATAGAAATTCGACTGAAGGAGGAGTCAGAAAGGAGTTCGACACCTATAAAAATCTGATTGAAGAAGAAGTTTGGAAGGGATTCGACCACTGAGGAGTTCGACCGTCTGAAGGAAGAATTTTCGTTCGAAGTTCTTTCGTGATCGCCAGTTGCATTAGGCTAATTGTCAGACTGAACTTCGACAAGAGTGGAGTTTATCCGCAATACTAGTTCTCCCACTCTCGAGTTCGAAACTCAAAGGAAGGGAGTACAAAAAGATGACTGTCAAAGTTCTTTTCGGGCTCTGCATCCATTGAAGTTGGAGCTCGGAGGAGATCTTATCTCCAATCGAGGTTGAAAAAAATCTTATCTCCTATTGACGTAGGAGCTTAGAGGAGATCTTATCTCTAGCAGTCGAGATTGAAGGTGGAGCTCGAAAGAGATCTTATCTCCAACAGTCGAAGTTGAAGAAGATCTTATCTTCTATTGATGTAGAAGCTCGAGAAAAATCTTATCTTCAATAGTCAAGGTTGAAGGAGATCTTATCTTCTTTTAACGTAGGAGCTCGGAAGAGATCTTATCTCCAACAGTCGAGGTTGAAGGAGATCTTGTCTCCTATTGACATAAGAGTTTGGAAGAGATCTTATATCCAGCAGTCGAGATTGAAAGAGACTTTGTCTCCTGTTGACGTAAGAGCTCGAGGAAGATCTTATCTTCAGTAGTCGAGGTTGAAGGAGATCTTATCTCCTTTTGACGTAGGAGCTCGGAGGAGATCTTATCTCCAACAGTCGAGGTTGAAGGAGATCTTGTCTCATGTTGATGTAGGAGCTCGGGAGAGATCTTATCTCCAGCAGTCGAGATTGAAGGAGATTTTATCTTCTATTGACATAGAAGATCGGGAAAGATCTCATTTCCAACAATCGAGGTCGAAGGGGATCTTATCTTTTTTTGATGCAGGAGCTCAAAGGAGATCTTATCTCCAGCAATTAAGATTAAAGGTGGAGCTCGGAAGAGATTTTATCTCCAACAGTCGAGGTTGAAGGAGATCTCATCTCTTATTGACTTAGAAACTTGGAGGAGATCTTATCTCCAGCAGTCGAGATTGAAGAAGATCTTATCTTCTTTTGACGTAGGAGCTCGGGGAAGATCTTATCTCCAGTAATCGAGGTTGGAGATGATCTTGTCTCCTATTGACATAGGAGTTCAGAGGAGATCTTATCTCCAGCAGTCAAGGTTGAAGGAGATCTTGTCTCTTATTAATATAGAAGCTTGAGGAAGATCTTATCTCCAACAGTCGAGGTTGAAGGAGATCTTATCTTTTTTTGAATGTAGGAGCTTGGAGGAGATCTTATCTCCAGCAGTCGAGATTGAAGGTGGAGCTTGGGGGAGATCTTATCTCCAGTAGCTGAGGTTGAAGGAGATCTTCATCTCCTATTGACATAGAAGCTCGGAGGAGATCTTATCTTCAGCAGTCGAGGTTGAAGGAGATCTTATCTTCTTTTGACGTAGGAGCTCGGAGAAAATCTTATCTTCAGCAGTCGAGGTTGAAGGAGATCTTATTTTCTGTTGATATAGAAGCTTGGAGGAGATTTTATCTCTAGCAGTCGAGGTTGAAGGAGATCTTATCTCCTTTTGACGTAGGAGCTCGGGAGAGATCTTATCTTCAGTAGCCGAGATTGAAGGAGATCTCATCTTCTATTCACATAGAAGCTCGGAGAAGATCTTATCTCCAGCAGCCGAGGTTGAAGGAGATCTTATCTTCTTTTGATGTAGGAGCTCAGAAGAGATCTTATCTCCAGCAGTCGAGGTTGAAGAAGATCTTATCTCCTGTTGACATAAAAGCTCGGTGGATATCTTATCTCCAACAGCCAAGGTTGAAGGAGATCTTTTCTCTTTTTGATGCAGGAGCTCGGAGGAGATCTTATCTTCAGTAGTCGAGGTTGAAGGTGGAGCTCGGGGAAGATTTTATCTCTAACAGTTGAGGTTGAAGGAGATATTATCTCCTATTATTGTCGGACACAATAGGGCCATTGTCGGAGCCTCTCTTCTCATCCCATCTAAGATGAACGAGGCCTTCGACTTTGCTCACGTTAGGATGAGGTCCTCCTCCTATTTCTAACGGGCTATGAGGGTACATAAGGACCGTTGTCAGGGCTTCTCCCTTCATTTCATCTAAAATGAACGAGGCCTTCGACTTTGCTCATGTTTGGATGAGATCCTCCTCCTGTTTCTAATGGGCTATGGGAGCACATAAGGACCATTGTCAGGGCCTCTTCCTCCATCTCTTCTAAAATGAACGAGGCCTTCGACCTTGCTCATGTTAGGATGAGGTCCTCCTCCTATTCCTAACGGACTGTGGGGGCACATAAGGATCATTATCAGGGCCTCTCCCCATCTCATTTAAAATAAATGAGGCCTTCAACTTTGCTCATGTCAGGACGAGATCTTCCTTCTTTTTCTAACGGATTGTAGAGGCACATAAGGACCATTATCAGGGCCTTTCCTTTCATCTCGTCTAAAATAAATGAGGTCTTCGACTTTACTCACGTTAGGATGAGGTTCTCCTCCTATTTCTAATAGACTGTGGGGGCACATAAGGGCCGTTGTCAGAACCTCTCCCCTATCTCATCTAAAATGAACGAGACCTTCGACTTGCTTATGTTAGGATGAGGTTCTCCTTCTATTCCTAACATAGTTACTATTGATTGCTTCTTTCCTATCATCAGATAGTTTTTGCATCGAGAAATAATAATGTTGAAATGGAAAAGTTTTATTGAAGTAAAATTACCGACAGTACATTCTCAGATTCTCTGAGTCTCAAGGTTATGGGAGTGTTGTTCCTTCGAGCTCCTTCTGATAATAAGTTTCAGACCAGACGATCTCCTCTGCTTCATATGGATCTTTCTAATTTGGAGCAAACTTCTTCTAATTTTGAGGCTGAGAGATGGTGGCTCACCGAAGTACTAAGTCCCCCTAGAGATAGTATTGATGATGTCGGGAGGCGATCGATCTCCTTATTATTCCTTCCTTATTGGTGGTTCTGATCGTGATATCGCCATTGGCTTGCTTCAAACCGACGTCTGTGAAGCATTGAGGGAGAGCGTAGTTATGAGACCTTCAGGGGGAAGAACTTCTTTGCACCATTCTGTCGGAACTTCTTTGATGACGAGCTCGAGGGGGAGTTCGACCTTGTTTGCACTCGAAAAAGAGTTCGTGAGCACAGTCGAACTTCATTCGATCCTCCATCAGCCATGGATTTGCTAAACTCACCCATCTATTGCTTCCTATGGCTTCTTCATTCTTCAACTTGAAGGCCTCTTCCACACGGGCATATCCCTCAGCTCGAGCTAGCAGATCGGCAAAGTTTCTAGGATACTTCTTCTCCAACCTCTAATGCAACAGCATTACACCTGGTGATATAAGCTCAGATGAATTCTTCCTCCTTCTGCTTGACATTCATCAAAAAATTCGAACCTCGATACGGATGTCGGCTGCTGACGAAGTGAGCTACGAACTGATGGCTCATCTGATCGAAGAAGAAGATCGTATCCGACTTCGATGTCGAGTACTAGTTTCTTGCTGCTCCCTTTAAGATAGATAAAAAAGCTCGATGTAATATGGCGTCTGGTGTACTATGGAGCAACATCATAGTCCGAAAGATTTTCAGATGATCAATCGAATCGGAGGTTTCATCGTAGCTTTCAAATTGGAGGAGCTTGAAGTTTGATGGAACTTGCTCTTGCATAATTTGGAGAGAGGAAGGAGGATCGGTGCGAACATCATCAAGGTGAGCTGGGGCGATGTGGCCGAGCTCCTCAATCCGCCAATCTATTTCCCATAGTTTCTGATCAAGGATGTCAACTCGGTTGCAGGTCTTGGAAGGCTTCCGACCGTGGATGGGGAAGGTTCCTTTCGAAGAAGAACCATGATCCAAGTAAGGATCCTCTGCTTTCTATATCTTCTTTTCAGGGGCGACAAAAATGCTAGCTCAAGTGCTTCTCCTTGGGATCAATTTCTAATATTTCGATCGTGGGTTTTCTAGTGGAATCGCCATCAGGGGCTGTCGCATAGTCTGCACCATTTTGGTGAGACCTTGAATCCACTGCATCAGCGGGTTAAACTGCTCTAGATCTATCGTGGTCATTGGTGGAGGAGGTGGTTGAAGCGCTGACGATGGAGCAGGAATAGATGAATCTGGCTTAGACCTTGTAGAAGAAGATCGGTAGGATCGACTGAGCACTCCTTTAAGAATAAGGGTACCTCAAGAACTGAGGGTCCTTCCTCTAGCGCTAATTCTATTGGTGCAGAATTTGGTTGATGTCGGATTGAGCTGAAGTTGAGAGAGACAAGGTCATCACCGATGAACTGCAAAATAAAATCTCATTCAAAGTCGGCGGTGGTGGATCTGGTAGGATCCTTCGACAATCAAGTCAAATTTTTTGACTAATAGAAATGGAGTGCTCAAGCTAGAGTTCGACAGAGTTTTAGAAAGAAGAAGAGAGCTTGGAGAAAATATATCTAGAGGGTCCATTTTTATAGATGGAGCCTGTAGCAAATTGATGGTGACAGTCATATCGTCCGATAGTGGGCCGCATGAGATTTGCTATGGAGAGAGAGGTGTTGTCAGACTGATAGTGGCAGCCATGCCATCTGATTATGGGTCACGTGGAATTTGCTACGAAGAGAGAGATATCATCAGACTGATAGTGGTGGCCATACCGTCTGATTATGGACCGCATGAAATTTATTACAAAGAGAGAGGTATTACTAGATCGATAATGACAGCCATGTCGTCTGGTGGAAGCATGCGTTCGGAGTCCGACTGAGTTGGAGGAGTCCGACTGCAAGAGTAATCCGGAAGGAGGTCGGCTCCTAGAGAAATTCGATTAAAGAAGAGTTTTGGAAGGAATCTGACTTCTATAGAAATTCAATTGAAGGAGAAGTTTGGAAGGAGTTTGGCTCTTGTAGAAATCCGACTGAAGAAAAATTCTGGAAGGAGTTCGGCTCTAATAGAAATCCGACTGAAGAAGAATTTTGGAAGAAGCTCGGCTTTTGTGAAAATTCGACTGAAGAAGAATTTAAGAAAGAGTTTGGCTCTTATAAAAATTCGATTGAAGAAAAAGTTCGGAAGGAGTTTGGCGCTTGTGAAAATCTAATTGAAGGAGAATTCAGGAAGAAGTTTGGCTCCTATAGAAATCCAACTGAAGAAGAAGTCCGAAAGAAGTTCGGCTCCTATGAAAATCTAACTGAAGGAGGATTCTGAAAGGAGTTCGACTCTTGTAGAAATTCGATTGAAGGAGAAGTCCGGAAGGAGTTTGGCTCCTATGAAAATCTGATTGAAGGAGAATTTAGGAAGAAGTTTGGCTCCTATGGAAATCCGACTGAAGAAGAAGTTTGGAAGGAGTTTGGCTTATGTGGAAATCTGACTGAAGGAGAATTTGGGAAGGAGTTTAGCTCCTATAGAAATTTAACTGAAGGAAAAAACTGGAAGAAGTTTGGCTCCTATGAGAATCCGATTGAAGGAGAATTTGGTAAGGAGTTTGGCTCCTGTGGAAATCCGATTGAAGAAGAATTCTGAAAAAAGTTTGGCTCATGTAGAAATCTGATTGAAGGAGGATTCTAAAAGAAGTTCGGTTTCTGTAGGAATCCGACTGAAGGAGAATTTCGGAAGGAGTTTGGCTTCTATAGAAATTCGATTGAAGGAGAAGTCCGAAAGGAGTTCGGCTCCTATGAAAATTCAACCGAAGAAGAATTCAGGAAGAAGTTTGGCTCCTGTAGAAATCTGATTGAAGAAAAAGTTCGGAAAGAGTTCGGCTCTTGCAGAAATCCGACTGAAGAAGAATTTGGGAAGGAGTTTGGCTCATGTGAAAATCTGACTGAAGGAGGATTTTGGAAGAAGTTCGGCTCCTATAAAAATCCGACCGAAAGAGAAGTCCGGAAGGAGTTCGGCTTCTATAGAAATCCGACTGAAGAAGAATTCGTAAAGGAGTTCGACTCCTGTAGAAATTTGATTGAAGAAAAAGTCCAAAAGAAGTTTGGCTCTTGTGGAAATCTGACTGAAGAAGACTTTGGGAAGGAGTTCAGCTCCTATGGAAATCCGACTAAAGAAGGATTCTGGAAGGAGTTCGGCTCCTGTAGAAATCCGACTGAAAGAGGATTTTGGAAGGAGTTCCAACTGAAGGAGGATTTTGGAAGAAGTTCGACTTCTGTAAAAATCCGACTGAAGGAGGAGTCTGGAAGAAGTTTGGAAAGGAGTTTGGCTACTGTAAAAATTCAACTAAAGGAGAATTTTGGAAGGAGTTCGGCTCCTATAGGAATCCGACTGAAGAAGAATTTTGGAGGAAGTTCGGCTCTTGTAGAAATTCAACTGAAGAAGAATTCTGGAAGGAGTTCGGCTTCTGTAGAAATCCGACTGAAAGAAGAGTCTGGAAGGAGTTCGGAAAGGAGTTCGATTTCTATAAAAATTTGACTGAAGGAGAAGTCCGAAAGGGGTTCGATCGTCTGAAGGAAAAATTCTCGATCGAAGCTCTTCTATAATTGTCAGTTGTGTTAGGCCAATTGTTAGACTGGACTTCGGCGGGAGCGGGGTTTATCCCCAACAACCTTCAATGATGAAGGTGGTGCATTTCAAATTCAGGATTTGTATGACTCCATACTTCGGGTAAGTAACGACCTCCCATCATTTCTCAATTTTTTTGATCTCATTATTTAGTACTGACCTTTCTTCTTCTTTTTCTTCTTTTTTTATAGCTCACTTACCACGTGGATTACTTTGCAGAGGTGATACGAGAAGCTCGGCATATCTCGAGGGAAGCCGAGGATAAGACTACTCAGGCCACTAGTAGGGCGGATGATGCCCAACTGTTGAAGCTAAAGGTCGAGCATGAGGCCAGATCACTAAAAAAGGAAGTGAAGCAACTAGAGTCTGAGCTTTTCAAAGCTCAGGTTAATGATAAAGCTTGGCTGTCAGCCGAGAAAAATAAGTGTGAAGAGAAGCTAGAGGCCACCAAGCTCACTACGATCGAGGCCTTCCATTCTTCAGCTGAATTCTGAAATATCAAGGTGGAGTTTGGCTTAGCTTCATACTTGTAGGGGATCGAGGACTTCAAGGAGAAGGTTAGGAATCACTTTCTTGATCTTAACCTCAATCTCCTAGAGTCAGACGGCAAGGAGGAGGTTGGTGAGGTTAGAGACAAAGAGATATGCGTTGAAGACCTTTATAGCCCAGCTTACAAAAATTGAGCGATCGAGGACGTTGTAGTTGAAGGAAAAATCCTGATTTTTTGGGTCAGATTCGTTCAAATCTGATTGGATCGAGAGGCATATTTCAAAAATTCTCCTCTCAGATCTAAATCAGATCTGACATTTTTCAGATCTAATTTATGATCTGATAATTAAGAAAATAAAATAAAATTAATTTTGAATTAATTTTACCTTGATCATGGGTAATCTGATTATCCATTGATGATACTTTGGAAGCTCTGAGGTTCTGGATCTAGCCACGCAAGCGCCTGGCCTCTATCGGTATCCACTCAGGTTGGATCTGGAGATCTTCTTCTTCTCTTTCTTTTTTCCAAAAATCAGATCTGGATCTGATTTGGAGGATCTTCAAAACACCTTCTGAAGATCATCCGTCGTCTCTGCAGCAGTGCTGCCTTCTTTCTTTTTCGTCAGCATTTTCTTGCCTGACTCGCACTAATATGAAGAACCCAACTTTTTTGGGCATGGAGAGGAGAGAGAGGGCCAGATGATGGCATGGAGAAGGAAGAGGGATAGCCTTGGGGCATGGGCTAGGAGAGAAGTTCTTAAAAGTGGGTGCAGACAGGGTCTATTTATAGACTCTACTGCGCCATATAGTGCTGCATCACCTTGGCCAATCATGTTGCTTTGTTCAATCAGATCTAAATCTGATTGATGGGATGAGAGACCCACGGATTCATCCTAAGGTGGCACCTAAGACTGGTCAAGGTCTATAGGTGAGGGTCACCTAGTTTGAATCCAACAAGCAATCTGGAGTCCCATCCGTATGGGATTCCAGTGTCTCTATCCATGGGCGCACGCCATCCTAGACGTGCGCCCCCTTTCTTTCCAATTTGCAGAGAGGGGACAAGCCCCTATCTACTCTCCAATAAGTGCGTGACACATGGATAGATGTCCAAGGATCAAAGGTCAACGTTTGACCAAGTCAAAGTACAAGAATTAGCAGGTGACGAAAAATGGTAGGTGTTATCTCAAATTTATCTCATAAATTAAGACAATCCTTTTCTGACTTAGACAAGCTCCAATCAGATCAGGTAAAGATATCTGAGTGAGTACAAACTTATTTAGCTCAGTCGAGATAACTTTTAATGATAAGAAAAGGAGAACGTTAGGCTCAATCGTATGCTAGCACGATTTTTTTGAACCTAATTGAATCTTATTCAAATCAACTGAACTGGATTAGTCTAATTGATGATATTTAGATCCAAACCCTTGTTTGTGTGATCCAGTTAGATTCAATTCTGTATGATAATGGGACATGTCATGATCTCCATCATCGACATCATCGAAACTCCTTTCGATGGATCAGAACTTTTTTTATTCAGACAACTAGAATGATCGATCATCAAAATCATTCTAGTTGCTTCCAAAATCCACTAGTGACACCTAGCAGCATATGGTGGCAATCCATCAAAACTGAAATGAACCTCTCGGTGCAGCTACTTGTGTGATTAAGTTCTTCTATCTTGAGCCTCGATCAGATTAGGGTTAAGGTGAACTCGTCAAACCCTAATTTCTATCATATGATTTAATCATTCGATTCAAATTCAATGTGAGAACCTTAATAGAAACTCTTTCTATTATTTCACATTCTGCCATGACCATGGGCTTATGGACTTGATTCTCACGATCATCATAGGGCTGCTCCTCTTCCACCGGGATAGATAGTTTCCATCTTGGTGCAATCCAATTCCTACAATGAACATGTTATAGCCAACATACACCTCAGGATTTCGAATGGCTAGGAGACCGAGTCATGGTATAGTCAAACTATAACATCCTCAAGATAAACTGCCGATGCACCTCAGATCAAAGAACCAGACACACCACTGCAGCATCGAGTCAGTCATCGATGAGAAGGTAGACTTTCTTATGACTACTCGAGGTGATCATGCTTAGTGTCCTCATTCTCTAACGAGTACCTGTACTCTCGCTTCGGTGTTTCTACACCATAGACTCAAGACTCATCTACTATAAGAAAGCGATTGTACACTAACCTTCTGGATCAATCATCATCCTCATGATGATCCTACGGTCAGAAGCATTTTATGAGTTAATAATGAAAATTCTTATCTTAAATTTTTAACTCTTAAAAATAAGAATTATCATTATCATTAACTCAAGAAATGTATCACAGATACTAAATACACATATATGATAAAAAATAATCTATTTTATTATTTATAGTCAAAATTATAATTTTATCCTTAGAAGTGTATTACAAGTGTCAGCCAATTCTAGCTTCTAAGGTACACATATCTAACAAACTCTCATTTGACCTAAAGCCAATTGGCTATAAATCTAAGTTTCATCTTCTCAAGATGGACTTCGATCTTCTGCTGGCCCAATGACTTTGTAAGCGGATCTGCCACATTGTCTGCGGAGTCGACTCTCTTGACCTCGACGTATTCCTTCTCGAGGTAATCATGGATAAGGTGATATCGCCGCTCGATGTGCTTGGATTTCTGAAAAGATCTTGGCTCCTTAGCAAGGGCTATGGCGCCATTATTATCACAGTATAGAGGAATGGCATTTGATGGTATTATTTCGATCTCTGCGGCAAACTTCTTATACCAGAATGCCTTCTTTGCAGCTTCTGATGTAGCAATATATTCTGCTTCCATGGTAGAATCTGCTATTACTGTCTGTTTGAAACTCTTCCAACCGACAGCTCCATCATTGCATAAAAACAGACTTCTAGATGTTGACTTTCGATCATCTATATCGGACATAAAATTCGAGTCTGTATATCCTTAGACTTGGAGTTTTTCATTACCAAAGACCAACAATATATCCTTAGTTCTTCTCAAGTACTTAAGGATATATTTCACAAAAGTCCAGTATTCTTCACCTAGATTTGACTAATATCTACTTATGACACTCACAGCATGGGCTATATCAGGCTATGTACATAACATGGCATATATGAGGCTCCCTATTGCTGAAGCATAAGGGATCTTGCTCATGCATTTTATTTTCTTAGGTGTGCTAGGGCACATCGTCTTGAAAAAATAAATGCCATGCCTGAAGGATACTAAACCCCTCTTAGAGTTTTCCATACTAAATCTCTTTAGTACTTCCTCTATGTACATCTTCTGTGAAAGTCCTAGCATCCTATTCGGTCTATCTTTATAGACCTTGATTCCTAGAATAAAGAATGCTTCTCCTAGATCTTTCATGGAGAATTCTTTAGATAACCATATTTTAACTATGGTCAACATGGGGATATCATTCCCAATAAGGAGGATGTCATCCACGTATAATATGAGGAAGACAACAGCGCTCCCACTGACCTTTTTGAAGATACATGGCTCCTCCTCGTTCTTGATGAAATCAAATAATTTGATCACATCATTAAAACGAGTATTCCAGCTTCGAGATGCTTGCTTAAGTCCATATATGGATCTTTGCAGCTTGCATACTTTGTGATCATCATCACTGGATGTGAAATCTAAGGGTTGTTCCATATAGATATCTTCCTCAAGATATCCATTTAAGAACGCCATTTTCACGTCCATTTGTCATATTTCATAATCGAAATAGGCTGCAACAGCAAGCAGTGTGCGGATGAATTTTAGCATAGTTATTGGCAAAAAGGTATCCTGATAGTCAATGCCTTCGCATTGACTATAATCTTTTGCCACTAATCTAGCCTTGAATGTCTCCACATTTCCATCTGCACCAATCTTTCTCTTAAAGATCCATTTACACCCAATAGGTACTATACCTTCTGGTGGATCTACCAAGGTCCAGACTTGGTTTGAGTGCATCGAGTCAATTTCTGATTTTATTACCTCTAATCATTTCTTGGAGTTGATATCTGATATCGCCTCATTATAGGTTTTGGGATCATCACCATGAACCCCATTACCTACGGAAAATATTTTCTCAATATCCTCTGAAATAGTACCTAAGTACCTCTCAGGAGGATGGAAAATTCTTTTCGATCTACGAGGTGGAGGAGGTAGTGTATGGATTGGCTTAATCTAATTTGGTTTCATTTGGTCTTTAGCTCGTTGCTCTTGTGAGATTTTCTCATCAAGCTTGATCTGCTTTTCAATGCTGCTATCTTGAATAAACTATTTTTTAAGAAAGATGGCAAGTCGACTCATAATTACATTGTGATCTTCTAGAATGTAGAAATAATATCTTAATGACTCTTTAGGATATCCTATGAATCGAGCTTTGAAGGACCTAAAGTCTAACTTGTCCGTTTGTTGTCTTTTGACATGAGTCGGACAATCCCAAATTCTGAGATAACTCAAACTTGGTTTCTTACTATGCCATATCTCATACGGTGTGGTAGAAACAGTTTTAGAAGAAATCCTATTCAGTAAGTATATTGCAGTTAATAAATAGTATTCTCAAAAAAAATCAGGAAGGTCTGTGAAGCTCATCATAGATCGAACCATATCTAGTAGGGTCCGATTCCTCCGTTCTGAAATTCTGTTGAGTTGAGGTGTTCCTGGTGGAGTCCATCGAGAGATTATACCATTTTTCTTGAGATAGTCCAAAAATTTCTGACTAAGGTATTCACCTCCTCGATTTGATCGAATAACCTTAATGGGTTTTTCAGTTTACTTTTCTACTTCATGTCTGAATTATTTGAACTTTTTAAAGACTTCAGACTTGTGTCTCATAAGATACACATACCCATACCTAGATGAATCATCGATAAAGGTTATGAAGTAGACTAAGTTGCCTCTAGCCAGCACATCAAATAGGCCGCACACATCTGTATGTACTAGTGCAAGAAGATCTATGGCCCTTTTTCCATATCCTACAAAAGAAAGTTTAGTTATTTTGCCATGAAGACAGGATTCATAAATTGGATATGACTAAAGTCAACGGACTCAATAGTCTGATTTTCTCCAATTTGTTAACCCTATCTTCTGCTATATGACCTAATTTTAGGTGCCACAGATATCTATCATTTGGACTATCCCTAGGTCATTTTGATTTTATGGCATTCATATTTTGCTCGAAATTAAAAACAGATACATTAACATGTAACTGATAAAGATCGTTAATAAGAAAACCACTTATAATTTTATTTCTTTCATAAAGAATATTATAATGGTCCTTAAGAAAACTAATTTCATAGCCTTCTACTATAAGGCAAGAAACAGAAATTAAATTTTTGCTTACTGCAGGTACATAATAACAGTCTTTTAATACTAAGTCTAAATTAGACGGTAGTCGAAGAGGGTATATTCCTACGACCACGGCAGCAACCCTTGCTCCATTTTCGATGCGCATGATCATCTCACCATCCCTTAGCCTTCTGCTATCCTCAAGATCTTGCATAGAAGTGCACAAATGAGCACTAGAATCAGAGTCAAGCACCCAACTGGATGCAGAAGAAACCGTAAGGTTAGACTCAATAACGAGCATACCTCTAGAAGGACCAACCTCCTTCTTCTTTAGGGTGGCCAGGTATGTAGGATAGTTTCGCTTTCAGTGGCCGTCATTATTGTAATGAAAACACTTTTCTTTATCAGCGGCCTTCTTCAGCTCTATCTTTTTCTTCTTTCCTCTTTTCACCTTCTACTTTTTCACAGACTTCTTCTTTTCAAAAGACTTTCTCTTAGAAGAAATTCATTCCATAACAAGCACTGAGCCTTTAGAATCTTTCATGAAAAGCTCAACGATAACCAGCATGTTCATAAGTTCGACCAAAAAATTTTGAAGTTTATGCATATGGTAGTTCATGATGAACTATCCATATGCATCAGTCAAGGATTGCAGAATTATATCATTCTATAGATCCAAGTCTAACCTCACTCCGAGCTTCTCAAGCTTTTTCAAGTCTTTGATCATTATCAGACAATAATCTTGGACTGATTGTCCATCGTGCATCTTAGCCTTGAACAATCATTTAGTGACTTAATACTTGGCTGCATGACTCTGTTCACCAAACATCTCCTGTAGGTGAGCCAATATTTGACGAGCAGTCCTGATATCTTCATGTTGGTGCTGAAGCTCATCGGACATTGAGCCCAACATGTAGTATTTGGCCTTATTATCTTCATCAATCCACTTATCCAGAGATGCTCTTTGTTCAGCAGATGGATGGGCTGGTAAGATGGAAGGATCCTGGTCCAATACATGAGTTAACTTCTCAGAACCCAAAATGATTTTGAAGTTTCGGAGCCAATCCTTATAATTTGGTCTGATCAGTCTTTGGATGTCCAGAATTTATGCTAGTGGATTGGATGCAGACATCTTCCTGTAGAGAGTCAAAATTTTTAGTTAGATATTGTAATTAAGACTTAACCAATTTATTTAAAATTTTTATTTTAAAACAAACTAGCTTCCATTATTTTTTTGGATCTCTATACTTCTTCTATAGAGATGCAAAAATCTTCATGATTACTAATTTCTAGTGGGTGGTGCGGTCCCATCAACTGACTCATCACCTCACCTAACAGTTATTGATGATGGGTTAGCCAATGAGTGAACAACTCTTGTTCAATGATTTTCTAATCATGATGTATCCAAACTTGATCTCTAATTCATGAATCTCACCATATTCGGAATATTGATCTACTCTTTAGTTAAGTCAGATCCACCATTTGTACAGACTGGATTTCTAATTGGGTCTCTCACCGTATCCAAAATATTGAGCCCAATTCATCCTCCAGCCTGTAGCATCCAATGTCTAATAGACATGGTTGCATCTTTTCGGTATAATTGAGCCACTATAATCAGTTGAGAACAATCAACCCCGAGAAAGGCCCGCACATCTACAATGGTGGAAGACCATGACTTAATCTTTTCTTAGGAAGATTTGATTTAGGTCTCATTAAACTAGACTTGACATAGTCATAACTATTATGACTAACCTAGTGGCATGGGTTAGCTTGAATTATTGACCACCTCAGATCGAAACTGAGTCAATAAACATGGCAAGGTAAGTGAGACCGGTGGAAGGGATATGCCATTAACTCGATAAGAATGCATTCGAGTTGAGTAGCTTCCAATTAAAAATCAGTCGATTGTATCTGCCAGACTTACCTTAGATACCAAATTATTGAGATAGAACCAATCGGATTAGCCTACAATCCAGACTCTAACCTCTAAGTCTAATTAGGTCTTAACTTGATCGATCACTCACGTGACTCGATCTTGACCCAGACTTAATCCTATTAGGCTGGTCAATTTAAGCATTATTGATCCCATCTAACCAACTCTTGATTCGGTTTGATCAACCGCTATACCTAATTGAGCTACCCAAGTCCGAATCCAGATTTATGAATATGTCTTAGATCTAAAATTTTCAATTTTAGATCTAATTGATATTTCATAAACTTAATTCTTAATTAAGTTAGGATTCTTAAACAAAATATGTAAATAAGATCCTAGGATTTTAGGATCTAGGATTTTGCAGAAAGTAAATTTTTAATTTTTGATTAAGGATGAACGCGCAGCACCCCTACACGTCATAAGAACACCCCATCGAATGAAAGGAGAGGTTCTTTAAGTCCTACTTTATTCTTATGATCGGACGGTCAAGGGGAACGTCTTAATCAAAAATACAACTAATCTACAAAAAATAAATTAGATCTAAGCATATATCTCATATAAAAGATCTAATTAAAATATATTTTGTATACATCACATGTATCATGTATGCATGTTTTTCAGATCTAAATTATCTCATAATCATCTAAAAAATTAAATTTAAATTTGATCATATCAAATAGAATTTAATCTAGACCTACTTATAGAACTATTCTACAACTAGTCTAAACATGCAACTATCATATCTTATATGAACAAATTAATTTTATTTTATTTTTTATTTTTAGATCTAATTATAATATTTATAATATTAAAAAATAAAAAATAAATAGATCTAAAATTTTTTTTTAATCAAACAAAAATTATGATCAAACTAGACTAAACATAGAACAATTCTATTCCTAGTCTAGTTATGTATCTCATACATATTAGATCTAAATTAATTTATTTTAATTTTTTTAATTTTTTAATTTTAGATCTAATCATATCTCATGTGATATCTAAAATTATTAATTAATCAAATTAAATTAGATCTAAATTAATTTAATAAGAACCTGGCTCTGATACCAGTTGAAGGAAAAATTCTGATTTTCTGGGTCAGATTCGTTTGGATCTGATTGGATCGAAAGATATATTTCAAAAATTCTTTTTTCAGATCTAAATCAGATCTAATATTTTTTAGATCTAATTTATAATCTGATAATTAAAAAAATTATATTAAATTAATTTTGAATTAATTTTACCTTGATCGTGGGTAATCTGATTATCCGTTGATGATCTACGGAAGCTCTGAGTTTCTGGATCTAGCCATACAAGCATCTGACTTCTATCGATATCCACTCGAGTTGGATCTAGAGATCTTCTCCTTCTTTTTTTTTTTTCAAAAATCAGATCTGGATTTGATTTGGAGGATCTTCAAAACACCTTCTGAAGATCACCCATCGTCTCTGCAGCAGTGCTGCCTTCTTCCTTTTTCGTCAGTCTTTTTTTGCCTGACTCGCACTAATCTGAAGAACCCAACTTTCTTGGGTGTGGAGAAGAGAGAGAGGGCCAGATGGTGGCATGGAGAAGGGAGAGGGATAGCCTTAGGGTGTGGGCTAGGAGAGAAGTTCTTAAAAGTGGGTGCAGACAGGGTCTATTTATAGACTCTATTGCGCCATGTAGTGCTGCATTATCCCGGCCAATCACGTTGCTTTGTTCAATCAGATCTAAATTTGATTGGTGGGATGAGAGACCCATGGATTCATCTTAAGGTGGTGCCTAAGACTGATCAAAGTCTATAGGTGAGGGTCACCTAATTTGAATCCAACAAGCAACCTAGAGTTCCATCCGTATGGGACTCCAGCATCCCTATCCATGGGTGCACGCCATCCTAAGCGTGTGCCCCCTTTCTTTTCAATTTGCAGAGAGGGGACAAGCCCCTATCTGCTCTCCAATAAGTGTGTGACACATGGGCAGATGTCCAAGGGTCAAAGGTCAATATTTGATCAAGTCAAAGTACAAGAATTAGTAGGTGATAGAAAATGGCAGATGTTGTCTTAAATTTATCTCATAAATTAAGACAATCCTTTTCTAATTTGGACAAGCTCCAGTCAGATTAGGTAAAGGTACCTGAGTGAGTACAAACTCATTTGGCTCAGTCGAGACAACTTTTAATGATAAGAAAAGAAGAACATTAGGCTCAATCGTGTGCTAGCATGATTTTCTTGAACCTAATTGAATCTTATTCAAATCAACTGAACTGGATTAGTCCAATTGATGATATTTAGATCTAAACCTTTATTTGTATGATCCAGTTAGGTTTAGTTCTATATGGTAATGGGACATGTCATGATCTCCATCATCGACATCATCGAAACTTTTTTCGATGGATCAAAACTTTTTTGATTCAGACAACTAGAATGATCGATCATCAAAATCATTCTAGTTGCTCCCAAAATCCACCAATGACACCTAGCAGCATATGGTGGCAATCCATCAAAACTAAAAATGAACCTCTCGGTGCAGCTACTTGTGTGATTAAGTTCTTCTATCTTGAGCTTCGATCATATTAGGGTTAAGGTGAACTCGTCAAACCCTAATTTCTATCATATAATTTAATAATTCGATTCAAGTCCAATGTGAGAACCTTAATAGAAATTCTTTCTATTATTTCACATTCTGTCATGGCCATGGGCTTATGGACTTGATTCTCATGATCATCATAGGGCTGCTCTTCTTCCACCGAGGTAGATAGATTCCATCTTGGTGCAATCCAATTCCTACAATGAACATGCTATAGCCAACATACACCTCAGAATTTTGAATGGTTAGGAGACTGAGTCATGGTGTAGTCAAACTATAACACCCTCAAGATGAACTATCGATGCACCTCAGATCAAAGAATCAGACACACCACTGCAGCATCGAGTCGGTCATCGATGAGAAGGTAGACTTTCTTATGACTACTCGAGGTGGTCACGCTCAGTGCCCTCGTTCTCTAACGAGTACCTATACTCTCGCTCTGGTGTCTCTATACCATAGATTCAAGACTCATCTACTATAAGAAAGTGATTGTACACTAACCTTCTGGATCAATCATCATCCTCATGATGATCCTACGATCAAGAGCATTTTATGAGTTAATAATGAAAATTCTTGTCTTAAATTTTTAATTTTTTAAAATAAGAATTATCATTATCATTAACTCAAGGGATGTATCACAGACACTAAATACACATATGTGATAGAAAATAACCCATTTTATTATTTATAGTTAAAATTATAATTTTATTCTTAGAAGTGTATTATAAGTGTCAGCCAATTCTGACTTCTAGGGCACACATATCTAACAGTAGCGGCTCTGCCTCCAGCTATCATCATCCTCTCCAACCATGCCAAAGCTGATGAATCTCACGCTTTTGATGGAGCTTCAAGTTTTGTACCTCAACTTGGGCTTGTTCAGGCTTAATGTAGGTTGGTCCATTTTTTGGATCTCGGTATTTGTTAAGGTATTTTTATACTAGTCTGATCAGATCTTGTAATTTTTTTTTTAATGAATGCATTATCATTTTTCTTTTAGAATGTTTGAAGTTGTGGAGGTTGGCTATGTTAGACAAATGAGTTCGATTTCTAGCCTTCGCTAGGCGTAGACAATTATGGATAGTATTGACATTCAACCGTTAGGTCTTTAGGTCATCTTCTATCCTTAGGTTTTCGACTGTGGTCAAGAAGCATGTGATAGAGAATCGTATGAAGATGCGTACCACTCTTTGACCATGGTTGAGGAGTACTCGTTGGAGGACTGTATGTAGATGTGTACCGCTCCTAGACCTTGGCGGAGGAGCATGTCTTTGGAGGACCATATGTAGAACACGTTTTGATCCTCGGCCTTGACCAAGGAGCATGTGTTTGGAGAAGCACATAGAGAATACGTTTCGATCCTTGGCCCTAGTCGAGGAGCGTGTGTTTGGAGAACCACGTGGAGATGCATACTGCTCCTCGATTATGGCTGAAGAGCATGCGATGGAGATCTGCATGAAGACATGTACTGCTCCTCGATCATAGCCGAGGAGCATACGATAGAGATCCACATAGAGATGCATATCACTCTTTGACTATAGCCGAGGAGTGTGCGATGGAGAACTGCATGGAGATGCATAGCGCTTTTCGACCGTAGCTGAGGAGCGTGTGTTATTTCAAAAAAATACATGGTTTGCAAATAAAATTCTTTATTATTTAATTCAATAAAAAAATCATAATTCAAGGATAGTAGATTCGCAAATTATCGGCATTCTAAGTCTTGAGAATCAAAGTTCTATCTAGTCGACAAAGATGATAGACTTCTGATCGAACTATTTTAGCAACACGATATGGACTTTTCCAATTTGGTGTTAGCTTTGATCATTCAGTTAGGGAAGAAACTTTAGCTCGGTGAAAAACTAGTTATCCAGCGATGAATGATTTTTTTTTTTGACTAAAAAATTATAATATCGATCGAGCTACTCTTTATTGATAGTTGGCAACCTAAATCTGTGCTTGCTCCCAAGTATCTTTCAGTAAGCCCAAGTTTGCCCTCAGTCTAAAAGAGTTGTCGTCCTCATCAAATTATTCCACTTGCAGCATGGACAAGCTGATCTCAAGAGGTATGATGGTCTTAGTCCTGAAGGCCAGCCTAAAGGAGGTCTCTCTAGTTGAAACCTGCTGAGTCGTGCGATATGCCTAGAGCACATTGTATAGTTCTTCAATCTATAATCCTTTAGCTTGGCCTAGGCGAGTCTTTAACCCTTACAGCAATGTTCTGTTCATCACCTCAGCTTCGCTGTTGCTTTGAGGATGACCTACTAAAGTCAGTCTGTGAGAGATGCCGAGGTCATTGCAGAATCCCATGAACTTCGGATTGTCAAATTATCGCTGTTATCAGTGATGATGGCTTATGAAAAACCAAACTGGCAAATGATAAACTTTCACATGAAGTCACGAACCTTGGCTTCCATGATAGTTGCTACTATTTCCGCTTCTACTTACTTGATTAAGTAGTCGGTCACGACAAGCAAAAAAATTTTCTACGGTGATGTAATGGGGGAAAGTTTAAGGATGTTCATTTTCCACTGAATGAAAGGTCAAGGCATGGTAATCAGAGCTAGAGGGGTTGAAGGTTGGCACTGGATGTTTGAAGTCCTCTGGCACTAGTTGCATTTGTTCACCAAATCAACAGCATCCTTTTGCATGGTCGGGCAAAAGTACCCTATCGTAGCAAGAGCCTTACCCCCAAGTGATTGCCGCACATCCCTTCATGAACTTTTCATAAAGCATAATCAGCTTTTGAGGGATGGAGATGCTAGAGCAAGGATAAAGTAAAAGACCTTTTGTACAGTCTCTAGTCATAGATGAGGTATTTGGATGCAAGGTGTTTCAATTTCTTGGCTTCATCTCGATTGGTAGGTAGATCTTGCAGATAGCACAAGATCGGACCTATCTAGCTCGGCTCAAGATCTGTCTGCATCATGGAGGGATTCTTAATGCTAGGCTTCTAAAGGATTTCAAGATATGAGCTTTTTTTTTTTGATCGGCTGCACCAAGTGTTGCGAGCTTTGAGAAGAGATTAGCTCGCAAATTTTTTGCCCTTGATTTTTATTGGATGTTCATGGTTGTTGGGATATCAACTACTCTAATACCACTTTATTAAGGATCTAGTATCGAGATATTACAGCAGAAAGAAAGAAGAAAATAAAATAAGAACACAATCAAGTATATGGATCAACCTAAAGACTCACCTCCATGGGACATGCAAAGCTCCACTATGAAAGAAAAAAATAAGTACAAGAGGAGAATACCCACTCTCAACTCACCATACATAAATCTCTTTCAACTAAAAGCTATCCTCACTAAATCTCTTTCAAAATTTCAAGAAGATCCTCAAAAGCTACAAGATGCTCTGCTCTTACAGCCTCCATGTCGGATGCTATGCACTTATTACTTTTCTCTCTCGCGGGCTGCACGTACTCGATACTCTATCAAGCTTATCTCAATGACTGCCTGAGCCTCTCTACATGCCTCTCATGCCACACGTGCCATCTCCTGCTCCACAGCATCTCAGTTCTTTAAATAGGATGAGAATCTTCTTCTCAGCAGTTCATAGAAATCTTAATAGGGCTCTTTCTCCTAATATGAGTCGAACATGATCTTGATGGAGTATTGAAATATTTTTCAATCTTTAGATCATGACCGCAGTCCTTCATGGTCGCTGCATCTTATGGTCCACGTGCAACTCTTATAGATCCTTTGGATTAATTACGATCCGAGTCCAAATAAAAAATTCTGTCATATTCTATTCATCTCCATCGAGCTGGCTCTATCAATGGTCGAGCTAGCTCGACTGCATCTCGTCCGAACTTTTACTTTCTATCTACCTGAGAGAGTCGGCTCGATTGCGGTTCAAGCCAGCTCGATCTCAGTCTGAGCCAACTCGATCCCATATCCAAATTAGCTTGACTGCTTGATGATTTGATTCTTCTTTACTGTGGATCAAATTCAAGATGTCAAATCCTAATAATCTCCATCTTGACTCGACATTCGGTCTCCACCTAACTTTGAGAGCTTGTGATCCATTTTATCCCCATGTCCTAGGGCATGCTTTTTATCTCATGGATGGATAAATATGGGAGTCGAGCCAAGCTGCTCGATCCCACCTCTGTCAACTGTTGTGATCCTCCTGATCTGAGACTTTTTTGGGATAGCTTTCTGCAGTAATAAAAATTTTATTTTACGACGTCGCATGTCATCCTCCCAAGTCTCTCGTCTCATGTCCGATCCACCTTCATTTGGAGCTCCATCTCGCACTAGGCTCCCTCTAGCTCCTGAAGCTCCACCTTGCATTGGGCTTCTTTCTAGATAGTAATATTTACTCGTCCTCTTCTTTTCCTCGAATATCTTTCTATCGTTGTGTATGACCTTCAAGATTCCATCATCAGCTATCCACCTATAGCCATTTAAATCCAGTCTGCTCAGTGAAATAAAATTCTATCTGAAATTAGGTGTGTATTGGACCTCCCCCAATCTTCTCACTGCACTATGATGTGTCTTCCAGCTGACTATCTCGATGCCTCTGATTGTATAACTTGATCCATCCGGCAGATAAACATTGTCCTCACTACTTTCTAGGGAGTCAAACTACTCTCTGCAATAAACATGATATATATATGTAGAATCTAAAATTTATTGCTAGAAAGAAGTAAATACCTTATCAGATATCTCTAGAACATCATCCTCTGACTCGCTATTGGTTGTCACTATAGTAGCCCTCGTCTGATCCTTGAGTTATGGGTAATCCTTGACTCAATGCCCTAACTCGTTGCATCTATAGCATCTAATCTTGCTAGGATCCCTCATCTTAGACTTGGATCGTCCTTCTCATGATCCTCTGTGGTTCCATCTACTGCCTCCTACTCCTTCAGAAACTATCAAAGTTGAGCTACCACCATCTGAGCTCGAAGCTGGATTTTCTTTCTTGAGAATCTCATTCTGGAGTATTGCTGCAGTGACCTCATCCATCTTGATGGTGCTCTTTTTCACTAGAAGAGCAGTCACCAAGGATTCATATGAAGAGAGAAGCGATGCTAGCAAGACTAATGCCCTAGTCTTCTTCTTAACTTTTTTACCAATGCTGAGGAGGTCGGTGAGGATTTTTTAAAAGTTAGATAGATGCTCCTGCACGTTTTGGCCTTCGTCCATCTACAGCTGGTAGAACTGCCTCCAAAGAAATAGCATGTTGGTGAACGATTTCGCTATATACAACTCTTCAAGCTTCAACCACAGAGCCGTCAAAAAAGTCTCATCAAGTACATGGATCACCATATTATTGGCTAGATACAAGCGGATTGTGCTCACCACTTGCATCTGGATTCGCTTCCAATCCTTCACCTCTATGGTGGTTGGCATCTCGTCGTTCAAGAGAGTGTCGATCAACCCATGTTGGATGAGGACATCCTTTATCCTTACTTGCCACAAGAAGAAATTATCCTTTCCATCGAATCTATTGATCTCCATCTTGATTGCACTTATCTTCTCCATATTCTTTAATCATATCTATTGCTGCAATCTGCACTCTGGTACAACCTGGCTCTGATATCAATCTATTAGGATATTAGTTACTCTGACACCACTTTATTAAGGATCTAGAACCAGGATATTGCGGCAAAAAGAAAGAAAAAAATAAAATAAGAACATAATCAAGTACGTGGATCAGCTTAAAGGCTTGCCTCTATGGGGTATGCAAAGCTTCACTATGAAAGAAAAAATAAGTACAAAAGAAGAACACCCACTCTCAATTCATTATACATAAATCTCTCTCAACTAGAAGCTACCCTCATTAAAGCTCTCTCAAAATTTCAATGAGATCCTCAGAAGCTATAAGATGTCCTGGCCTCACAGCCTCCACGCCGGATGCTATGTACTTGTTACTTCTCTCTTGCAGGCTGCATGTACTCGACACTGTGCCAAGCTCTTCTCAACAACTGTCTGAGCCTCTCGACAGCTGCCTGAGCCTCTTATGCCACATGCGCCACCTCTTACTCCATAGCATCTTAGTCCTTTAAATATGATGAAAATCCTCTTCTCAGTAGTTTACAGGAGTCCTAATAGGACTCTTTCTCCTAATATGAGTTGAACATGATCTTGATAGAGTTTTGAAATATTTTTCAATCTTTAGATCATGACCGCAGCTCTCCATGACCGCTGGATCCTGTGGTCCACGCACAACTCTTATTGATCCTTTAGATTAATCATGATCCGAGTCCAAACAAAAAATCCCATCCTGTTCTGTTCGTCTTCATCGAGTCGGTTCTGTCAGGGGTAAGCTGACTCGACTGCATCTAGCCCGAATTTCTGCTTTCTATCTGCCTGGGAGGCTGGCTCGATCTCAGTCCGAGCCGACTCGATCCCATATTCGAACTAGCTCGACTGCTTGATAATTTGATTCTCTTCTGCTATGGATCGAATTTGAGGTATCAAATTCTAACAATGGTGGCAAAGTTGGAGGCTAGATCCTTGATCTTTTATAGGTATTTTATCATGTTTGGCTCCTATGTTTCATATTCTCCCTAAACCTGGTCGAGATGAGCTATCAATCACTATGAACCATGTGATGTCGAACTCTCATATCTTTCATCATTCTCAGACTCGTCATGAGTGCCTCATATTCGGCTTTGTTATTGGAAGCAGAAAACTCGAAGCGTAGGGTATATTCTGCGATCACTTCATCCGGACTCATCAAGAGCAATCCAGCTCCCATGCCTGTGGTGTTCGAAAAATCGTCTAGATGGAGAACCTAACATTCATTGATCGTTGGAGTTGCCTGAGTATTCGATTCCTCATCTAGGATGGTACACTTTAGAATGAAATCAGTCAATACTTGAGCTTTAATAGACGATCTTGAGATATTTGATGTCAAACTCTTCTAACTCGATGACTAATTTAGCTAACCATCTTAAGGTATATAAAGCAAAAGCAATTACATATAAAATAAAAAAAATAAAAAATAAAAATTTTTTATTTTATATATAATCTAATAATTTTATTTTTTTTATTCTTACTTTTTATTTTTATAATATTAACAAACAAAACTTTTTGATTTTTATTTTTAAAAATAAAAAAAATAAAAAAAATATTTTTTAATTACTAACCAAACGCATTCTTAATTATTGGTTCATCTGATCATCATTCCATCTCCAACGAAAAGACATCATTTTGTAGCCTCTCACCCCTGAAAGCCGCCCGGAATCCGATTCCCAGTCCCCTCCTCGCCGACGCCAAATCCCTCTGCCACCCCCACCATTCCCTCTTCTCCTCCGTCCCCGACTAACCCTTTCTCCGCCTCCCCCTCTTCGGCGCCCCTCGCCGCCTCGCGGCCGCGCCCGAGGCCATGGCCTCCACGGAGCTGGACAGGGACCAGAAGCCCAAGACCCCAAGGAGAACAAGCTCTGGGGTGGGCGCTTCGAGGACAGCGTCACCGACGCCGTCGAGCAGTTCAGCGAGTCCGTCTCCTTCGACAAGGAGCTTTACAAGCACGACATCATGGGCAGCTGGGCCCCCGCCGCCGTGCTCGCCCACCAGGTGCTTGCCTTTCTCCCCCAGGCCCAATGGATTCGCGCCTCTTATTTAATCTCTCCGGGTTCTCTAACCATAGGCTGTGTGATTGCCCTTTTGCATTCGAAATGTGCGACGATATAATCTTTAAGAATGTTGTACTCCAAATTTAGCTTCTTTCCGTTGCCATGGATGCAGTGTGTTATTGTTGCGAAGTATGGTATGTTTTCGGTTTAGGGTTTTACTGAGTCTGCAATATGCTACGAATGAAACTAATACGGGCGATATAATCTTGTTTTGGCGGGAATTCTCATAGACTTTGAACTAGACTCGTGGGAATTTATGATACGAGTATGTTAATGGGCTTCAGTGGGTGAGAGAAATGGACGGATCGTGTTAATGAAGGAAATTAGAGGATGCATTCCTGCTATCTTGTTGAATGGGTTTGTGAATAGTCACTTCTAGTTTTCGTTTATGGATTTTGTGAAAAATAGGGAGCTTGGAAGAAGCCAAGGCTTTTCCAAGAAATTACTGAGGAAGAGGCCAAGTCAGGTCAGCTATATCTTGCAGTTTATAGCAATATTTTCAAAATACTACGTAAAACTAGTTAAGAATTTGAAGAACCACCACCTATAACATGCATAGAGACTCGTGTAGAGAACAAAACAACATTAGAATTCACACCTTTTCTGTGAAGGCCCCTTAATAAATTAGGTAGAGGGGACAAATACAATATTTGGAGTATCACCCAACTGTAGGTACTGCACAATGAGTAACACGATTGGTCATATGCTTGGTTTTGTTAATTTTGTTTTATATTTTTATGGGTTTATAAATATAAAAACAAACCCTTGGAAAGAAATACTGCTCATATGAATATCATATAATTGTGATATAGCTCGTAAAGTGCTTCTTAAGTAATTCTCAATTTACCTTTTATCTCTCTTTCTCTCTCTCTCTCGTAGTTCCATAAAGTGCATTCTGTTATCTGAATTATGATAACAATGCAGGGTTTAATGACTGATAATGATAGAGACAGTATACTGCATGGACTTGATGAGATAGAGAAGAGAATTGAAGCAGGGGAGTTTGTGTGGAGAACAGATAGGGAGGATGTACGCATGAATATAGAGGCAGCACTCACAGATATGATTGGGGAACCTGTGAAAAAGCTCCACACAGCAAGAAGTTGAAATGATCAAGTTGTGACAGATCTCCGCTTGTGGTGTTGGGAAGCTATCGATAAAATTCTTGCATGCATTAAAGAATTTCAGATTTATTGCACTGATCTCATACTTTTTTAAATATCTATTTGTAGCAAAGTCACCACTTCCTCTTTTCTCTTGGGGCCTTTCTCGCTTTCTTTCCTTTTTGGCTAATTTGTCAATGAAGTTCTCATGAAATATTTCAAGACAAATCATCTAATAGTCACACCATAATGTGGAGTTATATTTGAAGCTTTTCGGTTACAAGATGTTCTCTAGAAAATATGAAATTGTTGTCGGTTGAAATGTATCATATGACAAATTACAAGCAGAGAACAAACAAAACCTCCATCTGATAGGGGTGATGTATGACATATTTAGATGGCTGACAAGGCAGCAATTTCATTAGCTTAATGAACTGGTTAATGAGCCAGCAGAGCGATTGTTGATTTTAGTGCGTTAGATTAGTTATGATGGTCCTTGTTTTGTCACTTTTCCTCAAAATTACAATGTTTATGCTCATTGATAACTGGAAACTTCAAACCAAGTATCCAAAGATCGAGGTATGGATCCATACTGGTCAACAGCTTGTATGATGCATACTTCATATGGGATCATAATGAGCCAGTATGAGACCATTTAGTATGGAAGAAAAAAACATTCATGTTGACTAGTATGAGTTTGGTTCAGGGTCTGCTGGTAACTTTGGGTACCTTGTACAATTCCCTGGCTGTGGGCTTTTCTCTAATTCTTGCTTCATTCCCCATCTTGTTGGTTCTTTATTGAACCTTTTGCTGGGTATAGCAGCATGGATTAGGTTTTGTAGTCTGCAGCCTTCACCTAAATTGTATTTCAAATATGTTTAATTAAACCACAAGGGACTGCCAGTAGTTCAGTATGAAGGGGTTACTCCATCTTTGGCTGTCCTGAACCCTGTGATATAAATTGACCATTTTTTAAGGGGTCTGCTGTCATAGCTGCACCTGGTTATTCTACTGATAATAAAAATGCATGCAATTAACCTTTTTTTTTTTGGAGTCCCAACCTTTTCCTGGTATGCCTATAAAGTTTCAACATAAATTCTGATCAGTAACATATCAGTCTTGCTAATGTTCTTTCATTTTCTCAACTTATTTCTGAATTCCATGACCACCAAGACCATTACCTTTTTATTGCTTAAATCTACCAAAAGGATTTGCAACGTGAAAACATTCTGGTCTCTGTGTCCTATAATGTTTCATAGTTAAGTAGTTTGATTGTATATTCTCATGTTGTCTATAATTTCTCTTCAGTATAATCATGCCACATGGTATATTTAGTTGAACTTGGGCTAGTTCTCATAATTTCAGGTGGCACTGGTTTGTTTGTCTTTAGAAAATGAAGGATTGATTGTTCCTGGTTACACCCATCTCCAGAGGGCGCAACCTGTTTTACTGCAACATGTTCTGTTAGCATATGTTGACCAGGTAAAATAATTCTTGTATTCACTTTTTTTTTTTATTTTGGATTTTCAAAGTCTCTAGAGTCTAAAATATTATAGTTGTAATTCCTTTTTGTTTGGGCTAAGCTGTTTCATTTTTGATGGAAGCACGAGAAGATGTCGATATTTAAGAGGAAGAAGCAAGATGTTCAAACTGCTTAAACAACTACTGTGATAAAGTAAAATTAGAGATCATGTTGTTAAGCTCATAAAGAAAAATATCCTGTTGTTATGGCTTTCACAATCTCTAGGTCATGTCATCATCTCCTAATTGTTGGAAAATGAGCCTGATAGTTGGAACGATGTGAAAGGTCAAGAAAATGATAATAGATTTGTGAGAAGGTTCATGTGGAGCCTAACAGAAGAGAGTTGAGAAGTAAAATGTATGACCAGAACTATTATGTCTTTATGATGCTCAGCATAATCATTGATTACATAATATACCTGAAGATTAAGTTGATGGGAGGCTTCATTTATGTTAAACAAGTTTGTACTTGTGAACACAGAGGTAGACCTGCTTTTATGTGAACCTAATATTCCAGTTAGTCTTAACATGTTGGAGTGCAAAGAGAGAGTTAACAAGATAGACGAATGAAGGCAGATTTGCATTTATAAAACTAACATGCATTCACTTGCATGGGAATCTCTTTACTGGCACTTAAAACCTGTTATATATATATTTTGAAATAATCACCGCAAGATCACATACCATATCCACACCGTCAACCATGCACAAGCAAACTGGTGTAATGCAGGGCCATTTTGTGATTTGAAAATTGTGGACAATTAGGACGAGCCTTTAAAATGATTATTTTAGTTAAAGCCATGCGAACATGTTTGATCTTCAATCAGTGAAATAGTCTCAATCCTTGAAACTTGAAAGAGCCAGTATCATTCTATTGAAACATTTATGAGCATTCTCACTGCTTGCTCTGTTTCTTTAATTGATGCTACCAGCATTTTTATGTCTTCACTTGTTAATTTCTTAAACAAACAAATTTTGCCTGTCATTTTAACACATCTTCTTCTTCCACCTTTAATGTGCCAAAGATGATGCATTAATTCTTTGCAGTAAGCTGTATGTGTGGCAACTATTTCTGTTTCTTCTGGAGTAATGAGATTCAATAATATGAGTATTTGGATAATTTTGATTGCATCAAAAAACATGCCAGTACATCCTGGAACTCACCCTCTGGATAATTTACATGCATATGATAATATGCCGCAGCTTGAATGTGATGCTGGTCGTCTGGTTGATTGCAAGGATTGGATGAGCTTCTGTCCCCTTGGTACTTGTGCTTTGGCTGGTACCGGTGTTTCCCATCAACGGGTTCATGACTTCAGATGCTTTGGGGTTTACTGTTCCCATGAAGAACAGGTATATTTTCCTCCATTCGAATCGTTACTTGCTATGCTATTGCAAAACTTGTCACCTTTACTGCACCTCGCAGCTCTCCAGCCTCAACCGCCTAGCATTTTCAATGGGAGTTCAATGTGGACTTTTGGTGGTTGTGAAGATCCAACTTTGTTGAATACTTGCATGGTTTGCTTTATTGAACTTACTTATAGCTATGCACCTAATACTTGGTTGAAGTCAGTGGATTCATCACTCAGTTCAAATTTCATTCGTTTTTGAAATTGCCTCCAAAGTCCACACCAATAGAAAGGAATTACATGATTCCGAGTGTTACCTCAGGTTGTCTACGTATAGGGTGTTTGAAACCAATTCAAGCCCGAGGATGTTCAACATTTACTCCATTTCTGTGTATATTCATTTTTTTGGTAGATGTATAAATCCTGAGCTAATATTTATTTGGAAAACCTAGAGATCATTTGTTAAAATTTTGTTGATTTCCTTGAAAGAAGGTTTTTTTTGGGAATAAAAGCAAGAAGAAGGTGTCTCATTAAAAAACAAAGAAATTAATGCTAAAGAAAGTTGTTACCAGTGGAAAATAAAAACAGCTAGGAATTTGAACTGTTTCAGCCTATTCCTTCCCATTCTTTATGTTAGTGTGGCTATTCTTCTTGTTGAAATTGTTGTGTTACATAGCATTGATGTAGTATCAGATCGTGATTTTGTCTTGGAGCTCCCATCAGCGAATTCCATTACTGCAATTCATCTTTCGCGGCTGGGTGAAGAATGGGTTTTGTGGGCATCAGAGGAATTTGGATTCTTGACGCCTAATGACTCAGTATCCACAGGAAGCAGCATTATGCCTCAGAAGAAAAATCGAGATCCAATGGAACTTGTTCATAGAATGTCTGCAAGAGTCGTGGGAAACCTTGTGACTCTTCTAGTCCTCTGCAAAGGGCTTCCACAATCTTACAATCGTGATCTGCGAGTATGCTTTGTATAGCCGGTTTATTATTGCACCCTTTCTTAAAATGGTGAGACATTTTGCTGTTTAAATTTGCTGCTTATAATTGATAAATATAATTGTTTCCGCTGGAGCAGGAAGACAAGGAACCTCTGTTTGACAGTGTTAGGACTATACTAGGAATGCTCGAAGTAACAACTGAATTTGCCTACAACATTACCTTCAACCGTGCAAAAATTGAAAGAGCTCTACCTGCTGGGCATCTTGATGCTACAACCCTTGCAGATTACCTTGTGAAGAAGGTAGGCTGATTTTTGTGTTGCATTTCACACGTTGATGGAGCACTCACTTTAAGTTTCTCTGAAGCGCACAGCATGGTACTTCTACTCAAAAGAGACTGTAAACTATATTTAAAGAAGGATTAATTGCAAAGTTTGCTTTTAAGTTCCCGAAATCTGCAATTCACATATTTAAAATTCGGAAATTAGTTTTAAATTCAAATTTTCATGCCATTAAAAGTCTCAGATTACTCTCTGCAAGTTTGGTGATGTTCCATGCCTTCTATTTTATTAGTTTATTAAAGAACAACTGCTACACATTCATGTTTCTAGATCTCCCTCTTAATTTGTTTTCTTTTTTGGCACCTTGCCATTTTTTCATGGCTTTGCCTTTTGTTGTGCAGGGGATGCTATTCAGAACTTCTCGTGAAATAGTAGGAAGGTCTGTTGCTCTGTGCATTGCAAGGAACTGCCAGCTTTCGGAGCTTGCTCTTGATCAACCACGGAGCGTAAATCCTATTTTTGAGGAGGATGTCTATGAATAACTTGGAGTAGAAAACTCGGTGAAGAAGTTGGGGTCCTATGGGTCAACAGGTAGGTTCAGGATGTGTGGCCGAGCAACTCAAACTTCTAGGTTTCAAAGCTTCATATTGAGATCAGACAATTTTGGACATTACTGTTTTATTTGGTATGAAGCATGAATTGTTTGATATGAAGTATGAATTGAAGAGAAGGATGGATGGAAAAGAGAATGGATGAAAGATTTATTCATCTTTTCATATATTTGGTGAAACATTGAAGGATGGATAAAAATGATTCTTTCCTCTGTTGAAGAATGAAAGAAAGAATGAATGATTTTTATATAATACTTTTACCAAACTATCTTTTAAAAAAATTATTACTATTATTAATTTATAATATTAATTTATATTAAATAACTAAATAATATATAAATTTATAATCATTATAATTTATAATTATATAAATATTTAATTTTAATTTAATTTAATTTAATAAATAATTTTATAATTAAATTATTAATTCATTAATTATATAAATAATTAATTAATTTATAATTTAATTTAATAATTAATTCATTAATAATATAAATAATTAGTTAATTTATAATCTAATTTAATAATTAATTAATATTATATAAATAATTAATTAAAAATAATAAGTAAAATAGAAAAATTAAAGATAATTCTAGTTATTTAATTATAATTATCAAAATTATGTATTTAAATTATAATAAAATTTAATAATATATTAATAATAATATATATAAAAATATATGAAAATAATATGAATGAAAAAATGAAGAAATATTATAGTTTTGTAAAAAAAAATTAATGAAGGATAATTTTATGTATACAAAAATTGACTTATCAATGCTTCATCCATCCTTCCTTCATCTTTTCAATTTAGGAGGATGCAAATTGGTAGATCCATTCATCTTCTCTGTAACTTTTTGAACCAAATGATGGATGAAGGCCATCCATCCTTTCAATCTCATCCATCCTTCTCAATCAAATAGATTTACGAGTTGTAAATGATTATTGGATTCAGTGTATATTCCTATCAGTTGGTTTTTTGAATTATCATTGGATATCACTTTTTTGGGAAAAGCTAGTAGGCTAAATTTCTTGGCTTATAAATCTTGCTTTTGTAAATCTCTTAGATTTCATCATGTCCCCCACAGCCTACTCATCACCATACCGCACGCACAGACACAGAAATTATCAAGTGCTAATTCAGTTAACACTCCTGAACATCATCCATAACTGGGGTTCTGAACATGTGGCGATTCAATCAAAAAGTCTACAAATATAACTCGACTATTGTTTTAGTACAGCCAGTTCTTTTCTGCAGCTGCTTTCATTTGTCATGAATTCATATCTATCAGGTAGGTGATACTTCATGTAACCGAGAATTCTCTATGAAGAGTTCTTATAATCCATTGATTAATTAATTTAAGGACCTCATCAACCCTAAGGCCAAAATAGATCATAAATCATACATTTTTGATCATCTGTTTTAATACTTCTAGTAACCAGATATTAAATCTGTCAAATGTATGTTACAATCCTAGAGTAAAGTTAACCCAAATAATAAGGCTCGCTAGCTACAGTCTGGAGAGATGGGTGATAATATATAAATATTCTTATTGAACACAAAGTTAAACAATGATGCTAACTAAGAGTAGCAAAACCTGACAAAAATTTAGTAGAACAGCAAACTAGTAAATGCTTATGATTTTAAAGAAAATTCCAATCCAATTTTAGAATAGATGGGCAATGAGGTTGATTTATTACTTTACTTTCTCTAAAATAGTACCCATAAGACAATAGTTGACAATCTGATTATTGAACACCATAAGAAATTTGACAATATATCAGGGTTTTGCAAGAAGGGAAAAAATAAAAGAAAAAAAAAAAAAGCCAGGCAACAATCATCCACATTATCAGCGGAACAAACCATGGCTGGAAAATTCGGTAGTCAACAGCAGCTTCATCTGTCTCTGTCTAGAGTTCATCCTGAAATCATGAACAGTAAACAGATAAGCACACCCATAGATTTGCAAATTTTTCAGATCTTTTAGTGATATTACGAAAACATTGGAGCTAAAAAAAAAATACATGCGGTTTGTCCTTGTCTTCATCTGGGTCTATATGGACATCATCATCATCATCTTCCTCCTCTTCTTCATCCTCCTCATCCTAGAACATAAAAATATGCCCAGAATGCAATTAAGTAAAACTGGATATCGCTTACAAATTTACAAAGAACATATCGTCATGCAGAAATTACCTTTCCAATTGGATCATGGTTAGATTCCTGTTGGGAAACACAGAAATACACGAGTTATGAAGGGTAAATTAATCTAGGAGGAAGGATAAAAAAAAAGTAATTTACCACCTTTCACCACAGCAGTAACAGCACCGATAACATGTACGAATATATTTTAACCAAATTATCAGACTCATACATTAGACAAATCAGAAAAGGTGAGAGGTCTTGGCAGACGCTAATAACAAGTTTGATGATGAAAATACCATACATTCAAGTACCCATTCATCATAAACACAAATCACTTTGGTGCATCAACAACCATGACCAAATTATACCGTGTATGAACAAAAATAAAATTTTATTTCCATTTGATGGGTCCAGATTATTTCATAACGCAGCAGCATGTAGAACTCTAATTCTTTTGCATGCGGGAATGCGCTCCATTTAGGGCTTGTGAAGGTGAGCCCAACTGCAAAGTAAGTAGATTAGGGCATACTTTTTCATTGTAGTAAATGCTAAGTTATCAAAAGGGTAATGTGGAAAAGTAGGACAGTTGGGTTTTTGAATTACATTATTTTGATTTCAGAATTTATTAACCATTGGATCTTACACAAAATGAAAGAGTTCTGGCCATTAGAGTGGTCACGCGTGTTCATATCTACATGCTTGTTAAATCTAGTAACCCATGGTTACTAATACAAACCAATCTTTAATTTTAACATTATATGAAGGGTTATACCTAAATGTAAAATTTCTGGACAAGCATCAGAAAAGTTAGCCTACTTTCGTTCGGTCGTAATATCTATATTGCATGAGGCATTATGTGTAAATGTGTAATTGTTCGCTGCAAGTTAGCAAATAATTCATTCTGTGTATTTCAATTATATTCTAATATTTACACATTGTGAGGGGTTATGTGTAAATGTGTAATACTTCCACATGCGCCAGCTTTCCTACTTTAGGTTAATTATAATATTTACATTTTGTGAAAGGTTTATGTGCAAATGTGTAAGTCTTCAGCGTAAGTCAGCATCGACATGAAGACTTTACATTAACGGTAAGGTTCCCATTTATGAGGGGTTATGCATAAATGTGTAATTTGTCATCCTAAGTCAGCAAGTTTGTTGCCAACTTTCATTCAACTTTAAACTAGAGTTGGTGGTCTATTGCTGGTTCAGCTTCAAATTTAAACCAATTTGGCAACTTATGCCGAATTAGATCAACGTAAATATTACGTTGTGCTGGTACCTAAACTAAGTGGGCATTTATGGATATTTGTTTAATTTTAAATATGAGTTTCAAATCGTTTTCTGATTTGTCCCTCTTACGTACACCTTAAATTGCATCGTTGCTCTGTGTCTTAATCTATTACTTTGGGGAGAATCCATCTCTCCTCAGCCCTCAAATCCTCCCTAAGTTGAGACACTGACATCAAACTCACCATCAATCTTTCCATCCTTGAATGCCCCCATTCAAAAATCCGAGAGAATTCCTCCAGATCCATGGAGAGAATATGTGGTCAGCAAAGGAGAACATAAAAGCCATTGACATCATTCCCACTATCAAAGCTAGGACCAGGGATAAAAAAAAATTACTTAATTTCACCTATCTGATAAACATGACAAGAGTACTTTAATAATGAAAAATAGACGGTAATAGAAGCATCGATGCAGTAATTTTGGTGACCATACCTTCTCTTCTTTCCTTCTTTCAGCCTCATCAAATGCTTCCTTAGCTTTCTTCTCAGCCTGCAAATACGTCACACCTTAGAGTGAACTTATAAGCAAGCATGACAAAAAGATTCTAAAGAAAACCGGAATGCTTAAAGACATACATCCTTGTTTTTGCCCCAGGTTTCTTCAGCAAAACTCTTTGCATATTGAGGGTCATCACAAATTAAAATGTTGTCAAACAGGGTTCCTGATTTAACCTGGCAAATAAATTTACAAAGTCAGTAGAGTGCACGAAAAGTTCCAGTGTGACTTCGTCATAGATTTACCTGCCACAGCTCTATGCCCACATATCTCAAGTTAGGATAAACATAAATGTCTGGATCTTCCTTGTAATCTGCAATGAAGCGGCAAGTTATATTCCAATTAAGTAATTACAATCCGACTAAATGGTTATGAAAAGAATAAAATTATAAAATAACGAACATAGACTACTAATCTAGAGAAAAGGACCAGGATTATCAATCATTGGAGGCTTCCATTTTCCCTTGTAGTTGGGGTTCTTGATTTTCTGTCAGGAAAAAGAAGAAGAAGAAGAAGAAGAAGAAGAAATCATTAATCACTTCTTTTATTAATCCTTCCTTAGAGTTGAGCTCTATACTCAGAGGGATAATGCTTAGTTTGTTGTTATTGCTAAAGTAATTAGAGTTATTTGTTTTACCATGCAGCTAACAAGTTAAAATTGGACATATACCCTTTGTTTCCAGGGCCCCTTGTATTCAGGATTTGGCTTCATAGGGGCCTTCCATTCACCATCTTTTTCATCATTCCAGTCTTCTGGCTGCATCACAGTTAAAAAAAAAACACGAACAGCTGTAAACTAACAGCACAACATTTCCCTTCGGCATAATGTTTTATTAAAGTCTCTCTTTTTTTCCCCCCAAAAAAAAAAAAATGCAAGGGTGTGAAACTCAATCAACCACCTTCTTAGCATCAAGACCAGGTATCTCCTTGGGGATGTCATCATAGCCCTTCACCAATGATAAAAGTTTGTTAGTCCACTCAGAAGAATTGTTTTTGTATTTATTATCCTTATAATACCTATAAAAGAAACTGCTAACTAAAGTAATCTACGACACAGATTGGACATAAATGGGCTCATTTAGAACTATTATATTTACGCTACCCTTGACCAATATGCCAGGGGTATATAGAAAGACGTACGTGCACTAACTTCAACCAAACTCAGGCCTCAATATAATGTACTCCATGTAATAAGTCGTATAGAAAGCAAGAACACAGGAAAAATGTCAATGTACTAAAAATGCCTAAACATTCTCCTAGCCAGAATAAGTTGCTGTTGTTCAGCAAGTTAAACCAGATAAACAGCGAGAAGAGATAGAAGTTTCCTAACTTCTGAAACAGTGAGAGAAAAATAAATACAAAACCTCTGGTTTCTTATGTTCAGGATCAATAATAAATTTCTTGTCGTCCCAATCTTCAGGCTGCAGGTTAGCAACAACAAAGCTTTTGGTAAAATTTCGAAGCAAATTATGCTCCTGGAAATCTGAAGGATGCAAGAACTACTCATAGAAACTGTTCACCTTTTTGGCTTCAGGATCCTCAATTTTCTTTGGCGGAAGAATATCCCAATCAGTAAATATGCTTCCTGATTCCTTCTCTTTGTTATCTATTAGAATACTGTATGTAGCATCCGGGCGGATGATGAAAGTGTACACATGAGTCAGTTGATCATTCTCACATGGCACATCCTTCTTATTCATGTGGGTCTTTCCATTTTGTGAAAGAATGGCATGAACCTTCTTGGTGTTCTGCCCGCAGATGTCTGCTCCGAACATGATACTGAAATTTCCGTGCACACATGTTTGGTATAGCAAAATGTCAAGCCAAAAAGTAGGAAAGAGGTACTGGTGACAAGGAGTTGTATATATACCATACCTATAGGGTGTCTCACCACCAAACTTCTTTTGATCAATTTCACCACTAAGCAGCTTCATGTAGGCGCCGGCGCAGCCAAATTTTTGCTCGCGTTTCACTGAAAATTGGAAAACCAATGTTTTGTCTCTGTTACTGAACTCCGGAAACTCTGCTGAAATTGCATAGAATCTATAGTCCTCCATGGTTTGGATGCCTGTGCATAAAGATAGAAAACCCAACAAAAATGAACAAACAAATTACATTTGGATGAGTTTCATAATGCTGAGTCAGAAGTGGTTTGAGGGTGTAAAAATGATACCTTTATCATTTGGATCACCACTCCAATTACCCGAAGTATGGTGCCACTTACCCAACATCTTCTCATCCTTCTTCCAATCGGATTTGACCCACCACTTCTCCCATCCATCTTCAAGTTGAGGCAACATCAGTGAAGGAGAAGGAAAAAAAAAAAAAGAAGAAATATCAACTCAATAACAAGTACTTCACAGAAGTTATATAACTGGTTCATGTGATCTTTTTTTCTTTCACCACCCTCAAGTTTCATGTAGTCAAGCACCAAGTGAAAAGAACTGGCATTGCTAAGCATACAATGGAATCTTATAGAGTTATTTGAAGATCTAACCAAATATTTTTGTTGAGATTACATATAAAACTTTCCTTTATCACAATTTAAAGATCAATCCAGAAAATATCTGTTTCTGCTAGAGCAAGAGCAGCAGGCTCCACTCAATGCCAGCTCCTCCTCCTCCTCCGCCTTTTGCCATACCACTCGTGCTTTTAAAATCAATGAAGCATATGACAAGGGACGATGGTGATTGTATAAATTTGGATGTGAGAGAAACAAAGAGACCCCATGATCCTGTTTTAATTGGCCAGGCTTCTAACACAAGTTCATGACAATGTACTTAAAAAAGAAGCAAGAAATTATTTGTTCCTCAACTAGTTATCATACATATTGGAAGAGATCATAATAATTATTTTTTCACTCTTGTGCCATGGAATCCAATACCAAAAATCCATAATCGGATAAGGGAGAAGAAAAGGAGTTCGGATCCTCTGCGGTGTGTCTTTTGCATTAGACAATACCGTACCATGCTAAATAGCCACCACATCATCCATCTCTGAGACAGACAGCTGCTGTTTGTCGTAGAAATCCAAGCAGTTGCTCTCAGTGCCATACATAAGACACATCCTAGACAACCATTGGTCTCCGAGATGGATGACATGGCGGCTATTCAGCATGGTACAGCATTCTGCGATGCAAAAGGCACACTGCAAAGGATCCTAGGTAGAAGATAAGAAAGGAGATACGTGCTTAAGATTTGATTCAGAGGATATTTTGGTCATAAAACATGCAATGATGTCCCTTAACACATATGGTAATGGCTTCTTTGGGGTCTGTTCGTGGAAACTTAACACAAGAGCCTAACTGCAGTTTAGACAGATATTTTCTAGATCGAATTGTAAATAGTGATATGAAATGTACCGCTGGCAAAAAAACAACAACAAAAAAAAAATGCCAATCTTATATACAGCAAGAAGGAAAAGTTGAAAGGTCTGCTCTTTTTCTGTTCTTGAGTCCAATTTGATCAGATTACTGTGACATGAATAACAAACTTTAAAATTCGCATTGTGACGCAGCTTAACACTATCAGTTATAAACAAGCAAATATTAAACCATACACCCCAACTAAATACAAAACCCTGAACTATGAACACGCTGAGACAGTCTAAAATCAAGACATATAAAATAGAAAAAAAAAAAAAAAAAAGTCCTCGAATAGAGTGCAAGACTTACTAAGCAAAAGCATGAAACTAGATAACTCTTGCTTTAATATTAACCAAGATTCCAGAACACAATGACACAGTCATCTGAACTACAACTAAAACAGCAAGTAATGCGAAGTACGACAGTCAGCAAAAGGCATGATATCTTCAAAGCAGGCATCAATCGAGTTCTTTTTTATTTTTCTTTTTTCTTTTTTTCTTTTTGAAACTGATCCAAAGGCAAATAGTGATCAAACAGAGGAGTAGAGAACAGAGGAAAGGTCAGCAAAAGCCAGAGCATGGTACCATTGAAGCGCTCCTCAAAGAAGACTTCTGCGGAGGCAAGCGAGAGGAGAGAAAGCACGAGGGAAACGGAGGAGATGAGCGGCGGCTTCCTCGAAATCGCCATTGGCCCAAGGAAGAGAAGGGAAGAGGAGAGCTCTCTTCCGGAGAGAAGGCTCGGTACTAGGCTCCACTGTTGCCAAAGAACGAAGAAGCCGGAATATAATTTCGAGGTGCGAGCTGACGACGATCACCACCCGTAAGATTACCTCCACATCCATGACAAACTTTATTATTTGCTAATTCTTCTCAACGAAAAAGATTATTGAGATAAATGCTATCTGTCCCACAAAAAATTCTGAAAAATTTATTAATTTTAATTTATCTTTTTCTGAAAACGACTGATGGGATCCGGTGCATTATGATGGTATCCTCTTAGAGACTACTGAAGGACAAATTTGGCGTGTTGGTCTCAAACGACCAACCTTACTTACCTCCTGTTGTACCATAACTAGATTTATGCCAAGTTTCACATATTTTCTAAACAGTGAAATTTATGTATTACCTAAATATTAATTAATTTTTAAATTTTGATAAATATATATCAATAAATTGAAATAATGCTGTGTCCAATTAGCAGCGTTTATACGGGGATAACATCATCAAACCAAGCTACTTGAATAGCATGTAACCAGGAACTTTTTCTAAGATATATTTACCAAGCTTTTTTTTTAAAATAATTATTTATTTTTTTAAAAAAATATTTAATTAAATTTATTTTAAAAAATAATTTACTTTTAAATAATAGCAAAGCAGTTTTTCAAGAAAGCAGAAAATCAAAATTTTTTTAAAAAATAAAAATAAAAATAAAAAATTAATTTTTTAAAAATATAAATATTTTTACTTAAAATTATTATTTATCATAATTATTCTTATTTATTTTTACTTAATTCTTTCATTATTCTCACACTGACTTTCTCATTATTTATCTTTTAATTAAATAAAAATAAAAAAATTAATAAAAATTAACTATAATAAATATTTAAAATTATTTATTTATTTAAATAATATTAATTTTAAATCAAATCTATACATATTTTTTTTTTTATATATATACATCCATCTTTAATAAATATATTTTCATTAATTTAAGGCCAGTTTACGATGGCTTTATCTTTGTTTTCCATTTTTAGAAGCCCACTGACGAAGAATAAACTGGTCTGGATGGCATGCATGATAATTTTTTTTTATTTTCTTAAATTGTTTGTAAAGTCTTTAGATTTTATGATAGCTGAAATTATTGGCTTTTTAAAGAAAAGCGAGAATAAAGGTAACAAATACCACAAATGCTACCTTCATCAATCTTCATGTGGCATTTCATCACCAGCCAGCGGCACGTTGACGAAGGCAGATTAGCTTACGGTGAGCATAACCGGCGAATGGGTGTTGCTAACTGGCTACATTGGCGCGAGTATAAGCGCTGCAGGTTTGTGCTCTCATGAGTTTAAGGATTTCCCGGTTTTCCACGTTTCTCCTCTCTTAGCCGGTGAATAATATCAGCTATCCGATGGGCAGAGGAGGCAGGAGGAAGGTGGCAGGAATCGATGCATCACGCTATCTATTTTCTGCAACACCAAAGTAAAATATGGGGAAACGTTGACTACGGATACTAATTAGGAGTTAGGTTTCATACTTCAAACGCGGCTTGCTCCACCAAGCAGGTAAGTCATCTGTGGACATAGAAATGGATGATTAGTGAACAGTCTTTTATGATGCCTATATCTCATTTAAGTCTTACGTATTGTCTTTATTAATAATGCAAACACTCGGAGAGAACAGAGAGAAAAGTTTTTTTTTTAGATAAACAAAGGGCAGCAGGAAGCTAACCCTTTTTATTGAAGTAAGCTAAAGAATATGTCACGGGAGAAGTATTACATAAAATAAAAATAAAAAAATAAAAAATAAATGGAAGAATGGCCCATCCATGATAAGACAAATAAGGAGAAAAACCACGTGTACACAAGCAAGCTAAATCCAGCTAGATGCTAATCCTTGCATCATCGCAAAGGATAACAAAAATTGCAAAGCATTCCAAAGCCCCTTATGACCGTCGACAATCTTCGAAGAACAAATGTACTTCCAACCGATCCTTGCATCATGGCAAGAGATAACAAAGATTGCAAAATCTTCGAAAGCCCCTCATGATCATCCACAATCTTCGAAGAATAAATATACTTCTAGCTTTGAAAACTTGGCGTAATGTTGTACAGGATGGAGAGAACAGGTCCATTCTTCTTCAAATTTTTTTTTTGTTTTTTTCCTTTCAAATATAGCTTCCAGCTAGCAAGCCACTAACTGATCTCCCACTCTTATCTTCAACTTAGATTTATTTCTGATCCTCTAAGAAAAGTAGTTGGTTTACTTCTCAACTTCAACTAAATTTTAAAAAGTATCCACAAGCTTTGAATAAAAGAGCATTCGAAGAAGAGATGATTTTCAAACTCCAAATTTTCAGCCCATATAATGTACAACCAGAACTGATATTCCAATCTTTCTTAGCAAGTATTTCTCCCATATATAATTTGTTCTTTGTTCCAAGCCATAAGAATAAATATGCTTCTAGCTTTGAAAACTTCGCATAATATTGTACAAGATGGAGAGAACAGGTCCATTCTTCTTCAAATTTTTTTTTTGTTTTTTTCCTTTCAAATATAGCTCCTAGCTAGCAAATTTTTGCCACTAACTGATCTCCCGCTGTTATCTTCAACTTAGATTTATTTCTCGTCCTCTAAGAAAAATAGTTGGTTTACTTCTCAACTTCAACTAAATTTAAAAAAAGTGTCCACAAGCTTTGAATGAAAGAGCATTCGAAGAAGATATGATTTTCAAACTCCAGATTTTCAACCCATATAATGTACGATATTCCAATCTTTCTTAGCAAGTATTTCTCCCATATATAATTTGTTCTTTGTTCCAAGCCATAAGAAGACATTCACTCTCATCAGCAATGGAGTGTTCGAAGGAGCTTTTGCAAATGGATATTTTAGGCCTTCACAATTCAGAAACTTATAGGAGGAATTCATCGAGAATAAACCATTTTGAGTAAGCTTCTACGCTGACACATCAATGATACAAGATGGTCAAATCTAGGCAAAAGTAGAAAGTAACAAAGTCAATTAAGACTCCTAAATAACTATCAAGGGTCTTCTTATTCTGATACACCATCTAAATTCCTCCAACTTCCGGTGCAATGAAATTGCATATTTAGTTTTAAAATACAACCGTGCAACTCTTCGAAGAAAGAGAACAAAGGCACTGAGTTGATCTAAACATCCTTCCCAAATGGATCGGGTCATCAATTCCCACCTTAAAAGCTACATGACTCCAGAAAGCTGAATTTTTCGAGCAAACATCCTTCCATAGAGAAAAATTCAAGATATTGTTTAAATGTTTGCATACTGCATAAAATGCTTGGCTCTTTTAGCCTCGTAGTGCTACTTATCACGTTAATGGTGCGATTCTTGAGCGAGATCTCAATTGCATTATTTGTTGGCCGCACGGGAAGGGCTTATCCACATCTTTTCAGCTGTTAAAGGCCGGTTGGACACACTTTTCATGCATTTTGAATGATATGAGATAAAGGCCTAATTAATAGGAGGAAAATTCATATGCTTTGCATTTTTGTTTTTAGCTTAAACACTTGGGAGAAGCTCTCAATAGGTGTGCCTTCAAGAAAAAAAAAAGAAGAAGAAAGAATTATTAAGTTATTTTTAAAATACCGAGTACATACTTCCCACCGAAATGAAAGGTGAACCCAGCAATCATAGGAATGTAATGAAAGATGGGATTCAGAAAGAAGAGACACTTTCTTTCATCCCTTAAACTTTTAGGAGATGTCATGATGGACATTGATTTCACACAATTCTTTAAGATAGGATTCAACTCTAGAGTAAAGAATTCAATTCCAGATTAACTAGCTTCTAACAAGATTGAATTCAATTTCAGAAGAGCCTACCGGTCAAGTTTTAGGGTTATTTTTGTTTCAATTTCTAGTCATGCCTTCCAACTTGGCTGGTCATGTGTTTGTCATGCTGAATTGGATCCTTTTCCTGGCAAAGAAATTCATCTATTGTGTTATTTTGCATGATGTGCTTAGGTGCGTATCCAGCAAAATAGCAACCGCAGGCTTTTGTTTTTTGTTTTTTTTTGTTTTTTAAGTTCCAAGATGGTCGTCAACACTTGGCAAAGAGCTAAATCTGAGTATAATTGCTTGCAAATTTCTGCAGCCACCTTGTCAGCGAAGATGTGATATCCATGAGAAGCGCAATCCGGGAGAAATAAAGATCAACTTGAATCAGAATAGAAAATTCTAATTGTCAAGCTACTCTCACAAATATATCCTAAGAACCCAGATTGGAATCTTAAGAACATGGGCATGGTTGGTGAAGGTTGTGCTCTAGCATGCAAAAACCCTTCAAGGAGGGCTCATTAATTTTTTATCTTTAGATTTGTCTGCAGGTGTTTTTTGTTTATTTAGCATCCTTTATTAGAAAATGTCATAGGACCACAAATGGTGCACGAATATCGTGTTTAACATTAATAAAAAGAAAAGGAAACAATAGGATAGATGTTGAAAATTTTCCCTCAAAAAAGTCAAAAAAAAATGCTCAAATATATTCCGCTCAATTTAGTTCTTGATCTTGAAATGAGGAATGGGAAAACTAGAGCCTATTTGATGTCTCGATATGTCATGGCAAGAGAAAATAGCAAGGTGAGCTCGTTCATGTTTGGAAGCACTTCCATCCAGTCCTCTGTCCTCTTACATCCAGGATGCGCGGTACCATAATTGATGGCCAGGTACATAACTCTTCTTTCTACTGGAAAAAGAAAAAAAAAAAAATCATAAAAAACGTAAAATTAGAATAAATATCACAATGAACTTGGGCTAAGTTTTAATTTTTTTTATTTTTTTGGTTACAAATACTATATGATCCCAACCCAGGGAGGGGAAGCGGTGTTGAATGCTATTAAAATTTGGCATATTTTGAGGGGAAGAAAACATACATTTTTTTTTTTAACAAACCATTTGTTGCTGTGATTTATTAATTATTGATATATTTCTTCATCAATAATTTTTTATATTTTTTATAATAATTTTGATTGTTACTGTTGCGATCAATTCCTGAGTGCATCTGAGTCCGTCGTAGAGCGGCGTGCAAAAGAAGTCCACGGACCAGCATTTTATTTGGTAGGGATCTTCAATGCTTAAATTAGTGGGGAGTGATGAACAAAATGTTGAACATTGATTTTGGCAGAATATCAGCCCAGTAAAAATCTCTTACTATTGCTGTTTTCTTACCTTTCTTTTATAAATATAACCGTTGAGCATATGGGTCCCATACTTTATGGTATTAAGGAGTAGTTAACCTCTATTATTAGGCCATGATTATGGAGTTAGTAGGCAGTTTATGACCATTAACGATTGTGTTTTGTAGTTGTTTACCGATTATTAACCGATAATATAGGTACGCAGATTATGTATGGGTAACTGATGGAATGCCGGCTGGTTTTCAGTCCCTTATATTTTGCATCAAGGGCTGCTGGTTGTATTAATCACATGTCGAGTCGTTTGGAATGATTGCCATTTCAGAAGGTGATCCGAATTTACCGCCAGGCAGTTGGCATGAGTAGATAATTAATTGACCATACATCGAATTCCATGATACCGATTGGGTGTCGGTGAGATGAGTAGATATTATGGTTGATTAATTAACCCTTCTATATATTTCTGATTGAGATTCGGGTGTCGAATGTATATCGAATGTTGATATTGTATCGAGACCGATTGCGAATTGGAGGATCCAATCCAGATGTCCCAACAATTATTGTAGATTTTTTTAAAATCATGGTATATGTTTTGATGAAAAAAGCTGAACAAAAGGAAGAGAAGAAAACTTCGTAACAAAATTGTTGGATTTGACTCCTAATATGATCTAATTATTATTTAGTTAGATTTAATTTATTGAGTCAAAATCTTGAATCGATTACAGTGAGTTCAATTAATTAAAAAGATTAACTCCTGATCAAACTAGACTGAAGAACTCTAATTTGAGTAGAACTCATGATGAAAAAGATAATTATAGGTATAAATAGAGGTGGCATGATCTTTTTTTTCAACTCTCAAAAAGGTATGAATGATTCTTATCAGTTATTCACGTTATGGGAGGAAGATGAGGAGAGAAGATTAGATACTCTAAAAGAAAAAATTAGAAGCTGTGTAGGCTACAGGATCATCGTATAGATACAATGATGCAAGATATGATTTATTTTTTATCTTGATTTTATATGAGAATAAAAGTACGATCTTGGCATAAAAAAATATAAAATTTCTAATATAGAGTATCGGAGCTCAAGATCTATACTTCGTGTTCGTGTAAAATATTTTAACTTATTTTTAGAATATTAAATCAAAGTTTTCCAAAATTTTGTTGCATTTTTGGAATATTATATTAATTTTTTAGAATTAAATCAAAATAGAAATAAAAGGAAATTAGAATAAAGGCTTTTTCTAATTTCCTAAGAATAGATTATTATTTTTTAAGAAAGGAAAAGGGGTCGCCCATGGTGGCCAATTCCATGCCATCCGACGAACAGGATAGCAGCCACGGCTACTACCATGCTGATGGCAACTAGCCTTGCAGTTGCTATTGCCTCTCGGTGATAGTGGATGGCAAGGGTGGTGATGTCAGCTGCGATAGAAATCCACACAGCCCGTGGTGGTTTTTGGTGCAGACACATGGGTGGCAACGGACGACAGTGGCACTGATCTCGATCATAATTAGAGGTGAAAATGGGTTGAGTCCGATCGGGTCATGAGTGACCCCAACCCAACTTGGTTCTTTGATCGGGTCTTGATACTAGACCCAGACCCAACCCAATAAAAGATCGGGTTGGATCGAATCGGATCGGATCAGATCCATGATCAAATTTTTTGATCCAATGGGTCATTTGGGTCAAATCAGGTTCATGTATAACCCATCCCTAATCCATGAAAGATGGATCCAATTTGGATTTCAATCGGTTCTGAGTTGAATCATAGGTTAAATTAACCAATAGGCAACAACTATAGCTATTCAATCGATTTTCATGAGTGCAGTTGAAGTTGATCTCATAAGTTGACCATTCAATGATATTCGTAATATAGAATGATTTTTGGAGTGATTATTAACATGTAACAATTACGTCTAAGAAAAAATGCTAAGATGTATCTTATATACATATGAAAGACAAATGGATATGACCTCCCAAGGTTGGTTGGATGATACAACTAGAAGTAAAATTTCTATTTCCTACTTATCCTCTAAATTTCTTGAGTTGGAAATGTTGTGTAGTTTTGATGCGAAGACTTTCTTATGGTGGTAGAAAGAGAAGAAAATAATATTTTTTGAGGACTTCATTGGCTTGAACCAATGAGTGCTACTCAATTATTAGGGTAGAAAAAGAAGAAGATGATGTTGTACAGATGAGCAGCTCATTACAATTTATGTCCAGTCCATGCTAGCATATAATGAATTTAGGTCCGATTGGGTCATTAATCATAAGATCCATATAAACTTAGAAATTTAAATGGATCGGGTTGGATTGGGTTGGGTCAAAATTTAGTAAATCTAGATCTGATCCGAAAAATAGAACGGATCTAATTTTAGAACCCAACCCGGATCTATGGATCTTTTTAAATGATTTGGATCGAGTCTCCACGGGTTGGGTTGGGTCACGGGTCAACCCAACTCATTTACAGCCTTAATCATGATGGCCGATACCCGGCAACCGTGAGGGCAGCAGTGAATGGCACCTTGGTGTTTTTGGCATTGCCATGGGGGCGATAGTGGAGGAAGCTGATAGTCGCAGCGGCAATCCCCATCGCCTAAGGTGTTCTAGTATAGCCACGAGGGCAGCAATGATGGGAGGTGGCCGAAAAGAATTGGGGCAGTCGATCGGTCGGCCCGTCGATGTGAAAAGCCCCTCTCGCAATTAGGGAAGAAGCAGGGACCTAAATAGGTTTGGGTTTTGGATCCAAACCCGAAACCCTTAATTCGGTATGGACCCATTTAATAAAAAAATTTTATATTTAAGCCCCTAATAAAGTTTAAACTCTAAAAAATTTAGAATTTTTTTGCAATTTAGTCCCTAATAAAGTAACTAATTATATTAAAATCCCTACCAGCTTTGACATTTTTTTAAAATTGCTATTTTACAAAAAAGCCCCTATTCTTCAAATATTTATGGTTAAGTACTTTATTGCTGTAATTTGCTCATATTTTATCTAATTTGGGTGATTTTTGAATCGTTGGACTTGTAATAGTTTAAAAAATATTATGGTTGAATTTTTTATATAAAATAAAATATTTAAATAATTAAATTATTTAAATAATAATTTTATTTATTATTATATTATTCAAGTATATTTTTGCGTAGCTCGAAAGGATCTAGAGTACTCTATAAATCTAGAGTAGCTGAGTCATTAAGAACTAATGGTTTTCTCTCATTACAGTTTTGAAATTACATAAAAGTATATATGTTACGATTGATCCAAAAGCAATTATAATTAGATGTTAAATTGACAGTTATTGGTTGACTCACATAAATTGTATAAAGGCGAAAAGTTCTACATCCAGAGGTAGGAATAACTTTAAATTTTTATAATTATAGTTAGTTAAACTACTAAAAGTGTAACTAATATGAAGGATCATATTGTAAATATAAATTATGTATTCATGCCATAATTATTGTTCTTACTGAAATATTTTATATTATTATTGATTATAAAATTTTCATAATTTGTTATTTATGTATTGTATGTTATGTCATGGATTATTATGTTTAAATTTATGATTAAATTAGTTGTAACATTTATTATATACTAAGATTCATACTTGAAGGTATTTTATATATATGTATATAATAAGTGTTGTTAGCAGAATTATAGTTTAGAATCTGTATCATAATAGTAATTATAAGAATGTTCTTTTATTTTTAGCTATGACCCCTGCTTCACTCTCATTGCATCTATCGAATATTTTCATACTGAATGGATTAAATTATCTTGATTGGCACGAGCAGCTTCTTATCGTACTAGAATGCTTAGATTTAGATTTGGCCCTTCGTAAACCTCAGCCTGATCTAATTACTCCCACTAGTTTTTTGATAAAAAAGAATTATATGAAAAGTGGGAGCATTAATCTAATAGATTGTCTATCATAATTATTAAGAGTTCTAGAGTGAGAAATATTAGAAAATCTATTCTTGATAATGAATTAGCCTTTGAATATTTTTTCTCTGTAGAATAATAATTTACCAAATCAAATAAAGCTTTAGCAGGTATCCTAATAAACAAGTTAACCTCTATGAAATATGATGAAATTTCTAGAGTGCAAAAATATATTATGAAAATATATGATATAGCCAGGAAACTGAATGATTTGGGAATAGCAGTAGAAAACAAACTTTCTTATCCAATTTATTTTCAATTCTCATCCATCATAGTTTATCTAATTTAAAATTTATTATAATACACACAAGGAATCATGGACAATAAAAGAACTTATCTTCTAGTGTATACAAGAGAAAGAGATATTAAAATAGGAAGGTATCCCGGTTATTCACGTAGTTACAAAGGAGCATCCTAAAAGAAAGAAGGTAAAGAAAAAATAAAGAATCGAGCAATCCACCAAAATTTTTTTTCATAAATTAAGATATTTCTTCTATAATAAGCAGGGACATATCAAGAAGAACTGTGAAAAAGAAGAAAATTATTAAAAAAGAAGGGTATTCATTTATCACTTATTTGTTTCGAAACTAATTTTATGATGTTCCTTTAAATACTTGGTAGATTGATTCAGGTGCTGTAATTCATGTTTCTAATTTAATGCAAAGATTTCTTTCAAGCCAGAAACCAAATGAAAAAGAATGATGGATCTTTATGAAAAATTGGATGAAGTTTAAAATTATTTTAGTTGGGATCTACAGACTTATCATAGATACTAGATTAATTCCAATTAGATCTATATGATGCCTTTTATGTTCCTTCAGTATCTAAGAATTTAATTTCTTTATTAAAGTTTGATTTAGAAGGTTATTGATTTACCTTTCTAAATTCAAATTTTAAATTGATTAAAAATTTCATTATGGTTGGTATTGGAATATTATTCAATGGATTATATAAAATAAATTTAAATTTTTCTTTTGCATAATCTTTATGTATTTCAAATATCAATGTCAGAATAAAATATAGTATTATGAATGAGAGTTCTTCGATATTGTGATATATGCGATTAGATTATATTTTAAAAGAAAAGATGAGTGTATTGGTTAAGAAAGGTATTTTACTAAATCTAGATTTTAGTAATTTTGGAATGTGTATATATCAATTATATTAAAAAAACTAATTAAAAGTCATAAAAGATATGCCACTAGAAGCTAAGGACTTTTAGAATTGATACATACCAATATCTGTAGCTATATTTCACCATGTTTTGGAGGGCAAAGATATTTCATCACTTTTATTGATGATTTCTCATATTATGACTATGTTTTTCTGTTATATGAGAAGTTTGAAGCTTTAAAAGCCTTTAAGATGTACAAAGCTAAAGTAAAAAATTAATTAAATAAAAAAATAAAATTATGAGATCTGATAGGGATGGTAAATACTATGGTAAATATGATGAATTTGACTGTAATCCTAAATTTTTTACTAATTTTTTTGAATAGTATGGCATTGTAGCATATTATACTATGCCAAAAAATCTTTAATAAAATAGTATGGTTGAAAGACGTAATTGTACTTTGATGGATATAATGAAGAATATGATTAGTAATTTCTCATTATCCGTAAATTTAATGAGAAAAAGTCTTAAAAATTGCTATGTATATCCTAAATTGGATTCCTAATAAGGTCATTCCTAAATTTTTTTTTGAGTTATGGATGGATAGGAAACCATCTTTACTATAACAAAATAGATCTTTTACGATGGATTTATTTGTGATGAAAAAAATTTCATTGCAAATAAGCTTTTTAGCGATAAAAAAAAATTCCATCATAAAAAATTATTATTTACGATGGAAATTTTTTTTTGTCCCAACTAATCTATAATTTGTGATGGAAAAAAATTTCCATCATAAATGATATATTATGTATGATAAAAAATTTCCATCGCTAATAAGCTACCATTAATAAATATGTTTTAAAAAATAAAAAGATAAAATATTAGCGATGGAAACTTTTCATCGTAAATAATGGATCATTAGCGATGAAAAAAATTTCCATCATAAATGATCGATTATTTATGATGAAAAATTTTTGTCGCTAAGCTACTATTAATAAATAATTTTAAACAATAAAAAGATAGATTATTAGCGATGGAATATTTTCATCATAAATAATAGAGTATTAGCGATGGAAATTTATTTTTCATCACTAATAATCTATTATTTACGATAGAAACTTTTCGTTGCTAATAAGCTATCGTTAATAAATAATTTTTAAAAAATTTTAAGATGGAATATTAGCGATGGAAATTTTCTATCATAAATAATAGATCATTAGCGATGGAAAAAATATGCCCACCATAAATGATCGCTTATTTAAGATGGAAAATTTTCGTCGCTAATGAGCTATCATTAATAAATAATTTTTAAAAAATAAAAAGATGGATTATTAGTGATGAAAGATTTTCATCATAAATAATAGATTATTAGTGATGAAAACTAAATTTTCATCGTAAATAATCAAATGGAAAGTTTCCATTGCTAATACTCCATCGCAAATAGGTCGAGCAAAGTTTTAAATTAAAAAAAATATGGACTACTTTAAAAATAAACAAAGAGCAAAAATACGTCATGCATGGTTGATGTGACGGGATTGAGGGGTCCGAGCACATCCACTATTAGCTCGCCTGTAAGCAAAAGAAATATATTTTTTATAATTTTAAAAAATTAGTATTCTTTTAAAAAAGTTTTATTTTTTTTGAATATTCTTTAATTTTATAATTTAAAGTCCATCTTTATCGTTCATCATTTAAGTAGTTATCATGTAAGTACCGTCACAAAATATCGCCTCGATTTGGTAGCTTTAGCTATGCAGATCATTAAAATTTGATTTTGATGGTCATGAACGACCATATGATGATCTGATAAATAGAAACCACTGATGGATCTGAAAACTTGTAATGATGATCTCTGTAATATTTGTAGTATACTATTAATATTTTACTTCAGTCGGATATAATTATGATAATCAATTTAGCACATGATGATTTAAACTATTAAATAAAAAATGAGTGATCAAAAGATCAAACGATGTTCGATTATAAGATAATTTTTTGATAAATAATTTTTGTTACTATTTTAATCATTTATATGATGATGATTGTAAAACCTGAACTCCATGTATATGAATCATTCATGTTAAGTATATTTTATAAAAGCGTAAGTATAATTACTTAGGAACTTTAAAAATATGCATCAGGAGACGTGTAGTTTTAGATAGTTTATATATACGTAGTTTGCTTTTTATGATCACCACTATGAAAAGAATCAAACTATTAGCAAAGATTATTTATCTAAAAAATAATCTAATAAATATACACCAATTGATGATTTAATCACTTATTTTTTATTTAACGATCCAAATCATTCCATGCTAAATTGACTATGATAATTATATTTGATTGAAGTAAAATTTTGTTAGTATACTACAAATATCATAAAAATCATCATTATAAATTTTTGAATTGATCGATGATTTTTATCTATCAGATCATCATGTAGTCATTCATGATCATCCAAATCAAATTTTTTCGATCTGCATAGCTAGAGCTACCTGATCGAGGCAATATTTTGTGAGGGTGCTTGCATGATAATTACTTAAATAATGAATGATGAAGATGAACTTTAAAATTCAAAATCATATAATATTTAAAAAAATAAAAATTTTAATTTTAAAAAATATTAATTCTTTAAAATTTTAAAAAATATTAATTTGCTTGCAGGCTAGCTAATAGTGGGCGTGCTTGCACCCCTCAACCCCATCGCATTGGCCATATATGACGCATTTTTATCTTTTCTTGATTTTTAAAATAGTCCACATTTTCTTTTTTAATTTAAAATTTTGGTCAAAGTATTTGCGATGGATAATTAGCGATGAAATTTTTTCATTATAAAAAATTTAATTATTTATGATGAAAAAATATTTTCATCATAAATAATTTATTTTTATGATGAAAAATATTTTTTATTATAAATAATTAATATTTGTGATAGAAATATTATGTCGTAAATACTCAAACTTTTTTTATGATTTATTCTCAGTAGATTAATAGTGACAAAATTTTTTACGATCGAAAAAGTCATCATAAATAATTAATTATTAGTAATAAAAAATCATTTTCATCATAAATAACTTATTTTATTATTTTTTGGAGAGAAAAAATTTTTTTTAATAAAATATTTGATGGGAATTATTAGTAACAAAATTATTTATGATAAAAAATTTCATCGCAAATAACTAATATTAGCGACAAAAATATTTGTTCCGTTGCTAATAAGATTTTTAGCGATGAAAATTATGTCATAAATAGTTTCGTCATTAAAATTCTTTAAATATCTGCCCTTCACTCCCGTAAAATCTACTCTCTCTCAATTCAAAACCCTCTCCTCTCCTCTCTCTCTCCCCCTCTGATCCTCTCTCTCCCCCTTTTCTTGGGCTTCCATCGATCGGTGACCACGTTTCTCATTGCCACTCCCATTGCTACCGTCGTTGCTGATGCCATTGCCACCATCATTGTGCTTTAACTGATGGAAGGTAACTTAATTCGATCCCAGCTGATCGTAGGTTAGATTTTTTTGTTTTTAATTTATTCTTTTGATCTGGAGGCCACGTGTGTTGCCGTGCGATGGTCGATGGTGGATGACGAGGCACGGAGGATCGGTATAGGCTACAGGCTGTGTGTGGTGGTTGATAGGCCTGGTGGAGGCCGTTGGTGGTGGGAGGAGGAGGGCTGGTGCTGTAGGGGCTGGAGGGCCGTCGGGGGTGGGGCGCCGAGGGGCGATGGTGATAAGTCGGATGGGAGGCCATGGGTGGTGGGCGACGGAGGGGAGCCGCAAGGGGTGGGCGACGGAGGGGAGCCGCAAGGGGGGGGGCACGATGGCTGGGTACATGAGCGGCGTAGGGCACTACAAGAAAATAGATCTTTTGTGATCGAATTATTTATGATGAAAAAAATTTCATTGCAAATAAAAGTATATATGATGGAAAAAAATTTCATCGCAAATAAAGATTATTTACGATGTAAAATATTTTTTTATCATAAATAATTAATTATTTATGATAAAAAATTAGTTTTCATCATAAATAATTAAATATTTATGATGTAATATTTTCATCATAAATAATCTGAATAAAATAAATTACTTAAAAAATTAAAAAATATTAAATTATTTATGATGAAAAATTTACATCATAAATAATCGATTATTTGTAATGAAAATAGGGTTTGCATCGTAAATAATAAATTTATGATGAAAATAGGGTTTATCCAGTCATTTCATTACAATCAGCCATCATATCCACTTCTTCAATAGACCAATCTAGCTGATGATAGATTTAACCAACTTTAACAATTAATTCTAACTCAACAATAATCTATCATCAGACTAGAAGCTCAAATAGGATAATTAGCTGAGTCTAACATGAGGAGAGAACTAAGTCAATTATCGAGCCAACCGAATCTTATAAATAATTCACCTAATGTCCACCAACCATCTGAATCTAATTATCAATCTAATATTTCATTTAAGAATCTCCAATTAGAGAATGCTAAAGTAATTTTTGAACTTATAAGTTATAGAATTCTTATGGAATCATATCAAGACTAGGTGAGAGAGGCTAGTACTGATGCTAGCCAAAATAAAAATTTAGAAGAATAAGTTAGTATTGAAGCTAACCATATAGAAGAACCAGAGTTCAGAACTAGTACTGATGCTGGTTCTAGTTTAAATGAGATAAATAAAAGGGAGAAGAGAATAGATGATTTACTTGAGACCTATAAATCTAAAGTACTATTTTCTTCAATCCTAAAAGTTTGTTCTTCTTATAAAAATCAAGAGATATATAATGAAAAACCAATGGAGTTATTTAAACAAGATTATATTAACTTACCTCTATAATTAAAGCTATCTTTAGTCACCTTTTCAGTACCCATTGTAGTAAACTCAACTCCTAATCCAAAAACTTAATTCATGAGCATTTTAGAAGAATAAATAGAAAAAATTCTTGATAAACATGGGACTGAGAATAGGATCATGAATTATATTTCTAAAATTAACAATGAATATATTAATAAAAAGATAAGAAACTATCTTCTTGAGATTGGCAATCCAAAATCATTAAAATTTATCAATCCAGTACTTAACATAAGATAATTAAGCTGCCTTATGTCTGCCTGAAGATGGTAAATTTAACACTTGTTGGAAGGCAATCAATATTTAGTTTTTTTTGCATCTAATTTATCTTTTTAGTTTATTTTTTTAGAATATTTTGAATAAAGTTGGAGGAAGAATCAAATTTTCAAAGGCATATGCTGGACTATAAAAAATACATTGAGTCAGATGTATTTTTTTTTTTTATTACATCATTTATTTTTTCTTCTTCATTGAGGACAATATCGATTAAGTTGGAGAGAGAATAATATTTTTTTAAAAAAAATTTTCGATAGAAGTTAGTATTTAGTATTTAGACATCTGATTATGCTTAAGAATTGAGTTGAACTAAAAATTTTTTTAAAAAAATTGATGCATAAATCAGAGAATTTGTGAGATATTGAGGGATCAAGTATTAAAAAAATTCAATAAAGATTAAGTCTAAAGCATAAATTTTTTTTTCTTTGAACATTTCTAATTTTTTTACTAGTATCAAAGAAGAGTCTACATTTTATAGGCTTATATAGGATAATTATATATTTTTTTATATTAAAAATTAAAATTAAAATAAAATAATTTTTAAGTATTTTTTACTGAGTAACCGAATCTTTTTGTCTAAATAAGCATTGAGTTTTATATCAAAAGATGAAAAGCATAAAGAAGCTCGTTGTAAAGATAGTCTTAACTCGTAGCCTGTTTGATTCGAGCTAGTAAGCCTAAGAGATATTTTATACATAGTATCCTAAAGTCAACTGGTTTGAAAGTTATTAGCCCAAGACTCGCTACATGAATCAAATAGAAAGCTTAAGAGGTTAAGTTTTCATCATAAATAATTAATTATTTATGATAAAAAATTAGTTTTCATCATAAATAATTAAATATTTATGATATAATATTTTTATCATAAATAATTTGAATAAAATAAATTATTAAAAAATTAAAAAGTATAAAATTATTTATGATGAAAAATTTATATCATAAATAATCAATTATTTATGATGAAAATAGGATTTGCATCATAAATAATAAATTTTTTATGATGGAATTTCATCATCATAAATAATCTATAAAAATAAATTATTTAAAAAAATTAAAAAATACCAAATTATTTATGATGAAGATATTCCATCATAAATAATTTATTATTTATGACATAATTTCTTTCATCATAAATAATTAATTATTTATGATATAATATTTTTATTACAAATTATCTAAATAAAATAAATTACTTAAAAAATTAAAAAAATCATATTATTTATGATAAAAATATTACATCATAAATAATTAATTATTTATGATGGAAAAAAATTGTCATAAATAATAATTTATTTATGATGGAATATCTCCATCATAAATAATCTATAAAAATAAATTATTTAAAAAATTAAAAAATACTAAATTATTTATGATGAAGATATTCCATTATAAATAATTTATTATTTATCATATAATTTTTTATCATAAATAATTAATTATTTTCTATATAATATTTTTATCATAAATTATCTAAATAAAATAAATTACTTAAAAATTAAAAAAAATCAAATTATTTATGATAAAAATATTACATCATAAATAATCAATTATTTATGATGGAAATAAAATTTACATCATAAATAATCAATTATTTGTAATAAAATATCTTCATCATAAATAATCTATAAAAATAAATTATTTAAAAATTAAAAATATTAGATATTTGTGATGGAGATATTTCATCATAAATAATTAATTTTTATAATGTAAATTTTATTTTCATCATAAATAATTGATTATTTATGATGTAATATTTTCATTATAAATAATTTAAACAAAATAAATTACTTAAAAAATAAAAAAATATTAAATTATTTATAATAAATTTTTTTTATCATAAATAATTAACTATCTATGATGGAAATAGAATTTGTACCATAAATAATTAATTATTTATGATGAAATATCTCCACCATAAATAATCTAACTAAAATTTTAAATTTAAAAAATAAAAAAATATAGACTATTTTAAAAATAAAAAAAGGGCAAAGATGTGCCATGCATGATGGATGTGATAGGGTTGAGGGGTTCGAGTGCATCCACTATTAGCTAGCCCGTAAGCAAATTAATATTTTTTTCTAATTTTTTTAAAAATTAATATTTTTTTAAAAAATATTTTTATTTTTTTCTAAATATTATATAATTTTAAAATTTAAAATCCATCTTCACCATTTATTATTTAAGTACTTATCATGCAAGCATCGTCACAAAATATCACCTCAATCTGATAACTCTAGCTATGTAGATCGATAAAATTTGATTTCGACAGTTACGAACGATCGCATAATGATCTGATAGATAAAAATAATCGATGAATTTAAAATTTTATAATGATAATTTTTATGATATTTATAGTATACTATCAAAATTTTATTTTAATCGAATATCATTATTGTGGTCAATTTAGTATGGAATAATTTGAATCGTTAAATAAAAAATGAGTGATCAAAAGATCAAACAGCGTCTGATTAAGATGATTATTTAGATAAATGATCTTTGCTGCTACTTTTATTATTTATATAATAGTGATCATAAAATTTAAACCATATATATATGAACCATCCATGTTAAGCAGATCTTATAAAAATATAAGTATAATTACTTAAGGATCTTAAGAATAAATATCAAGAGATATGTAGTTTTAGATCATTCATATATGTGCGGTTTGAATTTTATAATCCATATTGTACAAATGATTCAAATAGTAGCAAAGATCATTTATTTAAAAAATCATCTTAATCAGATGCTGTTAGGCCATTTGATCACTCTTTTTTATTTAATAACTAAAATCATCTCATACTAAATTAACCATGATAATAATATCCAATTGAAGTAAAATTTTGATAGTATACTATAAATATTATAAAGATCATTGTTGTAAGTTTTCAGATCTATTAATAATTTTTATCTATAAGATCATTAAGCGATCGTTCATGATCGTCAAAATCAAATTTTATCGGTCTACAAAGCTAGAGCTACCAGATCGAGATGATCTTTTATAATGATACTCACATGATAATTACTTAAATAATGAACGATAAAGATGAACTTTAAATTTTAAAATTATATAATATTTAGAAAATAATAATTTTTTTAAAAGAATATTAATTTTAAAAAATAAAAAAATTAATTTGCTTTTAGACTAGCTAACAGTGGAAGCACTTGCACTGCTCAACGCTGTCGCATCCACCATGCACATCATATTTTTGCCTTTTATTATAAAAATTTTTATCATAAAAAATTCAACCTTTTTTAATTATTTATATATATATATATGGATAATTATTTGTAATGGAATCCATTTTTCATCATAAATAATACTTATTTATGATGGAACAATTTTTATCGCAAATATTCTCAATTTTTTTAATTTTTTAAATTATTTATATATGAAAAATTATTTACGATGAAAAATTTTTATCGTAAATAATTATTATTTATGATGGAATTTTATGTTCTATCATAAATAATATTTATTTATGATGTAATATTTTTATCACAAATATTCTCATCTTATTTTAATTTTTTTAAATTATTTATTTATAAAAAATTATTTATGATAAAAATTATCATCGCTAATAATCATTATTTATAATGAAATTTATTTTTCATCATAAATAATTTTATCAAATATTTTAATATTTTTTAGAGAGAGAATTTTTTTGAAAAAATAATTAATGAAAATTATTAGTGATGAAAAATTATTTTTTCATCGTAAATAATTTTATCAAATATTTTAATATTTAATGGAGAGGAATTTTTTTAAAAAAAGTAATTGATGAAAATTATTAGCAATGAAAAATTGATTTCCATCGCTAATAATACTTTTAGCGATAAATTTGCATCACTAAAAATTCATCACTAAAAAATCTTTAAATATCCCCTTCCACTATGTTCATATGAAACCCTCTCATCTTCTCTCTACCCCGGCCAAAACCCACTCTCGCCCCCTCCCCCATCTTCTCTCTCCCCTTCCTCCTTGGCTTCCACTGGTCGGCGACCTGGTCTCCCACTGTCGTCGTCGTTGCCGCCGCTGGGGCTATCACTGTTGTCACCATCGTTGCCATTGCTATTGTCGCTGCCACTACCGCCATTGACGGTAATTTTTTGTGGTTTTCTTTCGATCATCTAGGGGATTGTGGGTGTTTCCATACGGTGGCCGACGGTGGGCGGGGGTGGGTGCCAGTTGTAGGGGTGGGGGGTGCATGGGGTGGGGGTCGTTGGGCGGCGGTTATGGGACTGCGGGTTGTTCCATGCAGTGATCGATGGCGGATGGCAGGGCACAGAGGATGGGTGCTGGTTGCAGGGGTGGGGGGTTGCATAGGGTGCAGGACTACGGGGCGGTGGTGACGAGATGGGTTGGGGGCCGCGAGCATCGATGGTGGATGGGTTGGGGGGCTACGGTCACTGATGGTGTGTGGCGGAGGGGTGCCATAGAGGTTGGGGGGCCGCGAGCATCGATGGTGGATGGGTTGGGGGGCTGCGGTCACTGATGGTGTGTGGCGGAGGGGTGCCACAGAGGTTGGGAGGCCGCGGTCACCGATGGTGTGTGGCGGAGGGGTGCCACAGAGGTTGGGGGGTCGCAGACATCGGTGGTGGGCGACGGAGGGGCACCGCAGAGGGAGGGGGGCCGCGACGGTGTTTGAAAAAAAATTATTTTAAATTTTAATAAATAATAAAAATAAATATAATAGTAACCATAATACTAATAATAGTAGTAATAATAATCATAATAATTATATTAATAATAATAATAATAATAGTAATAATAATATTATTAATAGTAATAATAATAGTAATAGTAGTAGTAATAATAATAATAATAATAAGAGTAAAAATAGTAGTAATAATAATAATAATAATAACGATAATAGCTATAACTAAAATAGTAATAATAATAATAATAAGTTTTTTATAATTAAAATAGTTTAGTAAATAATTATATTTTTATGCTTTTACTTGTTATAGTTTAATCTTTTTGTTTGCTTAGCCCATGTATTTCATTATGATTATGATTTAATATTTTAATTTGCATTAGTCGAAGGTTTTAATTTATAAAGCATATAAATTATCCGGTCTGGAATCTGGATCGGGTTTCGATCAGGGATCTGAATCGAGATTCGATCTTGGATTCGATCTAGGATCTTGTCCAGGATTTGGTCTAGGATTCAGTTGGAATTCGGATTGGATTCAGTCCAAGATTCAATTTGGGATCCTGTCCAGGATCTGATCTGGGATCATGTTTAGGATCCGATTTAGGATTTGGATCATGATCCAGATTGGATCTCGATCAGGATCCAGATCACGATCCGGGTTGAGATTCGATCCTGGATCCGATCCTTTAAATAAGGCTAATTTGCCATCCAATGAAGTTGAAGCTAATTTTGTATTTAATCTTGATGATTTGGAAGGCAACGATCGGTTCATAAATGACGATGAGATAGAAGATGATACATTAATCGATTATTGTGATTTGGAAGAGGATCTAGAATCGAGGAGGATATGGATATTTATAAGTCAATTTGTATCCTTTGTTGAATCTTCTCTTGCAATAATGGTATGCAATACAATTTTATTCGTTAGCATTTATATGTTTTTTGCTATTATTGTTCATTATTATCACTACTACAGAACAGGACTATGGCAGTGGTTCATAACCGCTGTCGTAGTCCAAAAAATCACTGTCATAAGCTATGGTAGTGGTTCTCTAATCGCTGCTACTGTAGCCATCACCGTATCTCGATGATAGCGATTGTTGCAGCGGTTGTTTGAACCGCTGCCATAGATATCCTATTACAGTGGTTTATAAATCGCTGCAATAGATTGACCTATAGCAGCTATTATATAACTGCTGCCATAGGTTATCTATAACAGCGATTATATAACCACTATCATAGGTCTAATGCAGTGGTTGACACCATTTGCACCAAGAATCTATGGCAGCGATTGGCATGGATATGGCAGTGGTTATAAAATCACTGCCATAGATCTTGAATAATTAAAAAAATTAAATTTTTTTATATATTTTATCTGATAAATATAGATATATAACATAAAAAATATAATAAATATAAAAATTATTCTAAAATACTAAAATTTTATTATCGAATAAAATTTATTATAATATTTTTTAAAAAAATAAAATTAATAAAATACATCAAAAGTTTCCTAAATCTACATGATCATCATCGTCATTACCGAGAGTCGGAGCTGGAGCTAGAGCCGGAGTCGAAGCTGGAGTTGGAGCCAAAGTTGGAGTTGAAATGCGGACCAACATATTCTTTCAAAGCCCGTGATTTTCCAAAATGCGCATGCTGAATGTCAGCATCATGTCTCTCACGATGCCCTCCTAGATGAGATGCGCACTCCTCAGCCTGATCTGCCTGCGTCGTAGCATGATCTGCCCATGCCAACGCCTTCTTCAAGCTCCTTCCCAGGACTGACGATACCAAAAGTCTATGCGGAGATGCTCGCCTCAGACCAGTAGCTCATCAGCGGTGTGTGTCCAAGCCTGCATCGGATCCTTCCCGGAGTGCTCAGGCCCTAAGACCTGAGATAGATGGTCATGGGGCCTAGAGGTATCCGGGAACCCTCGCTCGCAAGTACATCTAACTGATGATCCTATAATTGTAAATTAAAATAAAATTTTATAAGAAATGTTATAATACTAATCATATATACTAATATATTTAATTCTTAAAAAATACGTTCCGGTCATCGCGGCATTCATAAGCCTTGCCCATCTTGTCTATATGGCTGGATCGGAAGATCTCGCTATGGCTAGGCATCACTCCATCTCTCATCAGCTATAACAAAGAATAAATTTATCAGAAAGATGATAAAAAATATGAATTTAATTTATCTAATAAGATTTAGAATTAATTACCTCTCTATGCTATGATTGGCCATAGACTTGCGGTCTAGAGTGTGCATATACTCCTGGGCTGCATGATTCTTCCGATTTTGATGGAAGGTAGCCCAACAAGTATTCAAATAAATAATAAATATTTAAAAAATATTTAAATAAAATTTTAAGCATATTGAAAAATTTAAAAGTTAGAAATTTTATCTTGAACTCTTGGCTCCTCAGTGTCTAACCATCCTTTTTCACTGACTCGGAGGATAGTCCTGTATCTAGGGAACAAGCTCCTCCGAAGTGTCTCATCGGTGCTCGAGCCATCCTCTTGGAGTTTGACTCTGTAACCTCAGTACAACTCTCCGATCTTTGTTCGTCGGGCATCTCGAGCCCTCTCGTGATCGAGAAAGTCATACCTCCTCTACACAAAGTTATAAAAAATCAGTTATAAAATTATTCTAATCAAACATATATAGTGTAAACATATAAAATGAATAAATATAACTAAGATGCGTGTACTTACCCATATTTTCTTCCATATCCGATTTTTGATGGCAGCATCTATCAAACGCCAGTCTCTGGGCTCTCTTGCACGAATCTTGGTGTTAATCTAGAAACCTGAAAGAAGAATAAAGTAGATGATGGTGACATCTTAGGGCTTAAAGTTGAAACCTTAGAGAGACATATCAAATTCTATTCGCTTAGAAGTCGGTAAGATTGGACCCCATCCCTTCCAATGATGCTGGCGAGGTCGGACTCCCTCCCTCCCTCTCTCACTCTCTCGATCTCCCACTCTCCCTCTCTCGATCTCTCTAGCCAGCGAGGCTGGACCCCCTCCCTCCTAAAGATGGTGGCGAGGCCGGATTCCCTCCCTTCCAATAATGGCGGTGAGGCTAGATCCCTTCCTTCCTCTCTCCCTCTCTCGATCTTCCTCATCGACGATGGCGGCAAGGTCGGACCCCCTCCCTCCCTCGCACTCTCGATCTTCCTTGTTGGTGGCTGGCGAGCGACCGATCCTTTCTCTCTCAATCTATCAGTCTCCCTCTCAGTCTCTTCGTTTATTAATTTCGGATCCCAAAATTGGGTTCGATCTTTCAGGATCTATTAGGGTTCAGGTCTGAAACTTCAAGTACAGATCCATCGGATATTCGGATTTGAATTCGGTACCAGTAATTAAAATTGGATTCGAATATGAATATTCAAGTTTCGATCCGAACCCAACCCATTGATAGATCTAGTTCATAGTCGCCGACATGGCACAGTCCAAGGCTACCGCCACGGCATGATCTAAAAACTACGACATGCAGATAACTATAATATTTATAATAAATATTTATAATATTTATTATAAATATTTTATAAATTATTATAAATATATATGATTAATAAATAATAGTATAAAATTAAAAAAAAATATATCTGTGGCTATAGAGAGCGGATCGCACCGAAAGCTCCGAGGATCGTCGGCGACGACGTTAAAGAAGGATGACGGCACTAGAGGTAACCTACGAAACAAAAACAAGATAGTGAGATAGAGAAAAGACAGAAAGAGAAAAGAGAGAGAGAGCAGGGGTGGTCGAGGATGGGGCTAGGGGAGGGGGCACGATGACGAGGAGGCCCGAGAGGCACAGTGATGAGAGGGTCGACAATCGAAAGGGGGAGTGTGGGGGGTGGCGGCCGGGGATGGGGAGCTGGGGCGTGGGGGGTGGTGGGGAGGGGCGACCGAGGATGGGAGGAAAGGAGGGGCGATCGGGGGGAGGGTGGGGGTGGCGGGGAGGAGAGGTCGGGGATGGGGGAAGGAGGGGCGGTTGGGGGAGGGTGGGGGGTCGAGTGCGGGGTGGCGGGGAGGGGCAGCCGGGGATGGGGGGCTGGAGGGGGAGGGGGAAGGAGGGACGACACTGATCAAGTGGGAAGGAGGGGCGGCATCGATCGGAGGGGGAGAAGCCTCACCGGCAACAGAGAGGAGGGAGAGAGATAGAGAGAGAGATCGAGCATGCATGGAGGAAAAGCAGAAAAAAATTAAAGATTTTTAATCAAACCTACGACATCGGTTATCGAGCCGCTGCCATAGATCTATGACAGTGGTTATCCAAAATAACTGTCATAGATCTACGGCAGCGGTTCTATAACCACTGCCATAGATGTATAGCAATGATTTTTGATAATCGCTGCCATAGGTTGAAAATAATTTTTTTTTTTAAATATTATATAATTTTAAAATTTAATGTTCATCTTTATCGTTCATTATCTAAATAATTATTATTAGAGTGTCATCACAAAAGATTGTCTCGATCCGATGGCTCTAGCTTCGTCGATCAAAAAAATTTGATTTCGACGATCACGAACGATGATGTGATGATCTGATAGATGAAGACCTTCAATAGATCCAAAAATTTACAATGATAATCTTGATGATATTTGTAGGGTACTATCAAAGTTTTACTTCAATCAGATATCCTTATCTTGGTCAATTTAGTATAGGTTGGTTTCGGTCGTTAAATGATAAACGAGTGATCAAAGGACCAAATAGTATCCGATTAAGAGATAATTTTTTAGTTAAATAATTTTTATTATAATTTTAAATATTTTATACAGTGATAATAGTAAAATTCAAATCATTTTTGTATAAACTATTCATGTTAATTTAATAGATATTGTAAAAGTACGAGCATAACAATCAGTAAAGTTTCAGAATGATTATCAGGAGACGTATAGTTTTAAATCATTTTTCATCTCATGAGTTAAATTTTATAATTACCACCATAAAAAATAATTAAAATAGTAGCTAAGATCATTTATAAAAAAAATTATCTCATAATCGGATATCTTTTGATCCTTTGATCACTCGTTTATCATTTAACGGCTGAAACTAATCTATACTAAATTAATCAAGATAACGATATCCGATTGAAGTAAAATTTTGATAGTATGTTACAAACATCATCGAGGTCTCCATCTAAAAGACTTTTGATGTAGATTTAGAAGACTTTTGATGTATTTTATTTTTTTAAAAAATATTATAATAAATTTTATTTGATAATAAAATTTTAGCATTTCAAAATAATTTTTATGTTTATTATATTTTCTTGTATTATATATCTATATTTATTAGATAAAATATATAAAAAATAAAAATTTTAATTTTTTTAATTATTCAAGATCTACGGCAGCAGTTTTATAACCACTGCCATATCCGTACCAACCGCTACCAAAGATTTTCGATGCAAATGGTGCCAATCGTTGTATTAGACCTATGATAGCGGTTAAAAAACTGATGTTATAAATTATCTATGACAGCGATTAACCACTGTGATAGGTCGATCTATTACAGCGATTTATAAATCACTGTAATAGACTATCTATAGCAGCGGTTCAAACAACCGCTGTAATAACCGCTGTCATAGAGCTACAACGATGGCTGTAGTAGCAGCAGTTAGAGAATTGCTGTCATAGCTTATGGTAGTAATTTTTTAGGCTACGGTAGTGATTACGAACCGCTGCCATAGTCTTATTTTGTAGTAGTGAAAAATCGCTGTCGTAGTCCTATTTTGTAGTAGTGTTGGGCAAGAGATCAGAGCTCCTTCATCTTCACGTCCGTCCAAGGCTGACATCCATGCTATCTATGATGTTTGGCTGGAGGAGATACAGAAATAGGCTACTGAATTGACTACATGCATCGACGAGTACTAGCTATTTTAGATGCAAATGATGGAGCAGATGACACAGATGGAGCAAATGATGCACATGATGAGACAGCAGCAGCCTGATCTGAGCTTCTTTGAGTGCTCTCCTCCTTCGATCCATTCTTCTTCTCTAGATATTATCGATGCTTGATGGTCAACTACCTATTTTTGTATATTTTTATTTTTATTTTAGATATTTTATATTTATAAAAAAATACTTTCTATAACTATATTTTTATATAATAAAATAAAATTTATTTATGGATATGAATGAAATGATGAAATTTATTTATGAATGAAATGATAAAATCTATTTATAAATTTTTTATTTTATTTTTATAAAATTATAATAATTAATATAAAAAAATATAAAATTTTTTTTATAATTTTTTAAAAATTTAATTTATGATAAAATTATTTATGATGAATATTTTTTTATTATAAATAATAATTATCTATGATGAAAATAATTCATCATAAATAATTAAATTATCTATGATAGAAATAATCCATCATAGATAATCGATTATCTATAATAGAAATTTTTCATCATAAATAATTATTTATCTATGATAAAAATAATCCATCATAAATAATAAATTATCTATAATGGAAAAATATCCATCATAAATAATTTTTTATTTATGATGAATTATTTCATCAAAAAAATTATTGATGATGAAAAATAAAAAAAATTTATCATAAATAATTTCATCGTAGATAAATTTAATGAATAAAAAAAAATTTTCAACAAGAATTTTTCATCATAAAAAAAGTTATTAGCAACAAAAATTTCTTTTTTATCACTAATTATTATCTACGATCCTATTTTTTGCGACGAACCATTAGCAATGGAAATTTCATTGTTAATAATTATTAGCAATGAAAATTTATTATTTAGGATGAAATTTTTGCATCATAAAAAATCTATTTTGTTGTAGTGTTTAACATATTTATATGTATGAGATTGTTCTACAGAGGCTCAATTGTATAATCCATAAAAAAAATTTGGATCCTAGAACTATTAGTTATTATTTTATTGGATATCCAAAAAGATCAAAGAATTTTAAATTTTATTGTCTATCACATATTACTAAAATTGTTAAAACTACAACTACTAGGTTCATTGAGGATTGTCAAAATAGTGGGAGTAGTGAATCGCGTAATATAGTATTAGAGAAAATAAGAAAATTTTTTTCTATTACAATAATATCGAGAGATGTTTTGTATAGACCAGTTCAACCTAAGATTACGGAACATCAACAGATGGTCGATACACCACTTTTCGAGTTTGTCAATGAAGCTGACTCGATTGAAAATAATCAAAATAATGATTCTGAATCTGGAGTATTACATAGATTTACTAGAGTTAGGAGATTGGCTATTCTAAATGATTATATTATTTACTTACAAGAATGTGATTATGATATTGGGATGAAAGATGATTCAGTTTCATTTAAGGATGTCATGAAAGATGAAATAGAATAAAAATTAAGCATGAAAACTTATTGAATTACCTAAAGGATCTAAGCTCGTTGACTGTAAGTAGATTTTTAAAACTAAATGAGATTCCAAAGGCAATATCGAAAGATAGAAAGCTAGACTTGTAGCAAAAGAATTCACTCAAAAGAAAGACATCGATTATCATAAAATATTTTTACTTATTTTTAGAAAGGATTTATTCAGAATTATTATGGCATTAGTAGCTTATTTTGATTTAGAGCTGCATCAAAAAGAAGTCGAGATTTTGTTCTTGAATGGAGATTTAAAGGAAGAGGTGTATATGGAATACCCTAAAGAATTTTTAGTGCAAGAAAATAAAAGGTTAGTATGTAAATTAAAAAAATTCATATATGATCTTAAACATGCTTCTAGACAATGGTACTTCAAGTTTAATCATATCATTGCTTCCTTCGAATTTAAAAAAAATATTACTGATTAATGTATATATTTGAAGGTAAATGAAAATAAGTTTATATTTTTGATTTTATATGTGGACGATATCTTACTAACTAGCAATGATTTAGGTCTCTTGCATGAAACTAAAAGTTTTCTTTCTGAATACACAACTATAGAAAAGGACTACGATAGCACATACTATGACCATAATTTTCGAAATCATTGTAATAGAATCTATGGCAACGGTTAACCCTAACCGCTGCCCCGACCTATGGCAGCGGTTAGGGTTAACCGTTGTTATAGGTCTGAGCTATGGCAGTGATTAACCTTAACCATTGCCATAGGTTGGACCTATGGTAGCGATTAGGGTTAACCATTATCGTAGATTAAATTATGGTAGCGGTTCTTTATAACCACTATAGTAGGCTCAACCTATTGCAACGAATAGCCATAACCACTACGATATATTTTTTTTTATATTTTTACTCTAAATATTATATAATTTAAAATTTTAATATCTATCTTTATCATTCATTATTTAAATAATTATCATTAGAGCATCGTCATAAAAAACCATCTCGATCCGATGGCCCTAGATTCATCGATCAAAAAAATTTGATTTCAATGACCACGAATGATGATGTGATGATCTGATAGATGAAAATCTTCGATGTGTCCAAAAATCTATAATGATGATCTCGATGATGTTTGTAGCATACTATCAAAATTTTACTTCAATCGAATAACGTTATCATGATCAATTAGCATGAGATAATTTCGATCGTTAAATGAGAGATGAGTGATCAAAGAATCAGACGGCATCTGATTATGAAATATTTTTTTAGATAAATGATATTGACTACTATTTTAATAATTTTTATAGTAGTGATCATAAAATTTAAATCATTTTTATAAGAACCATTCACGTTAAGCAAATCTTGCAAAAGCACGAGCATAATTATCAACAGAGTTTAAGAATGGGTATCAAACGATTTATAGTTTTGAATCGTTCTTAGATCCATGATTTAAATTTTATGATCACCACCATAAAAATTATTAAAATAGTAGTCAAGATCATTTATCTAAAAAATTATCTCATGGAAGGATGCCGTCTGATCCTTTGATCATTTGTTTCTCATTTAATGGCCGAAATAACTCTATGCTAAATCGACCATGATAATAATATCCGATTGGAGTGAAATTTTGATAGTATGCTACAAACATCACCGAGATCATCATTACAGATTTTTGGATATATCGAATATTTTCATCAATCAGATCATTACATCATCATTCATGATCATCGAAGTAAATTTTTTTGATAGATAAGCTAGGGCCATCGAATTGAGGCGGTCTTTTGTGATGACACTCTAATGATAATCAGTGAAGATGGATATTAAATTTTAAAATTATATAATATTAAAAAAAATATGAAAAAAATATATCGCAGCAGTTATGACTAATCGCTGCAATAGATTGAGACTATGGCAGTAGTTATAAAGAACCACTACCATAGTTTAATCTAAGATAGCGGTTAATGAAAACCATTATCATAGATCTATTTTCGCTAACCGAGCCGACTTGGATCCAAATCGGGTCGGCTCGATTGTCAGCCAGATTAGCTTGACTCCAAATTAGGCTGGCTCATTCAAAAAAATAGAATATTCATTTCTATAGCCTGAGACTCGGGCTGGCTCAATTTCAATTCAGGTCAGCCCGAATTTTGATACCTATGGCAGCGATTTTGGAATCGCTGCCATAGGTTAGGTTATTTCTAGCTACCCATCCCCAATTTTTTTTTTCTCTCTGTCGATTGTTCTCTCTCTCCCTCCTCTCCACCGTCGGTGAGACCTCACCCCACTCTTTCCTTCTTTTGGCCGTCACTGCCTCATTCTCCACCTCCTATTGGCTCCTCGGTCAGCACTGCCTCCCCCTTCTTCCTCGACCTACGCCGCCACCTCCCCCTCCTCCCTTTCCTTTCGCTTCTTCCCCGGCCTAGGCTCGTGTCTCCTCCACCGGGCTGCCGCCTGCAACCCACCCCCCACCCCCCCTCCAGCTCTGCTCGTAGCCTACCCCAGGCCTTCCCATCACCGTGCCACTCCCTTCCCCTTCTTCCCTGGCCTAGGCCAGCGACTCCTTTGCTGGGCTATTGCCCGCAACCCACCCCCTCCGACTCTGCCCACAGCCCACCCCCCTCGACCTCCCTATCACCGCACCACCCTCTTCTCCTTCTTCCCTGGCCTAGGCCTGCAGCTCCTCCGCTGGGCTACCTTCTGCCCCCCGACCCTCTCTGGCTCCGCCCGCAGCCTACCCCCCAACCTCCCCATCACCGTGCTACCCCTTCCTCCTTCCTCCCCCTTTCTCTTGGCCGTCGGCTACGATCACCTCTCTTTCTCTCCTCTCTTCCCTCAGCCCGACCGCCGGCCCTGACCCCTTCATGCTCTCTTTCTTCTCTCTTCCCTCGGCCCGAGCCCCCCTCCTTCCCCCTTCGTCCCCAGTCGGCCTGGCAGTCGGCTCTGCCACCCTCTCTTTCCTTAGCCCGATCCCCCCTCCCTGTTATATCTCTCTCTTTCCTCTTTCTCTCTCACATCTCTTTCTCTCTCTTCTCTCTTTCTAACTCACTATCTCTCTCGATCATTTCGTAGGTGATTTCTAACGCCATCGTCTTCCTCTAGCGCCACTATCGATGATCCTCAGAGCTCTCTGTGTGATCTTTCTTTATAGTTGTAGGTATGATTTTTTAAAAAAATTTTATAGTATTATTTATTTAGCATTTATAATATTTATATTAATATTTAATTATAATTTTTATAATAAATATAATAAATATTTATTATAAAAATTATAATTATCTGTCAGTCATGAGTCATGCTGGTGGATAAGAGAAACTCTACCAGTTGGTTCTGGATCGTGCTAGTGAATTCTGGATCAGACCGTGCCATGTCGGTGGTCATGGACGGTCTTGGGCTGTGCCATGTCGGTGGTCATGGACGGTCTTGGGCTGTGCCGATCGATAAAAAAATCTCCATGGATAGGTTTTGAGCTATGTCGATGGCCGTGGGTCATGCTGGTGGATCAGAGAACTCTTACCGATCATGGATCATACTATATATACTTGACTCCCAAGCTAGTCAAGTCTTCTACGTTAGTGATCCCTTGGAGCGTTAATAGAATGTTGTTGTGAGGATGGTACCTAGGCATATTTTTAATGATATCGAAGTTGATGACGATGTTGGACCATACATGCAAAATGCTCCTCTAGGATAAAATTTATCTGATACTGTCGAGGTCTCAGATACATTTGTCAGGAGCAATGGTGATGTCCATATTAAAAATGTCACTAGACGATGATATCACAACCCAAAATCGAGGTCATGACAGGCACATAGGATGGACTAGCCAACCTAGCAAGCCTAACGAAAATGTTTAAGGGGGTAAATCAGATTTATAATTCCTATCAAAAATTTCACAGAGTTTTTTTTTAAAAGTTGGATATTTTTGAAAGTATAATTTTTTGCTCCAAATTTTAAAAAATAATTCTCTAAATAATGATTAATGAATAGACCAAGTATAACCCTTTTTCAGCTGATTGAGCCGGCTCAGCTTCAAATCGAGCCAGCTCGAATGCCAGTTGGATCAGCTCGATGCCAAATCGAGCTGGCTCTGTTAGAAAAATAGAAAACTTATTTTGTAGAGCCGGCTCGACTCCAAATCGGGCCAGCTTGAATACCAGTCGGGTCAGCTCGATGCCAAATCAAGCTAGCTCTCTCAGAAAAATAGAAAACTTATTCTGTAGCCTGAGACTTGGGTCGGCTTGATTTTAATTCGGGTCAACTTGAATTTCAGAGTTTCAAAAATTTTATTCTTTAGATTTTGTTCACAGCTTTACTCAAATCTCAGTTTATTTATATTTTTTTTAAGTTAACTTTAAAATATAAATATAAATAAGAAATACCCTCCTACTTGGAATCAATAAAAATATCTGAAAAATTAAAATTCTTAAGAATAATAAACTAAAATTTGGATTCTAGTTTAAATTATCCAAATCTGAAACTTTTAAAACTTTCTTACTTTAGAATGAATAGGTTAAAGAGTCTTTAAAATTCATTAAAAATTACTTGTTGACTTACCAACATCTAGAGATCAATTACCTAAATTTTTTGTTCTAAGAAAATATATATTTTATATAGCACTCCTTATAGGTGCTAGTTTTCAGACTTAGAAAATTTTTAGGACTCGAAATGAAAGATAGTCATAATTTATATTCAAATGGCTTCAATAAATTTTGATAAAGTAAGTTTAATTTAAAGTAGTTTATAACTAAGAATAAGTGGCCTACAAAGTCAATCCTAGAAACTTAAGCTAACACCAAAGAAATAACATATAACCCAAAAATTCTATACAAGGCCGGGGTATTATAGATGACTTCAACATTTTAGTATAAATATTAGAGTCTATTTATTGATGCTATACTAATATTATTATTGAACATGTTATATTGGTTAATGTTCATTAACGTTGCAGGTCACGATGGCACCGAAACGTCATCTAGCTTTCACCCTCGTCTCTCGATGGGTTATGCGGAGCTCGGTATTTGAGGAGCAGTCGGAGCGGACAGATCAGGCTATGGCACGGGCTGCTCATGCTAAGGAGCATACATCTCATCTGGAATGCATCCTAAGCGCTATGGTGATGAGGCTCAGTGTGCATTTTGGAGCACACTTCGCGGGCCTTGGGGACATGTTGGCTGATGTTCCAGCTCTAGCTCCTCCAGCTCCAACTCCCTCAACTCCGACTCTGGCTCCAGTTCCTCCAACTCGTGCTCCATCTTCCAATGATGGCGACAATATAGATTTAGGAAACTTCTGATGTATTTTTTTTAAAAAAAATATTATAATAAATTTTATTCGATAATAAAATTTAAGCATTTCAAAAATATTCTTATATTTATAATATTTTTTATATTTTTTATTATGTTATATATATCTCTGTATTTATCAGATAAATTATATAAAAAATTAAAAATTTTATATTTTTTATTATTCAAAAGCTATGGCAGCGGTTGCAAAATCGCTGCTGTAGGCGTGCCAAGTGAGGCAGCAAGTTACATGCCAACTGCTGCCATTGACCTATGATAGCGGTTATGGAACCGCTGCATTAGATCTATGGCAGCGGTTCCATAACCGTTGCCATAAATCGAGCGATTCCGTAATCATTGCCATAGGTCGAGCTATGACAACGGTTCTGTAACTACTGCCATATCTCGACCTATGGCAGTGGTTACGAAACTACTGCCATAGATTGTTTATGGCAGCGGTTTTCATAACCGCTATCATAGACCTACGGCGACAGTCGCATTGGCAGCAGTTAGCTAACCATTGTCATAGCCTATGGCAGTAATTTTTTAGGCTACGGCATAGGTCACTGCTACCGTAGCCTTATTTTGTAGTAGTGATATTTTGATATGAAAGATATGAAAGATGCTTCATATGCTCTTGCTATAGAAATTCATTATGATAGGAGTCAAAGGTTACTTAGCTTATCTTAGAGGACTTAGATTATTATGATTTTAGAAAAGTTTGGAATATCAAGCTATTCATCAAGTAAAATATCAATCGTTAAGGATGATAAATTCAGTAAATTTCAGTAATCCAGAAACGAGATTAAAAGAAATCAGATAAATGATATATCCTATGCATCTACGGTGGGTAGTATAATGTATGCTCAAGTATGTACTCGTCATAATATCAATTTTGCTTTGAAAATACTTGGTAGATATCAGAGTGATCCATGTATGGACCACTAGAAAGATGCCAAGAAGATGATGCGATATCTTCAGTATTTTAAGGACTACATGCTCACTTATAAGATGATTGATCAGTTAGAAGTGATCGATTAGTCAGATGCAGATTATGTTGAGAAAATTCATCACAGGGCTTAGGATTATGTAGTCTATTTTTAAGCTACTAAAAATTTATTATGACAATTCTGCTGTAGTTTTTTTTTTAATAGTAGCAAAGTCATCAATATAAACAAGCATATTGATGTAAAGTATTTTGCTGTGAGTAAGATTATTGGTAGTCATCAGATGTCTATTGATTTTAATGTAAAAGTTATAGATATTTATCATTGAGATATTTAATAGATAATAGATACTTATTTTGAGATCTTTTAATATTTTAATGACTACTATTATTTTTATTTAATTATTATTTATATATGCTATGGTTGATTTTTGTTAAAATTAAAGTAAATAAAAATATCATTTATATGATATAAGAGTGTGATCATTATCATAGGCATTATAGTTTTGATAGCCTATGTACTCCAGTACATAAGACTAGGTTAAGTAAGAATCATTAATATCATGATACATGAAAAAGAATATATCAATTGAGATATATAACTGCCATGATTTACGTTAATAATTTTTGTTTGATTAAAGTATAAAGATTTTTTGAGAAATAGATAATTGAGCAAATTTTTTTTTTTTAAATGAGTGTACACTCATCGGATTAATTTCAAAATTTTGATTTAGGATTATTATTTTAAAAAATTAAAAAATATTTTTATTTATTTTTGAAATATTTAGATAAAATCAAAGGGTTAATTTTAAGTGATAATATAGATCAAGTGGAAGAATATTGGATTTGGCTCCTAATATAGCCTAATTATTACTTAGTTGAGTTTAACTCATTGAGTCAGATCCAATGAGCCCAATTAATTAAAGATACCTATTTCTAATCAAAATGAACTGAAGAACTCTAATTTGAGTAGGACTTATGATGAAAGAGATAATTGTACGTAGGTATAAATAGAGGTGGCATGTTTTTTTTCTTCAACTCTCAAAAAGATGTGAATGATTTTCATTAATTATTCATATTATGGAAGAAGGGTGAGGAGAAAGAAGATGCCCCAGAAGAGAAGACCAGAAGTTGTGCGGGCTATGGAATCATGGTGCTGCATACGTAAGATATGATTTATTTTTTATCGCAATTTTATATGAACATAAAAATATGATCTTGATATAAAAAATATAAAATTTATAATAAAAATGATATTATAATAGTTTAATTATTTTCAAAAAAATATAATAATTTTATTCATCAAGGAACGCCATGGCAATCACACCACTTGGTTGCACATGTGCATGCTTGCTGTACGTGAAAAGAAAGCAAAAGAAATTCTCTTACCTCATCCACCGGGACACCTGATCACCCAATAGGCCTCCTACCTCTATTGCCCTCTTCCCTTGCGGCCAAGAAGCATCAGGCCCCATCATCATCATCGTACGTCCAAAACCATTGCATGGGCCATGCACTTGCCTCACAACTCCAAGAGCCAGGGAGAATGGCTGCCCCACTTCCTTGAACGAGCCAACGATATGGCTTTTCTTATTTGCACCTCTCACCAGTGTCTTTTTTTGTCGGACCATGGTGCCCAGCTAAGGGAGACTCCGTGGTGTCCATGGCAGAGCCACCAACCATTTGCAGCACTCTTTACACATGCTCTCTCTTTAGATTCACCAGAAAAGAGAACGAAAAATAAAACCTTTCAAGATTATGGGAAAAGCAATAGTGGTCGGTCTAAAGCTTTAGGCATCTCGCCAAAAAAAATCACAAAAGATGGGTGACTATGGTACACAGCCCTTCTGTATTTAAATATGATAAAATTCAGAACTGAGCTGCGGATTTGGGCGATATCCAAGAATAATGAAGAAAAGGTATCTAATCATGAGATCCTACCGTAAAAGAAGGCCATGGTTCCCGAACTAAATCCAAAATGATCATAGTCATAAGATCATACAAGAGGTTCTAGAAAATTCATGACATGTGAAAGGATCAAATCCATTAAGTTCTACTATGTAAGGAGGCCGCAATTAATTCATTAAAATAAGAGTAATTTTGATACTTAAAAAATGAAATTCATGAGAGCACTTATCACATTTATCTTAAAGTAAAAACTTTGTGACAGGACAAAAATTTACTGCAGCTAAACATTTTATTGATTTTTGAGAACATTGCCATCCATCGTATACTCCTTGATCTCCTGCATTGCATGTGTTAAACGCTCGTACACATGCAAGTGAACAACACCTTGTCGACTTTATACTAAATTTACATTTAAGGACTTATTCATATGTAATAGAAAAAAAATGACTTATAAATAATTTAAGGTTCAGATGGAAAAGCATAATTTTTAATAGTTTTCCCTCAACTTTGTAACATGCTCTGCTAAATTTATATGAAGCTAATTGTCACCTATGGCTTATAAATAATTTGTAACTCAACTACAGCTAATATTCTCAATGTAACTCCTCTCTTCAAGTTTGTAACTTGGAGCCTTATAAATGGTTCGTCTCAAGTAGGTAGATATTAAATAAAAAAAAAAAAAAACTCTTCAGCGCATCTTCCTGACTTATTATGACCCTCATAACTTAGACTCTTAAATAATTTGACCATCAATCTGGGACAAACAAATAATAAATCATGACATTTTTCACATCAGATGGGCTAGAGGTTTACCAATTGATAAAGTTTAATAACCAGTAATTAAAATAAATCATGAAAAAAATGATTATCCATGACCCTCTAAATTAAACATGTAAATGAGTCAAATTATCCGTAAGCTACTCGGACTTGATTTAAGTTTAAACTCAGCTTAATTTTATATATTATTATTGAGTTTGAGTCGACGTGACTCGAATAATTTTTTGAATCGAACTTCAATATTTAGCTTGAATGCTTGCAATATATATATATATATATATATTATATTATATTTATTTATAATATTTATATTAATATATATTATTAATAAATTCATGTTTGATTTTAAGTCTGATTATATCCCGATTAATATTCAAAATTGACCTCAAATTTTATATATTTTTTATCAAGCTGAGATCAAAGTTATAAGATATTTGAAATTAAATTAAATGCGAGCTTCTTGGTTCAGCTCGACTCAATTGCACCCCAATCTAAAACATCAATTAAGTCGGCCAGAAAAAAATGCCAACCTTGCAAAGAGGTCAGGGTCCCTCTGGTTTTTCGCCCACGTGTCCAAACGGCTCCCTTCAAAACATGCCGCGTCTAACTCCTCCACCGACACGTGCCGTCGTTTGTCACACGTGGCGAGGCCTACTTCCTCTCAAGCGCGCTTCTTCGGCGCCCTCTCCCGTTAGCGACCACCCTCCTCTCTACTCCTCTTCTTCCCTCTTCCACCTCTCTTCTTCCGTTATCCTCTTCAGGCCCTCCTAATCCCTGTTCCTTGCGTCTTCTTCCAATCCAAAGGAATTTAGACTTCTCTGCCAACGAAGAGGAAATATGAGCAGCAACAGTAACTTGGAGACGCGAACGCTGCTGGACGAGATCCGGAGCCTGGAGAAGGGCTGGCTCTTCGACTTTGGCCACCCCCTCCTCAACCGAATCGCCGAGAGCTTCGTCAAGGCCGCAGGGGTATTCCCGTCTTTTTACCTTTTCTATTCCCTCCCCTTCCCCCGTCTCGCATCCGAAACGTCGGTCTAGAACTGATTTTTATGACGAATTTGCCCTTCCAGATTGGCGCGATCCAGGCGGTCTCGCGCGAGGGCTACCTCACTGCGGTGGAAGGTTCGTCGCTTGCTCGTGCCGATCGGCATCCGAATCGAGATCTGCTCACCGCCCAGTGAGATGACTTTTTTTTTTTCTTTTCTTTGTGTTTTGGTTTCAGGTGCCAGCGCGGATCCTGGTGCAATCCCGGACATGACGAGCAGCAAGAAGCATAGGTTTCCCGATCTGAGAGGTAATGTTAGAGAGAGAGAAAGAGAGAGAGTTATTTGTTACTGGGGCATGGCATTGAGAAATTTAATGTTGTGTCTCGCTTTGCAGGAGAGAACTGCACGAAGTCACTTGAAGCAATGGTGAGAGGATGGACCAAGTTTGTGGGGATTGATCCTTTTTTATTAAAAAATCTTATTAGATATCTTAACTTATAATATCTTCTCCTAATAATATGGATTGCATGACATTCTGAGATAAATTTAGTTCATATTTTTGTTTTCAAAGTCTTATTATACGTGTGGTTTCAGGTAAAGAGCACCGGGAAAGAGGCATTCCAATGGGGTAAGAAGTATTAAATTTGTTTAACTTTTACACTTCGGATATAAAGTACCAAATTAAATTGACTCTGTGTACAACTATCAGCACCAAAAATAAATTCCACTGGTCTCGGAATTTCACGTGTAACATTAAAAGACACAAAAAGAAGGCATGGGGGGCAAAAGTTGTGATGTTCGGAGCACTCGAGTCCTTGATTTATATGGTCGTTGTGGATCTATAATTGTTATTTACCAGTGATAGCTAGGAGTTTGTTGCAGGAATGGCTGCTGGCATGTATTCCGGCCTAACTTATGGCTTGAGGGAAGCTCGAGGATCTCACGATTGGGTTAGTTTCTAAGCTTCTATTTGCTTATTGCTCTTCATTTTTTGGCCCAAATTGGCTTCTATGCTCAAATCTTGCAGCTTTCATGAATCTAGAATGGCTAGGGAGCACGATTTCCTGCTTGATGAGACACTTTCCATGTCAGATAAAATTATGTAGTCTACTAAATAACTGCGTGGTCCTCCGTAATGTAAGCCTGTTGTTACAGTTACTAATGAGTTTTGATTAAGATTATGATGACATAACTCGATGATAATTAGTCTAAATAAGGTAAGAATAGTAATCGGGCATCGAAATCTCGATTTAGTTGTCTGGTTTGAGTGGATAGTTTGCAAACCACCATAAATCATAATTTAAGACGAATATGAAATTTTAGGCTAATTTCCGAGACTGGGATTTGAGACCTCTAAGTGTATGTTATGCTACATAGATTGATGGTGCAAATATTGCCGTGTGTTTGCTGCTCTTTGCAGAAGAATAGTGCAGTTGCTGGTGCAATCACTGGAGCTGCATTTGCTCTGACCTCCGATGACACTTCTCATGAGCAGATTGTTCAGTTTGCAATCACCGGTGCCGCGCTTTCCACCGCTGCAAATCTACTCAGTGGCATATTCTAATGCTGGCGATGAAGTTACCTGGATTTAGTCTGGACGTTAGAGTGTCCGGAGTTAGCTCCAATCAAGGCCTGATGATATTTTGTGGGAATACGGTGGTGGTGTTCTCTCTTCTCTTTCCTCTTTTTGTTTGAGTAGGAGCATGGTGCACTTGGTCTTTTTTTCCACTTGCAGTGTTCATAAATCAGGTGACTAGAATTTGTTTAATTCTTGTTCTCTTCGGTTATAATGGGAGCTTGGATTTAACTCTTCCACCAACGAGAACGCATAGCTGTTCTATTTATAATGCTCTATTTAGTCCTGGCATTGAGAACATATCTCCTTCACATGATAAAAGTAGATCCTTTGTCCTCAACCATGTCCTCTCGCAGCAATAGGAAAAGTTGAGCCAGCTACTATTGAGAATATGGGCAGAAATGATCCATAAAGGAAAAACCACATTATTCTTTGCTGTAATATTCTAAAATTAGCGTCAACCTTTCTTACTTTCTGTCCAAATTCTAAAATATGTTCCTAATAATTTGATCAACATCTAATGTGGACGCACCGCACCTCGCTGGTTTGGAGCGTCTATGTAGGGCTGTGAATGAAGTCCAGTGGTTCGCATGATTTTGCCATGCGTTACCTCCTTTCCGCATTCAAGCAGACTCATATAAGATATTGTGACCTACATTCATAGGCAAATATAAATCATGGCGGCCATTGGATGCGCATCCGATCGCCCTGTGCTGGTCATTCCTTCCAATGTGGATATTAATATATATGACAGTGGGACACTTCAACAAATTAGTCTGTTAGTGGTGTAATAATCTTTCATTTTGTCAATGTTCAGCAAGATGGAATCCGGTTTGGCTCTCACTGTATAGGGAATCAGACAAAAAAGATCATGCACGCTTGTCTAGATGAAGTTCTGTGTGTGTTCGATCTGGTCTCAGAGGTCCTTTAAGGGATACGTATTGGTCCAGGCTGCACGATATCTAAGAGTTGTACTCTCACGGTCATTTTCTAAATGATGGCACCAATTTTTTTTTTAGGTATATGAAGTACCAAGAAGTTCAAGTTCTGCTGCAGGCTAGCGAAATTCAGAAAAGATTAGGCAAATCATCACTTTCACTAGGCAAATAAAACAACTGTAACATTCCAACCAAGTCAAACCGGGAGAACTCCCACCCCATCACAAACAGATCACTCAAATCTACCTTTATAGAGGCACTATAATGGCAATGGCAGTGCAATTGGAGGCCACCCACCTCGAAACTCATCTTAGAAATAGCATACAATAATTCATCACCTCCATACAACCCACAACAAATTCTTATTGCAAACCCTGCCAATTTATTTCATAAAAGCTTTATGATCTAGAGTGAGTTGGAGTATAGTAGTATGATGTTATAGAGAAGACGGTCTGTACGATGGTGAGAACCAGCAGAACAATGGCGGCTAGCAACGAGAGGATGGACCATGGGTTGCTAAAATACTCGCGCACCAGCCTCGCTCGCCACTTGTTCCACTTGGATCCACAGTGCGTGTTCACCTTCTTGAAGAGCTCGGCATAGGTGTTGCTCTCCGCCGTGGACGTGACATCCACCAGGAGCCGGTTGAAGAGCAGTGCGACATCCTCGTCGCTCCCCAGCTTGTTCTCGACGATCCCCCAGCTCTGGAGGATGGCTACGTCCCTTGGCGTGTTGATTAAGTCATCTATCAGCACCGCATAAGATGTGAAATAGCTCCCCGCACTCGGGCAGCACTGCTCGAAGGCGATGAGGTTACGGAACAAGGGGTTGGTCGAGTTGCCGATCGATAGCAATGGCATTTGGAGCACACGATTGGTGAATGTTACATCCAAGAAGCTCCTGCTCTCCTTCTTCTTAAACCGGACTCCAGCCTCTCTGAGCTCTGACGCACACGGGATCGTTCTCGGGGTCCGATCCTCCGTGAAATGAATGTCGGAAGTGGTTCGTTGTCGAGATAGAAATTTTAAGAAAAATTTAACCGAGGGATGACAACAAGCAGTGGAGGTGGAGGATCCTGGAGGTGGAAGGGCACATGAATGAAACAAGTGGTGCAAATGCAGCAAATGATGTGGTTTGCGATCATACATTTGTGAAGGAATTTCCTTTCCGTGTGTGATGTAATTGAGTGCTAGCTTCATGAGAGAGGGAGTACTCTGCGTGACATCGAAGATGGCCTTCAGGATGATGAAGGGAATCTGGTTCTCGAGCATTAGCAAGTCATGCCTTATGAGAGGTGACATCCAGCTCACAATATAGATAGGATCGCCAGCTTCCCTCCTCTCCTGTTTACTTGCTTCATTTTGGTACCTTTGTATCAAGAACTGGATGATGAAGCAGCCGTCGAGCAGCATCATTTCCACGAAATTTTCGCTGCTGAGGTCAATTAGTTCGGAGTAGCAGTTCCTTGCTTCTTTCTCCAGCTGCTTGATCTTTCTGACACACTTCGTGATATTGGTTATAAGGTTGGAGCCGAGTAGTTCGCTGAGGTACCTCATTTTGTGCACTTCCATGGCTTGGAGTTTTGGATCGCCATGGTGGTATGGGCCGATTGATAAAATTTTGGGATGGTAGGCATTTTCGTCGCGCTTCTGGATGTTGAGGGGGACCCGGTGGATTGTGCGGAGACCATCTTTCCATGATCCACGGTCTTGCAGAGAGCGGACTTTTTGTACCATCGAGTTCACCAGCTGCAAATCGATGTCTATCGAGTGTTCGACAGGTTTTGATGCCATCTTTGTTTGTGCTCAAAGATTAGTGTGACTGCCCCAGGATATATGTGGAAGGAAAATATAAGCCCGAGGATGCTGAGAGTTGAAGGAAAGCATAAAGAAGGAAGTTACTGTGTTTCTATTTTGGGTTGCAGGAAGAATTCATTTAGAGTAAATGTGAGCAGCGGACGTGATAAAGCTTCCTTCTTTATGTTCTTTACAGGACATGAGCATCTCATTTTTTTTTTGGGATGTGGTGAAGAAGGCACCAATGCTGCACTTCAAGTTGAAACCATAATGTTCATCATCCTTTCCCTATTATTAAGAAATAAATAAGAAGGGGGGGGAGTGTTTGTTAAAAATGGGAGTTGATGGTAATTAGACTGCATTATTGCATTACTATTTCCAATAACTGGTATATCTAGAGTGTACAAGACCATATAGTTACAACACATGCAGAGATATTTTGTTTCATAGTTACAACTGTAGAGTTATTTTGTTTCTAAGAGACAGGAACATTCTGATTATTTGATTACAACTGCAGAAAAATCGATAGATATTCTGTTCAAATCCGGTGGTTACAACTGTAGAAGAGTCGAGAGGTATTCTATTCTTATCCAGTTGAAATACTTGAAGTGTAGGAGTCTGGTATTTACCAAATTGATGCACAGCCAGATGATGGCCAAGACGCCACCTCAAGTTAACCAACTTGACAATTAGACACCGAAACTACTCTCAGCTAAAATATTGTTTGGTATTTGGTAAATAAATCCACAATATGTTGATTGAATCAAACATCGGCCGTCATGATATACCGTCGAATTCTCTTGTAGATAAATGGTAGTCCAACTTGATATATTTGGTTCTCTTATAAATGAATCACAAAAGCGATAGCCAAGAACACCCATATCAGCTCAAATGTCCAATACATACTTTCATTGAGAGAGATAAATTCCTTGAGTGGACCGTGCAACTTCAAACCCAAGAAAATATTTGTGAGACATCTCGAGTCCTTGATATGAATTTTGAGCCAAGCAGCCTTTTAAAAATATTAATGACAAAAGAATCATCATCACTTATTGATAATATCATCCACATAAATAAAAATAGCAGTGAAAAAAGTATGCCTTATAGAAGTGAATAATGGATAGTCCACCCCAGATTGGAGATCAAAACCAGCATCAAAAAGCATAGATGAGATTTGACAAACTAGTTGTGAGAGGCTAACTTGAGCCTATAAAGAGACTTATGAAGGCGACAAACTTGTGAATCATCTAATTTGGTAAATCTAGGAGGAATTTTCATATAAACCCAAGGAAAATATTATTAACATCTAGCTAATGTAAAGGCCAGCTGTAAGTGAAGCAATTGCAAGTAAACAGCGAACTGTGATAAGTTTGGGAATGAGTGCAAAAGTCTCATTGTAATCGAGATCCTCGGTTTATGTGAATCTTTTTGGAATAAGTCAGCTTTTATATCGCTCAACACTATCATCACACTGGCGTATTAAATTTTGCAAACCTATCTATTTACAACCAATGGAAGTTTTATCAGAAGGCAAATCGAGTATTGACCAAGTATTGTTGGCCAATAGATCTTCTATTTCTACTGCCATGGCTTCCCTTTATTTAAATTGTTTATTGGCTTAGGTGAAACAAGTAGGCTTGGTCTCAGTGGAAATATAGGCTTTGGTGGAAATATAGGTAAGGAAGGCTTTATGTTTGCTAGTGAAGTGGTCATAAGTAAGGTGATGGGAGTTAAGGTGATGGGTGTTAAAAGCAAATGATCTAGAAGATGATTGGTTGGGTAGAGTTGCATCACGTTAGAAATCAATGAAACAAATAGATGTTTTCTTGAGCTTGTTTGAGCAGCACAATGTGAGCTAGCTAAGAAAGTTTGGGAGTTAGGGTATTTGAAGCAGCAGTAGCAAGGTTAGCGTTTTCAGCTATAAGCATAGGCCTCGATGGTGAATATGCAAGAGCTATGTTTTGTTTTAGTATATAGGAGACGGAAGGTATAACATGTGTAGGCATGGTTCCATCAATATAAGGTTCTTCTTATGCTACATTTATAAGGGTGATAAATTAGGAACAGAAAAGGGAAGTATAGCTGAAGAGGAAAAGGGTGAGGTTGGATAAGAATGAAAAGGAAAATGAGATTCATGGAAGATAACATCTCGTCTAATAAAATAAGTTTAGTGTGCAAGATCATAAAGTTGACAACCCTTTTGGCCATTAGAGTTCCCCACAAAAATGCACTTCTTGGCATTAATTCGGAGCCAATCTATTGGTGACTAAATGCTCCTTAGAAGTGAAATGAAGACATTCAATATATCCTGATATGGTTATAAGAAAGTGGACAATTATGAAGTAATCCATAGGAGGTACGACTTTGAAGAAGGGGTGTAGGTAAGCAATTACTACGTAGTAAGAATGCAATCCCCCAAAAAGAGGAAGTCAGTCTTGCTTGAAAGTGAAGGGCGTGTTCAACAACTCCAATTTGCTGCTCCATCCCTTAGCAACTATGTTGGTGCAAGATGCCCGTGGAGACTAAGAAAATGTTGCATTTGATTGGTAAAGAATTCAAATCCAATATTAGAGTGAATCATTTTAATGCAATAGCCATATTACGTTGGACGTATGCATGAAAATATTGAAATGTGAAATGGATTTTAGTTTTGAAATGCATCAAACAAATCCATGTGCATCGAGTATAATCATCGGCAATAGTTATGAAAAAATGAGCCTCATTAGTAGAAACAATGGAATAACTACTTCAAATATCACGGTATAGCAATTCAGAAGGAATCATAGACATAAAAGAAATATTAAACAATGGCAAGCGAGATTGTTTAGCTTTTAGCAAAATATCATAAATAATGTCATTATTATTAGAACAAAAGAAAAAAAATAGTACATAATTTATGTAGCCGCTTATGAGAAGGATGTCCAATATGCCTATGCCATAACTCAAATAAAATAAATGCTGAAAAGGATTTATGTGGATGTTCATATTCAAGGAAGTATAAACCACCACTTTCAATGGCTCCAACCAATCACCTTGCCGATCGAGAGGCCTTGAAACACATAATAGTTACAGAAAAAAATATAAAGCAACGCATGTCATATGTGAGCTTATGAATAGATAAACATTTTTTAGAGTAAAATTAGTGGTAAGGTATACTGTTCTAATGCATGAAACAAGTGCGATATCACCATTAGAGAGGGTGATACATGAGGTGGTGGAGGATGTCTGTGGGGGACAAGAGGTGTGGGTTGGAGAATATATGATCAATTGCGATTATAATCTAAGAGGAAGGCCGTGCAGAGAAAACAAAACAGCTAAGAGTTGCCTGCAAGATTGTCCTACTATGTAGCTGGTTTGTCAACCTCATTGAGAATGTGCAGAAGCTATGGGTATTGTATTGGAGTTAATGTTTGGGTAGGCTAGTTATTAGTACACTTGGGCTTCGACTAAGAGCGATGCTCGGGCTTGTAGGTGAGAAGGCATGGAGCTGGTAGCATACATCCTTGGAGACTTGGAGTGGCTGGGGATGTTACAATGAACACAACGCTCTCTACCACATCTCTTCTGATTAGTTGGTCGAGAGCTAGCAGCACCTACGACAGAAAAAGAGAATTGGGGTGGGCTTGATTGGATTGGAGCCTGCAATAGAAGGCGCTCCTGACGAAGAGGAGGAATATGTTAGTGTGCTCAAGCTCGCAGACGAGTTTTTCCTCACATTTTCTCAAAAAAAAAAAGGCAAAAGAAAATGGAAAACCCATTACTCTTAATGCTGCGGGAAAATTGGAGTGCCATGAGGTTCCAAAGTCAAAGATAAAAATACAGTAAAGGTGATGTATTCCTTCTTGGAAACAAAAACTTCTATGTACCCCTAGATTACTGATATTAATGGTGATATCTTGGTAGAATATGTTCTCAGCATGGGACTACGTACGGAACTCGGTTTTGGCTTGCGTAGATCTTGCGAGAATTGTTCTATTCTTTTGTCTTAATATAGTTCAAGTGGTTGAGGCAAAAAGCAATTGCAGCCACTTATAGCGCGCAGTCCTCAAGAACTTGCATTGATAGAGTGTATGCCAGTAGTAAAATTACTTATTAAAATTTGGATTTCTGATAGGTGTTTAGCTGCCTAGAAACCTTTTTATTTGCCAATATATTTTAAGAGCATTGACTTAGGAGGAAAGGTGAGTATTTTTTTTGTTGAGTTTGATGTCTCGAATTTGATCTTAGTTGGTTGATTGAAGCCCAAGAATCAATAATTAATGGAGAAATCACAAGATTAAGCTCAATTATCTTGAATCGGAGGTGAACAGGTGAAGCATCAGCAATGAACCAGGCTGAACTAGTCCAAATCCATGGGGTTGAACCGGCTGCTAAATCAGTTTCGGTGCCCTTGAACCAGCGCTAGATCAGTGCTATTGTAGGAGGATTCTGGACCATCCGACCGATGCGATTGGATGGCTGGTGATGAGGGGGGAGCTAGGACTGCTAGTGAAAATGCAAATCCTGTACACAAGCCAATAGGAAAAGGTGGTGATCTATGCATCAAAATGGCGATTAGATGACTAAGTTGTTCTAGTTTAAATAAGCATATCTTAGTGGTTTCTTATCCATTTTAGGTGTTTTTGGACTCTATAAAAAGCTTGCAACAAGTCCTATGATGAAGTGGTAGAGTTTATGACGGATGGAGTATCTCTTTGAGGGTTTTAAGAGCTTTTATGAGGAGTGTGAGCTTCTTGTTAAGAGATTGATATATGAGAGTTGAGAGAGTGTGATCTTCTCTTGTATTTATGGATTTCTCTCATAGTGAAGTTGCATGTCCCATAGAGATAAATCTTAAGCTGATCTATATTATTTAATTATATTTTTGTGCATATCTCTTCATCCTTTCTCTTGTGATATCAATATCGTTATTGGCGTTGCGATCTTGAGCGAGAATTCAGAGCTCGAATAGTGAGAGATTTTTCAACAAGTGGTATCAGAGCATGGATTTATCAAGGTTATGGTGGTGTCGATCGAGGTTAGAGAAGATGGAAAAAATAAGTATAATTAAGATAGAGATCAATTGATTAGATGGAAAGAGCAATTTCTCCCTATGGCAAGCAAGGGTGAAAGATGTGCTCATCTAATAAGAGTTGAATGATGCTTTCTTGTATGAGGAAAAGCCAACTACCATGGAGCAGAAGGATTGAAAGTGGCTCTAGAAGCAGGCAGTGAGCATAATTTACTTATACTTGAAAAATAATGTGGTGATCCATATGCTTAACGAGACTTTTTTTATGGCAATATGGTCAAGCTCGAAAAAATATACATGGCAAAGACTCACCAATGCTCTCCTTCCTCTGAAAGCAGTTCTACCAGCCATGAATGAGCGAGAGGCAAAGCATATAGAAGCATCTTAGCAATTTTTAAAAAAAATTTATTAATTTTACTCGAGCAAGATCAGATACTACTGGTGTGATGAATCAGGCCAACGAGTCAGAGATTGCCCATAGCTCAAAAATTGAATGAACGATACTATAGCGGTAGTCAATGGTAGCAATACTGATAGGTCTGATAATGTATTTATGGTCTCTAAGGAGGTATCTACTTCTTTCTTTCAGTGGATTTTAGATTCAATTTGCTCGCATCATATTTATTGTAGAGAGAAGTTGTTTAACTCTTTAGAAAGAGGCACTGTTCATTTATCGAATGAATCAAGCTATTCGATCAAGGACATTAGGATAGTCAACTTACATACACATGATAGAGCATTGAAAAAGTTCGGTGAGGTCCGATACATACCAGCTAGTTTTAGAAGTAATCTGATTTCACTGGGTTGACTGGATTCAAGCAACTATAGATGAAGAGCTGATGATAAAGTTCTGAAAGTTGTGCATGATAGTAAAGTTATCTTGAAGGAAAAAAAATGTAGAAAATACTACCTCTTGGTAGGAAGCTCAGCATGAGGTGACGTGATAATTATCATAAATTACTAAATAAAAATATTTAAAAATAGATTATTTAATATTTATTTTAAAAAAATTAATATTTTTATTAATATTTTATAAGAAAGAAGTCTATCAATGCGAAGAGCTCAATTTATGGATTCTAACGGAATAAATTTTACTCAAATCAAAGCTAAAACGAAAAAGATATGAAGTCTAGAAGTTTAAAATAAAAGAAAAAATAGGTCGGTGCACGGTGGATCGATCGGCTAGTCCATGAAACAGGCACAAATCGCCCAGCTCAATAGGCACGGTCAATCGACCGCACCACGTGAAGGACCTAGACCGTTAAGAGGTCTACAGCATTTTTATCGTGGCATACAAGGACATTTTGGTCTTTCTATCCAGCACGTCGGCTTTTGATTGGTTGCGATCTTCATCGTGCTCGGTCCATGACGATCTACGACTATAGTTTTGCATAATCAGATGGTAGACATTGACGTCGGTGGATATCTAATGATAGAGATGTGCTCCGACCTGATTAAGGATTCTAGTGGTGATTTGGCGCCATCCGATGGCTGAAAATCAAGCCGACAGTGATCCAACGGCTGCAACTTAATCCAGAGGCTTGATTGGAGGTTTAAGCGGCTAATCTCGATGATTTTTGAGTTGGTTTTAGACATTTTGATCAAGATCCAATGGCCAAAATTTATCAGGGTGTTTGATTTCAATTAAGACTCAGCTTTTGACTCCGAAAATAGCTTTGAAGACCCTATTTTTTCCTCTATTTAAACACCCTTACTCCTATAGCCTAAGACCAAGTCTTCTAAGCCAAAAATAGAGAAAAAAGAGCTTCATTCTCTCTTTTCTTTTTTTCTCCTTCTTTTATCTTTCTTCTTTCTTCTTCCAGCATTTAATCAAAGAAGCTCTGAAGATGTCGAAAGCGAGTAGATCATCAACCATGCACGGCTAAGGAGCTGGATTCCAAAAGAGTAGATAAAATCTTCTGATATTAGTTGTAATTTTTTCTTAATCTTTTGTAATTATCTTTTATGCAAATATATTCTTTTGCATAATTTTTTAATAAAATTTATCTTTTTATGCATGAGATCCTGATTATTTGACATGCTTATTAATTGGTTAAAGATCTAAATAAATTATATTCATTAGGATGGATTATGATCAGCAAATATAGTCCATACTTAATTTAATAATTTATTTTAAAAAAATAATTATTAAAAATTATATTTTTAATTTTTAAAAATTAAAGTATTGAATAATTTATGATTTTATAGACATGGATCATTATCATGAGATATAATTCATGTTATAAAAAAATAAATTATAATCATAACTAAATTTTTAAAAATAATAAATTTTTATATTAAAAAAATTATTACAATCATGCTGAAGATGGATTCAAAATTTTAGAATATTTTTTATTAATTTGAAACCCATAATTAATTAAGTATTTACTTTCTTTTTATTTTTATTTTAATTTGCTAAACTCTCAATTTACTCTCTTTAATCTACTTATTTAAATTTTTACTTTAAGACTAAATTAAATTTTTTATTTTTAATTAAAATTAAATATAATTTATCCTTCAATCTTCGAAAAAATCGATATCTGACTCACCACTGTCCTACTTAATATTAAAATTAGACTTAATCTTTATTTGTTGCTTTAACGATATGCAGTTAAATTTTTGGCACCATTGTCGAAAATTATAGAATGGTTGCTTCAATTAATTAAAAATTAATTAATTAATTTAAAAATAAAAAATAAAAAATAAAAAAAAATTATTACTCTTTAATTTCATCTAGTTATTACTGTCTTTCCATAACTGATTTTTGCTCTCTGTAGTTTAGATTAATTTATTACATCTTAAGACTAAATCACTTGAATTTACTTTTTTTTGCAAAATCACATAATCAAAAACTACAAAAAAATATATCTATAAAAAAATAAAATCATAAATCCTTAAAAAAATCACTGACATCTCATAATACTTAATTAATTAAGAGTAACCATAAATAGCATATAAAATTAATTTTTAACATGTTTGGACATCTTGCTTGATTTTTGTTGCATATTCATAATATACTCTAAGGATACAACCCATTAAATAAGATAAGATGAAGATTTGATCACCTTTTCTTAGCCCACAAACCACCACCTTTCATATTGTATTAATCTAAATTCTAATTCTTAAAATTAATTAGACATTGGTCCTTAAGGATATTTGAGCTCATTAGGATAAGAAAATTCTAGAGTTGGATCGGATTTGAATTGGTTAATTACTCGGTGTCTAAGGCAAGTGGTTCAAAGATTATGATTTTTAATTGATTTCATTGCCTGATCTGGCCAACTCAATTAGTATCTAAGAAAAGTAACGAGTAGAAAATCTTTCACATCTTACACTTACCTGATCGAATTAGTTAGCTAATTTTGAGTTTGAAGTGCTCAAAGGTGATCTTGGAACAGTTAGGAGCTGTCTAAATTTAGGTTAATTCTAAGATAAAGAGTCCATGCTTGTTTAACTTGATTGTAATTAATACCATATTCAAATCTAATTAAAGTACTCTTCTCTCTTTCATCTCTAGATTTAGAACTTCTTAGGACTCATCTTTAGAATCCTCTTCTTTCTTTTCTCTCATCTCTCTAAAAATTTAAAAAAATAATAATAATTAAAAAATAAAAAAAATAAAAAAAGAATAACTTGAAAAAAAAAATCTGGTTGATTAGTAAGAATAGATCCAAAATCTATCCTAATCCAAGAAATTTCTGAGTCCACAATGAGTGAGATGGATCAAGAACCTCAAACTCTAATGGACCTTTGCTATCCAATGGGGTCAGCTCAACCATCGTATATTTGACTATCCCAGACTACTGCTACCACCTTCGAGATAAAACCTCAAGTCATTAATATGCTCCCCAAATTTACTAGAGTTGAAGATGCATATATTTTTATTAGAGAATTCAAGAAAGTATGTGATACCATGAGAATACATCAACTCTCTAAAGATGCTATTAAACTTAGACTGATTAATTTTGCTCTCAAGAAAAATACAAAAAAATGGTTGTATAGTCTGTCCAACCACTCGATCACAACATGGATGGGTTTGTAAAAGTATTCTTGAGAAAGTTCTTTCCATATCACAAAATGACCAAGTTAAGAAATAAAATTAATCAATTTTATCAATTAGGAGGAGAGTCTTTTTGAAAGTATTTAGATCAATTTAAGAACCTCTTGAGTCAATGCCTATACCATGGAATAAAACCTTGGAGGTTGTGTCAAATAATTTATGAAGGTTTAGAGCCAAATTCAAGAACCATGCTAGAGTCGATGTGCTGGGGCCAATTTATGTATAAAGAAGCTAATGAGGCATGGCAATTTTTGGAAGACCTAGCAAAAAAGAGTCTAGAATGGGAAGCAACCAGAAAACCTATGCTAGCAAGAGGTAGAATACATTAAGTCCTAACAATCCTAGCTGCAGAAGCCAAAATAGCTGCTTTACAACAAAGATTAGAGATCCTAGAATTATAGAGATTAGCCAATGTAAACCAAATATCTGCACCCATGTGCAACAACTGTAATGTACCAAACCATATCATAGAGGAATGTCTTTTCCTGATGAATCAGACTGATAATAATTATGCATAGATGAATGTAGCCTATGAAATACCTACCAATGATCCATATGCATCAACCTACAATCTAAGATGGAGAAACCATCCAAGCTTTTCTTGATCATAAAACATTAATTTGGATAACTCCAATCAACAATCCAATTTTTTTTGACCCCAAGGATCAAATTCAAATAGACATACTGTAAATCAATCATATTCAAGACCTAATCAACCATTGAATAATTCAACTGATCAAAGACTTAATTCTTTAGAAAAAAACTTGGAAGCCATGATGAAATCATAGAACAATCTTATTAACCAACTTATAAATTCGAATTTTCAAGCTGTAAATTCAAACTCCCAAGCCATTATCCATTTAGAAATACAGTTAGGACAGTTAGCCATAGCTCTTAGTGAGAGAGACAAGGGTAGATTGCCAAGTCAACCTGAGGCTAATTCTAGAATCAAAAATAATCAAAAATCTCAACAAGGAGCCCAAATTAACTAATTAAATGCTATCCATACACCAAGATTTGGAAAATAAATAGACAACCAAGTGGATACATCTGAAGCACCGGAAGAAAAAATAGAAGATCCACCATTTGAACCAATATTTAAACAGAGCCAGTCTAAAGAACCTAAACAAATAGAACTTGATCCACCAGCAGAGCCCACACCGAAATTAGTTAGACCAATATCTAAGATTGTAGCATCCTTTCTTAATAGATTAAAGTCCAATCGAAACTCAGTCCAACTAGATAAAATGTAAAAGTAAATATTCATTTATAATTAGTTATGATCCAACAAGTTTCATCATATGCTAAATTTTTTAAGAATTTATGTACCAGGAAAAAGACCACCAATGTACCTAAGAAAACCTTCCTAGCAACTAGTGTGAGTTCATACCTGTCAAATCATGTGTCAGTAAAATACAAAGTTCAGGATCTCCCACTATTTCTTGTATCGTAGGAAAAATCTTCATTAACAAGGCTCTATTAGACTTAGGGGTGAGTGTTAATATACTACCTTATTCAGTTTATAAAAAGCTAGAATTAGAAAAATTAAAGCCTACAGGAATGACTTTACAAGCAGATCGATCTTTAAAAGTACCAAGAAGAATAGTAGAGGATGTATTAATTAAGGTTGGTGATTTTATCTACCCAGTGAACTTTGTGATTTTAGAAACTAAATCTGTAATAAATCCAAATGACCATATTCTAGTTATACTGGGTAAACCATTTCTAGCCATAGCCAATGTCCAAATCAACTATCGAAATGGTCTAATAAAATTCTTTTTTGATAATATGACCATAGATCTAAATATTTTTAACCTGTCTGAAATAAATCAAGTAAGTAATCTCAACTTGATACAAACAATGTTTATGAACCCATTGACCTAAGTAATGAAAAATCTGACATGGAACTATGAACAAATCAGAATTATAAAGAATTTAAAGAGGTCAATGATTTAGCTATAGTCAATACGAAATTTAGATAAGAGCCTCTAGTTGAACCATTGTCTAGACCATTAGTGGAGAAAACATCCAAGATAGAATTAAAAATACTTTCTAAACATCTGAAATATGCATATCAAGGTCCATCAGAAATCTTGTCAGTAATTATTTCAGCAAACCTAGATCCTATACAAGAGAAAGAATTATTGATTGTCCTAAAGAAAAATAAAAAAGCATTATGATGGACAATGACTGATTTAAAGAGAATTAGTCCCTCGATTGTTCAACATAGAATTCATCTATTAGAGGATGCATGCTAAACCAAAACGAGATTCCCAAAGGAGACTAAATCCAGAAAAAAATAATAAAACTCCTTAACAATGGAATAATATATCCAATCTCAAATAGTTCATGGGTAAGCCCAGTACAAGTGGTACCCAAGAAGTCAGAAGTTATTGTAATCTAGAATGATAATAATGAATTGATCCCAACAAGAGCTTAAACTAGATAGAGGGTCTACATCGACTATAGAAAATTAAATACAGTCACCCAAAAGGATCATTTTCTTCTATCCTTTATAGACCAAATGTTAGAACAACTAGCAAGACATGACTTTTATTGCTTTCTGAATGAATATTCGGGATATAACCAAATTTCTATAATCCCTGAGGATCAAGAAAAGACTATCTTTACCTGTCTATATGGAACCTTTGCCTACAAACGCATGCCCTTTGGATTATGTAATGTACCAGCTACTTTTCAAAGGTGCATGACCAGCATTTTCTTAGATATGGTAGAAAGGTTTTTGAAAATTTTCATGGATGATTTTTTTTATCTTTGGATCTACCTTCTCTGAATATCTACATCATCTCAAATTAGTTTTAGAAAGATATAAGGAGAAGGATCTAGTGTTAAATTGAAAAAAATGCCAGTTTATGGTTAAGGAAGGCATAGTCCTTGGTCATATAATTTCAAAATGAGGTATAGAAATAGATAAAGTCAAGGTTGATTTAATTGAAAATCTTCTACCATCCAAATCAGTAAAAAAAAATTTGCTCTTTTCTTGGACACGCTGGTTTCTATAGACGATTTATCAAGAATTTTAGCAAAATAGCTCAACCATTAACTAACATATTAGCCAAAAATGTTAAATTTGACTTCACACCTGAATGTCTTGAGTCCTTCAAAAACTTAAAGAAGAAATTAATTTCAGATCCAATTATTCATCCATCCATATGGACTCAACCTTTTGAACTCATATACGATGCATCTGATCATGCCATATATAAGAACTATTTTAGGTCAAAGGATGAATAAGCTATCTCGAGTGATCTATTATACTAGTAGAACCTTAAACGAAGCATAGCTTAATTATTCAACCACTGAAAAAGAATTTTTAGCTATGGTATTTGCTTTAGAGAAATTTAGGTCCTACTCAGTGGGTTTTTATATAATTATCTATACTGACCACTCAGCTATAAGGCACCTTCTCTCAAAGAAAGATGCTAAAGCACGCCTAATTAGATGGATCCTACTTTTGTAATAATTTAAATTAAAAATTAAAAATAAGAAAGGTGCAAAAAATATAGTGGCAGATCATTTATCTTGTTTAGCAATCGTACTAACTAAGGACATACCCGTTAATGAGTTCTTTTCTGATGAGCAATTATTGTCAGAAACCTTAAAACCTTGGTATGCTGAAATAGTAAACTACCTAGCCACCAGCCAAATTCTTATGCACTGGACTACTCAGGATAAGAATAATTTTTTCTCTCAAGTAAAGTATTTTATTTGGAATGATCCATATTTATTTAAATAATATCCTAACCAAATTATAAGAAGATGCATTCTAGATGAAAAAGTTAGGAGCATTTTATTCTTTTATCCTGACCAAGCTTGTGGTAGTCATTTTAGTGCTAAAAAGACTACAGCTAAAGTGCACCAATATGAATTTTATTGGCCTAATCTATTTAGAGACGTCCATGAATACTATAAAATTTGTGTTAGATGTCAACAAATAGGTCGGATCATAAAGAAGATATGATGCCTATAAATTCAATTTTAATTATAGAAATTTTTGATGTATGAAGAATAGACTTCATGGGACCATTTTCAAAATCTTTTGAGAATGAATGCATATTAGTAGTCGTTGATTATGTATCCAAGTGGATAGAGGCAGTACCATACAAGATCAATGATAGTAGGATTGTTATCAATTTTTTTTTAAAAAATATCCTATCCCAATTTGGTACTTCTAGAGCTATTATCAGTGATGGTGGAATACACTTCTACAATTGATCATTTGCATCACTGATGAAGAAGTATAACATTACCCATAAACTAGCCACACCCTATCGTCTGCAAATGAGTGGGTAAGTTGAGATTTCTAATCGCCAAATCAAGCTGATCTTAGAGAAGACAATAAACTCTAATAGAAAAGATTGGTCTTTAAAACTAACAGATGTACTCTGGGCATATCGCACTACTTTTAAGACCAATTTAGTAATGTCTTCAGATAGGCTTGTATTTGGTAAAGCATGTCACTTGCCAGTAGAATTGAAACATAGGACAATATGGGCCATTAAACAACTAAATATGAACTTGGATGCAGTCGATTATCTAAGAAAATTATAAAATAATGAACTTGAGAAAATTAGGAATAAAGTCTATGAAAATGCCAAAATTTATAAAGAAAGAACTAAAGCTTTTTATGATCAAATAATTAATAGAAAATCTTTTACAACTAGATAAAAAATTCTTCTATATAATTCTAGGCTATACCTATTTCTGCATAAATTAAGATCTCGATGGATTGGACCATATATAGTTAAAGAAGTCTTCTCACATGGGGTCATAGAAATTGAAAAAATAAGTAATGGTGTTACTTTTAAAGTTAATGGACAACAACTAAAATCATTTTTGGAACTATCCATTGAATCTAATGAAGAAGCTATGGTTCTTTACAAATTGATCTACTTGAATTAATTTTTAGATAAGTTTGGTTGAAAATGTTAAACTTAGCGCTTACTAGAAGGCAATCCAAATTTTTATATTTAATATTTTTTATTTTTAGTTTATCTTTTTTTCAGGATTAAGTTGGGAAAAGAACTATAAATCTATACTAGATGAAGAATAAATAAACCCCAGACCGAGTCAAGACTAGAAATAAATTAGGTAAACTCTTTTCTTATTATTTTTTTATCATTTATCACACTCTATTTTCTTTCCTTCATTGAGGATAATAAAAATTAAGTTGGGGGCGAAGGATAAATAAAAACTTTTTAAGTCCTTAAGTATGATAATAATTAGTCTTATAGACCTGATTTCGTCCCGATTTAAAATTTTTCAGATATTTTAATCAATGATTAATTAATGATTTAGAAAATTTTTGAAATACTAAGGACCAAATTATTAAGAAAATTTAATAAATAATTAGATTTAGAACAGACAGATTTTTAAGTGATTCTAAAACTTTCTTTCAACCTATATTTAATAAAGAATCTACTTTATATGGAAATGAGTGAAAAAATTTAAAAAATTTTTAAAAAATTAAAAAAATAAAAAAATAAAAAGCAAGTTCTAAATATTAATCTTTCATTGAGTAACCAGATTTCGTTGTCTAAGTAAGTAATGTTAATCACGTTAAAAAGTGGATAATATGAAGAAGCTTGCTATGCAGTTAGTTTTAACTTGTAACCTATTTAACTCGAGTCAGTAAGTCCGAGAGGTGTTATACACTTAATACTTTAAAGCTAACTAGTTTGAGAGTCATTGATCCAAAGCTTGTTACAAGGATCAGATAGAAAGCTTAAGAGGTTAAAACATTGCACTAGCTATATAAAAATAAATAATAAAAAATAATAATAAAAATTCTAGTCCATACTAAAAATAAAGGATTTAAAGAATAAAGATGAAAAATTAGTCAAAGACTAAAATTTTATGTTCTTCACTTAACTACTATTTGGGATGAAATTAATAATTCAATAATGCATTTCTTAAATCTCTAACCAGGTATCAACTGACTTTAAGATGACCTAAAGAAATTTTTACATCTTATCGAGTTAGTACATATCTCTATTTTTTTTTCTCTTTTTACTCGAGGATGAGTAAAACTTAAGTTAAGAGGTATGATAATTATCATAAATTACTAAATAAAAATATTTAAAAATAAATTAATTAATATTTATTTTAAAAAATTAATATTTTTATTAATATTTTATAGAAAAAAATCTATCAACATAAAGAGCTTAATTTATGAGTTCTAATAAAATAAATTTTACTCAAATCGGAGTTAAAATGAAAAAGATATGAAGTCCAAAAGTTTAAAATAAAAGAAAAAATAAAAATAAGTCGGTGTATGGTGGACCAACTGGTCGGTCCATGAAATAAGTGCAGACCGCCCAGCTCAGCAGGCACAATCAATCGACGCATGCCACATGAAGGAGCTGGACCGCTAAGAGGTCTACAACATTTTTATCATGGCGTACAAGGATATTTTGGTCTTTCTATCCAGCACGTCGATTTTTGATTGACTGTGGTCTTCATCGCATTTAGTCCATGGTGGTCTACGACTATAGTTTTGTGTAATCAGATGGTGGACGTTGATGCCGATGGAGATTTGATGGTAGAGACGTGCTCCGACCTGATTAAAGATTCCAGTGGTGATTTGGCACCATCCGATGGTTGAAAATCAAATCGATAGTGATCCAACGGCTGCGAATTAATCCAAAGGCTTGATCAAGGATTTAAGCGGCTAATCTCAATGATTTTTGAGTAGGTTTTGGATATTTTGATTAAGATCCAATGGCTAGAATTTATGAGGATATTTGATTTCGATTCAGACTCAATTTTTGACTCCGAAAATAGCTCTAAAGACCCTGTTTCCTTCTTTATTTAAACACCTTTACTCCCATAGCCTGAGACCAAGTCTTCTAAGCTAAAAATAGAGAAAAAAGGGCTTCTTTTCTCTCTTCTCCTTTTTCTTTCTTCCTTCTTTTTTCTTCTAACCTTCAATCAAAGGAGCTCTGAAGATGCTGGGAGCAAGCAGATCGTCAACCATGTATGGCTAAGGAGCTAGATTCTGAGAGAGTAGATGAAATCTTCTAACATGAGTTATAATTTTTTTCTTAATTTTTTGTAATTACTTCTTATGCAAACATGTTGTCTTGCTCAATTTTTTAATAAAATTTATCTTTTTATGCATGAGATCTTGATTATTTGACATGCTTATTAATTGATTAAAGATTTAAATAAATTATATTCATTAGAATGGATTATGATTAGTAGATATAGTGTATACTTAATTTAATAATTTATTTTAGAGAATAATCATTAAAAGTCATATTTTTAATTTTTAAGAATTAAAGTATTGAATAATTTATGATTTCATAGAGATGGATCATTATCATGAGATATAATTCATGCTCTAAGAAAGTAAATTATAATCATAACTAAATTTTTAAAAATAATAATTTTTTATATTAAAAAGACTTACCACAATCATGCTGAAGATAGATTAAAAATTTTAGAATATTTTTCATTAATTCAAAATCCATAATTAATTAAGTATTTACTTTTTTTATTTTATTTTAATTTACTAAACTCTTAATTTACTCTCTTTAATCTACTTATTTAAATTTTTGCTTTAAAACTAAACTAAAAATTTTATTTTTAATTAAAATTGAACATAACTTAGCCTTCAATCTTTGAAAAAATCGACATCCAACTCACCACTATCCTATTTAATATTAAAATTAAGCTTAATCTTTATTTATTGCTTTAATGATAAGCAGTCATGGAGCTTCAGATATAGGTGGATTGTACATGAGATAAGAGACTCAAAAGGATGACAAACGATATTGTAGAGTAAAATTCTTATTGCCATAAGAGGTTATTTCGAGCTGGTCTTAGGTCAAACAGGTCAGCATATGATAAAGATGGGATCGAGTGGCTTGGCTCGACTATCATATATACCTATCCTTAAGCAGCTAGACATTTATCTCAGGGTATGAGGGCAAGATCATTCACGAGCTCTTAAATCTATGTAGAGACTGAATGTTGAGTCGAAGTAAAGATTTATTGGATTTAATGCCCTGAATCTGACCTTGGTTGATTGAAGCTCAAGAGTCAATGATTGATGGAAAAATCACAAGATTCACTACAAGAAATTCCATATATTACGATGAAAAAAATTTATTGCAAATAAAGGTATTTATGATGAAAATAATTTTACATCGCTAATAAATATTATTTATGATAAATAATTTTTTTGATCATAAATAATAGATTATTTACAATGTAAATCAACTTTTCATCATAAATAATAAATTATTTACAACATAAATTTTTTTATTATAAATAATCTACCATAAATAAATTATTTAAAAAATAAAAAAATTAGATAATTAGTGATACATCATAAATAATCGATTATTTATGATGAAAAATTTTTATCATAAATAATCTACTATAAATAAACTATTTAAAAAAATAAAAATACTAAATTATTTATGATAGAAATTTTTCATCATGAATAATCAATTATTTATGATGAAAATAAATATTACATCATAAATAATCAATTATTTATGATAAAAACTTTCTAGTATAAATAATCTATCATAAATAAATTATTTAAAAAAAATAAAAATACCAAATTATTCATGATAGAAAGTTTTCATTGTAAATAATAAATTATTTATGATGAAATAAAAATTTACATCATAATTAAGAGATTATTTACAATAAAATTTTTTTATCATAAATAATCTATCATAAATAAATTATTTAAAAAAGTAAAAATATTAAATTATTTTTTATGAAAATTTTTTATCATAAATAATTAATTATTTATGATGCAAATAAATTTTACATCATAAATAATTGATTATTTATGATGAAAAACTTTCATCATAAATAATCTATCATAAATAAATCATTTAAAAAATAAAAATATTAAATTATTTATGATAAAAAAATTTATTATAAATAATTGATTATTTATGATGTAAATAAATTTTACGTCATAAATAATCGATTATTTATAATGAAAACTTTCATCATAAATAATCTATCATAAATAAATCATTTAAAAAAATAAAAAGATTGAATTATTTATAATAATTTTTTTTTTAGTTTACGTCATAAATAATCTATTATTTACAATGAAAATCCTTCATCACAAATAATCTGACCAAAATTTTAAATTTAAAAATAAAAAAATAGACTATTTTAAAAATAAAAAAAATAGAGCAAAACTATGCCATGCATGATTGATGTGATAGGATTGTAGGGTGCAAACGCATCCACTGTTAGCTAGTCCATAAGTAAATTAATATTTTTTTCTAATTTTTTAAAAATTAGTATTCTTTTTAAAAAAATTTCTACTTTTCTTTGAATATTACAGTGTTGAAATTTAAAGCTCATTTTCACCGTTCATTATTTAAGTGATTATCATGCGAGCATCGTCACAAAATATCATCTCGATCTGATAGCTCTATCTATGTAGATCGATAAAATTTGATTTTGACAGTCATGAAGGACCGCATGATGATCTGACAAATAAAAATTATCGATGGATCCAAAATTTTGCAATGATGATCTTTGTGATATTTATAGCATACTATCAAAATTTTACTTCAATTAGATATAATTATCATAGTTAATTTAGCATAAAATGATTTGGATCGTTAAATAAAAAATGAATGATCAAAAGGTCAAACGGCGTCCGATTAAAATTTTTTTTTACATAAATGATCTTTGCTATAATTTTAATTATTTATATGATGATGATCGTAAAATTAAAACTATATATATATATGAACCATTCACGTTAAGTAGATCTTATAAAAATATAAGTATAATTACTTAATGATCTTAAGAATAAGTATCAAGAGACATATAGTTTTAGATTATTTATAAATATGCAGTTTGAATTTTATGATCTCCATCGTACAAATAATCAAAGTAGTAGCAAAGATTATTTATCTAAAAAATCATCTTAATTGGACACCATTTGGCTATTTGATCATTCTTTTTTATTTAATGATCGAAATTATTTCGTACTAAATTGATCATGATAATGATATTCAATTGAAGTAAAATTTTGATAGTATACTATAAATATCATAAAGATTATCATTGCAAATTTTTAGATCCATCGATGATTTTTATCTATCAAATCATCATACGGTCGTTCGTGACCATCGAAATCAAATTTTATCGATCTACAAAGCTAGAGTTATCAGATCAAGATGATCTTTTATGATGATATGCACACGATAATTACTTAAATAATGAACGATGAAGATGGACTTTAAATTTTAAAATTATGTAATATTCAGAGAATAATAATTTTTTTAAAAGAATACTACTTTTTAAAAAAAATTTAAAAAAAATTAATTTGCCCACGAGCTAGCTAACAGTGGACATGCTTGCACCGCTCAATCCCATCGCATTGGCCATGCACCGCATATTTTTGCCTTTTTTTTAAAAATTTTTGTTATAAGAAATATTCCACCATAAATATTCTTATCTTTGTTTTAATTTTTTAAATTATTTATTTATGAAAAATTATTTATGATGGAAGATTTTCATCATAAATAACCATAATTTACAACATAAATATTTTTTCCATTGCAAATAACATTATTTACGATGTAAATTTTTCATCACAAATATTATCACTTTTTTAAAATTTTTTGAATTATTTTTTTATGAAAAATGATTTTTGATGGAAAGAATATGTCACAAATAGTAGTTATTTATGTTGAAAATTAATTTTTCATCATAAATAATTTTATTTAATATTTTAATATTTTTTGGAGAGAAATTTTTTTTAAAAAAAATTGACGAAAATTATTAGCGATGGAAAATAAAGTTTTGTTGCTAATAATTATTTTAGCGATGAAATTTCATCGCTAAAACTCCATCGTTAAATACCTTTAAATATCCTCCCTCACTATGTTCACATGAAATCCACTTTTCGAAACCTACTCTCACCCGCCCCCTCATCTTCTCTCTCCCCCTCCTCCTTCACTTCCATCGGTCGATGATCTGTTCTTCCATTGCCGCCACCATTATCACTGCCATTATTGTTGCCATTGCTGCCATTGTCGCCGCGTGCCATTGACGGTAATTTCTTTTTTTTTAATTCTTTTTCGATCATTTGGGGGGCCATGGGTGCCGTGCGGTGGTCGATGGCAGGCGGTGGGGCACGGAGGATGGGTGCCAGCTGTAGGAGGTGGGGGGCGCATGAGGTGCAGGGCCATGGGGTGGTGGTGACGAGACTGCGGGTTGGGAGCCGCGGATGTATCCGTGTGATGGTCGGTGGCGAACGATGGGGCGTGGAGGGTTGGTATCGATTGTAGGGGCGGTGGGGGCCACGTGGAGTGTGGGGCCATTGGGCGGTGGTGACGGAACTAGTTGGGGGGCCGCGGGCACCAATGATGGGCGATGAAGGGGCGCTGTAGAGGGTGGGGGACCGCAATGGTGTTCAGATGCCGTAGGGGGTGGGGGTCTGTAGGGGTGGGGCGTGGAGGGATGGCGGTGGCAGGTCGGATGGTGAGTGGTGGAGGGATGCCGCTGGGGGTGGAGGAAGGAGGAGCTTAATCAATTTTAAAATTTTAATAAATAATAATAAATCAATAATAATAACAACAACAATAATAATAATAATCATAATAATTATAACAATAATAATTATAAAAATAGTAATAATAATAATATTAATAATAATAATGATAATAATAATCATAGTAATAATAGTAGTTAGAATAATAATAATAGTAAATAAATAATAATATTTATAATAAGAGTAAAAGTAGTAATAATAATTAAACTAATAAATAATAATAGTAGTAATAGTAGTAATAATAGAATAATAATAATAATAGTAAATATAATAATAATAATAAGAGTAAGTAAAAGTAGTAATAATAATAATAATTTTTTTTATAATTAAAATAGTTAAGTTTTTAATTATATTTTTATGCTTTTACTTATTATAGTTTAATCTTTTTATTTGTTTAGCCTATATATTTTATTATGATTATGATTTAATATTTTAATTTATATTAGTCAAAGATTTTAATTTATAATGCATATAAACTATCAGGTATGAGGATCCGGATCGGATTTTGATCAGGGATCTAAGTCGGGATCCTGTCCAGGATCCAGTCTGGGATTCGATCTAGGATGCAATTTGGGATTCGATCGAGATCCAATCTGGGATCTTATCTAAAATCCGATCTAGGATTCAGATCAAGATTTGGATCAGATCTCAATTGGGATCTAAATCGGATTCAGTTCGAGATTCGGTCTGGGATCCCTGTCCGGGATCATGTCTAGGATCCAGTTTGGGATTCAGATAATGATCTAGGTTGGATCTTGGTCAGGATCTAGGTCAGGATCTAATCTGGGATCTGGTTTGGTAATGATTTAATTCATGCATTGATCTAACCTTAAACTCCTATTCAAGAGTCGATCCTAAGATCCCCAAAATGAACTCTGTGAACGGCTCTTAGATGCCCCGATTTGGGCAGTTCATAAATGCATCAATATTTTATTGTTGTCATGGTTCTTTGTTCTATCATGAAAAATTTTGTTGTAGTTATCTTATTTGTTCTTTGAGTACATATTAAATATGGTTAAAATATAATCCATTTATATCATATACTTGAAAAACTATAGGAAGATGCGGTCGGATTTTTTTAGATATGGAACAAAGAACAAAGCTGTGGCAATAATAAAAATGATACATTTTTGAAAGGGATAGGACCACACCTATTTGGAAGAAGTTGGTGGAGTTAGGATTCATGAATCATTATTCTTTGTTGTCAGATGGATATCGACAAAAGTTGGATGAACACCAGAGATATTTTTTTGCCTGAATATCGAAAAGATGTTCAAGATTTTATTGAATTTGCATGGTGTAAGGCTAATAGTGCCAGTCAGATAAGTAGATTTGTATCCTTTGTTGAATCTTCTCTTGCAATAATGGTATATAATATAATTCTATTCATTAGCATTTATGTATTTTTCGCTATTATTGTTCATTATTATATTTATTTACATGTCAAGTTAATTATATGCATTGTTTAAGCATTGCAGGTATGGCACCGAGAGTAAGATGACGACATTCAAGTTCCCAACCTACCCTTGAGCCTTCCTCCATTTTCACTGCTGCACCATCAAAGTCGCCAGAGGGCCCTGTAGACACGGGTTCGAGTGAAGTGGGTTCGAGTAAGTCGATCCTGATTGGTATTTTCAAATTTTTTATATAATAAAATTTAATTTTAATCTACCTAGCTATTAGGTTTATAGATGGCTATCATACTAATATTATATTCATTATTTTTTCAGACCATTTTTTGTCGGTGGTGAGGTGAGGGCGAGGTTCGTCGTAGAACCTCACCCTTGAGCATTGGAGATGCAAGCATGAGGGACAGTGCCTCCGCATCGAGATATCGCCAGTCTACACCAGGCCTATTATGGGATGGTGCGAGCCATGGCAGACTGAGCTGGGCATCATTTGCCATAGCTATGCCCCGACGATGCTGTTAGATTGGCGTCAGGTTACACGACCTCAGAGGGAGGTCTTCTATAGCAACTTACAGATACAATAATATTTATTTAAATATTTAATTAACATTGTATTCTTATAATATTTGTTATTGGTAGGCTATATTTGAGATTATTGATTTTGAGCACGATCGCGTGCGACGAGCTGTAGATGATCATTTATGCTCGTATTTCAAGGAGTATCGACATTGCATTCATCGCCACTAGTATACTGTAGTGCATGACCAGGAGGTGGAGGTAGTGCAGTAGCAGTCATACGATAGCATCAGTATCGAGGACTGGACTATCATATGCTACACGTACAAGGATCCGGCATATCAGATAATTTTTTTATTTAAAATTTAATAATTAAATTATTTATTTTTAAATTTAGTTACTTACTAACTAATTTAATTATTAATTGTGCAGGATTGATGTGCCAAAAATATCGTGAATCGGGGGAGACAGACAGTCGCATTATAGGGGTTTGAGGCCATTCGCTTGCCATATGGAGCAAATGGTAAGTAATTTTTATTTATCATATTTTAACTCTTTAACTATTTAAAAAAATATATTAATTATTCTCAAATTATAGAGATATATAGAGAGTGGCGAGCTTCCTGGTAGAATCAAGATCTACCAGCAAATCCATCAATGATGGTCAGGGGACTGGACGGCCAAGAGCCAGGAGCTTTATGTAAATTTTTTCAACTATTTTTTTATTAATATTTTGATTTTCAGTACAAACTTAGAATAGTTATAACTTTAATTTTTAGGATCATATGACAGACATTAGATCCCAGTCTATCCTAGAGGGCTCGATCGCACCTATAGATGATGAGATTTGTGATCAGATACTTGGTATGAGATCTTATTATGTTAGGAGGCTAGGACATGGGATCAGAGCTCCTACATCTTCATTCTCATCTAGGGCTAGCATCCATGCTGCTTGTGATGCTCGGCTGATGGAGATATAGAAATAGGTTGCTGAGGATTGATAGTGGGTTGCTGAATTGACTGCACATTCCGACGAGTACCAGCTGTTCCAATCATAGATGATAGAGTGGATGGCGCAGATGGAGCAAATGATGTAATTGATAAGGCAGCAGCAAGCCAATCTCTGAGCTTCTTTGAGCGCTCTCCTCCTTCGATCTATTTCTCTTCTCCAGATATTGCTGATGCTTAATGGTTGGTGGCTTGTTTTCTCTTATTTTTATCTTTATTTTGAATCTTTTATATTTATTTATTAAAAAAGATTTTTTGTAATAAAATATCTTTTTATATAATGAAATGATGAAATTTATTATGGATGAAATGATGAAATTTATTTATAAATTTTTTATTTTAATTTTATAAATTATAAATAAAAATATAAAATATATTTATATATATTTTTTTAAAAATAATTTATGATGTAATTATTTACGATAAAATATCAGTCGCTAATAAATTATTATTTATGGTGAAAGAAATTTATTGCTAATAATTTTTATTTATGATAAAAAATTCATCCCAAATAATATTTATTTTTGATGAAAAATTTCCTTCACAAATAATTTTTTTATTTATGATAAAAATTATTCATCAAAAAAATATTTATTTATGATGAAAAACTTTACTTTTCATTGCAAATAATTTAAGAAATAAAAAAAAATTGAAGAAAATATTTCATCATAAAAAATTTATATTAGCGACAAAAATTTGCTTTTCGTCGCTAATTAGTATCTGCAACCCCATTTTTTGCGATAAAAAAACTAGCGACAAAATTTTTATCGCTAATAATTATTAGCGATAAAAATTTATTATTTATGATGAAAATATTGCATCACAAAAATAGATTTTCTTGTAGTGATTGAGCTTAATTAGGCTCGAATCGAGGTGAATCGATAAAGAATCAGCAGTGAGCTAGGCTGAATCAGTCCGAATCAAGGTTGAATCAACTGCTAGATCAGTTTTGATGCCTGTGGACTGATGCTGGATTAGCACTGTTTTGGGAGAAGATTGACATGATCGGATAGCTAGAGATGGAGGGCGCTAAGGCTGCTGGTGGAGATATGAATCCGATACATGGGTTAGCAAAAAAAGATGGTGATCGGCGATGATCTATGCATCAAAATAGCGATCAAATGGCTAAGAGTTATTTTGGTTTAAATAAGCATATCTCGATGGTTTTTTTATCCATTTTAGATATTCTTAGACTTTATAAAAAACTTACAACGAGTCCTACGGCGAGATGTTAGAGTTTGTGGTAGCTGGAGTGTTTCCTTAGGAGTTTTGAGAGTTTTTGTGAGGGATGTGAGCTTCTTGTTGAGAGATTGATGTATGAGAGTTGAAAGGGTGTGATCTCCTCTTATATTTATGGATTTCTCTCATAGTGAAGTTGCATGCCCCATGAAGATAAGTCTTAAGCCGATCCACATTATGTGATTATGTTTTTGTACGTTTCTCTTCATTTTTTTTCTTATGATATCGATATCGTCATCAGCATTGCGATCTTAGATGAAAATTTATGGAGCCCGAATAGGGAGGGATCCCCCAATATTTTTTGATATTCGGTTGAAGTAAGAAACAACATAGCTTCGTTGGAGCAGTAGTTAAGGTATGATTAAATCATTTTGAATCGCTCAATTTTTTCTTTTCATTTTTTTCTCAAAATTACTATTTTTTTGAAGAACTTTACGCTTATTAGTAAAAAATCTTGCTTCTTTATTTTTCCTTCAATTTATTTTCTTTGAATTTTGTTTTCATTTTGGTAAAAAAAAAAAAGGTGACTTCCTCATAGTTTTTTTTATATTTTTTATTTATCTTTTTTACTTTTTAGAAATCAGAGAGAGCTTTTTCCTAAAATGAAGAAAGCTGGTGGGATGGCACCTATGGCTGAAAGAATCACACTGCAGAGATGGAAGAAGATGAGATGGGAGGAATGTGAAAGAGTTCTTTCTTACCCAATTCTCTTTGGTCTTATTGACAAATCAACATGCTTCATGCTATTTATTTATCTATTCACTATTTGTCCTTTTGAAAACTCAATTCCATTTCTTCATTTTCCCCCCTTCCCCATTTTTCATACTTATGCTGTACTTATGGTAGCCCTAACTATTCAAGGTTGCAAAATGTGGAGATTAGTAAACCATCTCCCCCAAGGTGATTTATGTGATACCGGGCAATCAAGAAGTTTCCATGACATAACAGAGGTCCAATGTGTCTATAGTGGTCAGGTCTTGACAGGAAAGGATGTATCACAGATAGAAGTTACAACTTGAACTCAAGCTTGACTCAATTTGTTGTTGAATTCAAGAATCTTGCACAATAATCCCATGTATCCCGCAATTAATTGAAAGAGTGGGAAAGAAACAAATGAATTCCGCCAAAACTAGTCCAGTACTGTCTCTTATCAGTGCATAAGTCTACCATTTGCATAATAAACTAGGGAGATTAAACAATATTTTAATTGCACTTCTCATCATATTAGGACACGTCAAAAAATTACAAAATGAAAAGATATGCATGGCTTCAGTGACGGTCGGTCTCCAAGGCTTGATATATACTAGAGATTAATACACAACCACGCAACACAAAACCATACCTCCTAGTTGCATCAGATGCCAACTTGACCAGGCGTACAAAGTACCGGCCCAGGACCAGCCAATGCCTATCTGACTATGCCCTAAAACCCAATTCTCTGTCCAAGAAGACGGAGAGATAGATGGTGAGCAATGAGGGAGTGTCAAGATCCTCTGCGTTTTGCACCGCATGGGACCCCACCTGCGTCGCCCTCGCATCGCCTATCTCGAAGATGGTTGGTCATCGCTTGCCATATCTTTTTGGCAGTACGACCATCTTTATTCTTGAGATAGTGAACCATCTTCAAGGTGTCCCATACGACGGCCATCCAACATTGTACGATTTTTTAATAGTGCAAAACATGAGTGCATCATTAAAAATCTAAACTCTAATGAAGGAGGATCCCATAGTTGGCAGATATTATGATATGCTGGCCAACCATTGGATTATTCAGTATACAAATCTAAAAGTGCTCTGAACTCCATCATGCATCCACATTCGTAGATCTCAAAGTGGTGGATGATCCAGCGGTCATCGGGGACAATGAAAGGCATATCCTTTTTTTTGCAGGAAGGACACAACCACGTTCCGAGAAAAGGCGAGTTTGCTTGGTTATACAATTTAAAAAGATAAAAAAAATTGATATTTTAATTTAGGTTGGGTCAAGTCGGAAAGTCTAAATTTTTGAGTTAGCTCAGGCACGGTATCCTTTTATATTCAGATTCTACAGGTACAAGCCCAGAAATTTTTGTCCAGGTCTGACCAAAGTTAAACCGGAGGGCTAGGTTAAATGATGAGTTCTACCGGTGGTGCATCTTTTCTGCTCCCACCTGCTACCATCGGTTGGGCCAAATTTTGATGGGTAACATCATTTTCGAAACTCAAAACGGTCTCGCCGCTACTTTGTGAACCCGAAAGTATGACCACCGAGATGCACCGGATCTTTTTTTTTTTTCCCTCCCTCTCTCTCTCTCTCTCTCTAAACAAATATTTGACTATTATTTTCTAATTTTTTTAAAAAAATAAAAATAAGGTGGAAAATCGGTACCGAACGGGAGCCTATTTGGGTAATAACCTCGCGAAGCGAACGGATTTAGGCGGTATCTTTCGCGGGAAGGACACGGCTCGAACCGGACCTGAACGGTCGAAGACGACATTATACTCGGCAAGAATCCAACACTTGCTCACGCGTGCACTATCACAGTCTCCAACGCTATGAAACTAAGGTTTGACCAGCGTCGCTTTGGACTTTTCACCACCACCCACCGCCTCTTCTTCTTGACCATAAACGATGCCCAAAGTGACCGTTTTACCTTCTCTAGGGTGAATTTTTCCCGACACGATGCCGTCTTTATTAATAACGCAGTTTACCGCATCCTTCCATTCCCCATTTCTCCAAGGACTCGACCAAAAAGGACCTCAGCATACACACACATCAGAGGAACAAGGCAGCAATAGAGGAAGCTCAGAGCCTTAGCAGCAGGAGCAGCAGCCATGAGTACCATGAAGTTCTGCCGAGAATGGTGAGCTCCCACCAAGTAAAAAGATTATGACTTGTTTAGAGCATCATCCCATTGATTTATTTTGATATTTCTTCTTGTCTTGGTACAACAGCAACAATATACTTTACCCAAAGGAAGACAGGGAACAGAAGATCCTCCTCTATGCCTGCCGCAACTGTGACCATCAGGTCCTTCCCTTCTCCCCCTTTTAGACTGATCTCTTCTCTTCCAGTCTTGATGAGAGCTTCTATGATCCAAGGACTAAGGATTGGTAGCCTTTTCCAATATTATTATTCTAGCACTCGATCCTTCATCTCGTAACTCAAATCTAAGTTATTGCATTTTAATTGTTGAATATGTTGCTCAAAACTGTAAACAAGATGTAGGATTTGTGTCATTAGATTTGCTTCTAAGAAGCTGGAGAGTCACTGTTTAATGGGTGAGACACCATAAGTGGATGCAAAGTGGTTATTATTGCTGTGATGCAAAGGATTTTAGACTTATTTGGGGGCTCGATTACACTCTTTGAGATGGATGGTGAGAAGGGGGCCGATTAGGTTTCATCCTTCTTAAGGTTTTCAATTAGTATTTTAGAGGAAAAAGACTCTTATCCTTTTCTGAATGATACTTATCTTTCATTCTGGTTCCCCGAGGCAGAGAATTTGAAGAATATCTGGTCCAAATTTAAGTGGGACCTATTTGATCTTACTGGAGTTTAGGAGATTTTAGTTTCCAGAGTCCAAATGTAAGAGCTTTCACTGAAGGAATAGGCTTCTTCTGGCCTATGGAAGTATTAAGACTAGTGCCGGAATCCTTTAGATGTTGTTCGAGGTTGATTTAGATAAATCTTTATTCTTAATTGTATTGGAGTGTGAGCCTTCAGAGGACAAGCCCACTTTTCTTGTAAAAAGACATTTCTTAAGATTCCTTTTGCTAGCTTTTGAGGAAAAGAACAAGGTTGAACCATGCGTCCAATCCCCTTCCATCATTGTACCTGAGGTCTTTTGTGAGCTGATCTTGAGGATTGATGCACTCCACTTTTTTAGCTAACTTTTTTCCTTAGATATGTTCAACAATATGCTTCCACTTGAATTGTTTTGTTGAAATGGAGGATGTGAAATTATGCCCTTTTTTTATGACCTTTTTAAACAGGGAAAAACCAATCTTTCCTCATATAATTTTTTGATGCTTTTAAATGTGATATAGGATACAAGAGAACCATTTCCTGTGACATCCATGCTTTACAAGAAAGAGGTATATGTTGGAGGATATAGGTTAAATAATAATTGCAGAGAGTCCATCTCTTAAGTATGCCAATGCTACATATGTGAAACTGCCAACATGATTTATCTCTCCAAAACAAAACTTGCGCTGCATGATATATATATATATATATTTTTCAGTATCCACTTTTTATTCAACAACTTCATCTGTCTTGGAACCAATTTCTTATCTAAATATCTATAGGTAGTGGGTGTTTAAAGATCTGAAAATATGTGATTTATCCACTCTTCATGAACCATTTATGCAATTCATGATGCCCTTTCTCTGCCAACCTGGACTTTTTCTTTTCTTTTTTTGTGCAGGTGATGATAGATGAGTTCATTCATTTCTAATTAACAAATAATGCTTTCTCACATTGGCCCCATGCAAGCTTTTATGTTGCATGGCCACCTAGGAACCATGTCGACCTGCCTCCCCTTTATGTTTTAATGTATTTCTGCTCCTTAAATTGAAGATCTATTTGCTGTCAGGAGGTTGCTGACAACAACTGTGTCTATAGAAATGAGGTACATCACTCCATTGGGGAGCGCACACAAGTTCTGCAAGATGTAGCAGCAGATCCAACTCTTCCTCGGACTAAATCCGTTCGATGTGCTGTGTGCAACCATCCAGAAGCTGTTTTCTTCCAGGTATGTTCTTGTTCATGCATTTCCTATATGCTGCAATAGGACCATGTATTTGGACACCATTAGACGCATGATGAATAGCTGATCTGTTTTATGCCAGATGAAAGACAGAAAGAAGCATGTAAAACTAATTACCAGAGACTTGTATTTGAAAATGTGTTAGTTGTAAACTTTGTTAGTTTCAAACTATGGCGATGTGCATGCTTTCACAATGAATTACCAGCAAAAAAACAGAATGTGTAAAGTGTAAGCTGCTCTGCATTAGTAATGAATTTTAAACTAGTCTTTTTTTTTTTTTTTTTGGTATTTGATATATTAAGCATCCCTTTCATCAGGGGTTATTAGTGCCATCACAGTAGCTGCTACATGGATCCTATTTTCACATAGAAACTTTGTAAACCCTATATAATCCAAGAGAGTTCATAGAAAAGTAAAAAAATAGAAGGTGAGCAGCATATCGTTTTCAAATTATTTGAATATTTACTGGGTTGATGTTTAAGTTCTACATGTTCTGTATTCTACCTGATACATTATGGCAGAGCATGAGCATCCATGCAGTTGAATATTTACATGCAGATTATCATGATATCTCTAATCAATTTACAGATCAAGTTCTAATGCTCCATTAACTGCTGCTTTCATGACAAAGTAAAAAAAATGCTGGTATTGACCTGCCTATTGATTATTATATGCAAGTAGAAATTAAACCAACAAATCAAGGATCTATACTTTTTTTAGTAAGTGAAGGAGATATAGAGAATATTCTTCCTGATAAAAACTAACAATAATTTTGCAAATGTTGCTATTGGTGCCTATAAAGAACCTATCCAGGACCATCCTTCAAATCCTGATCGTCCATCTACCTTGAGTTTTTTCTGGTAAGTTAAAAAGCCTGATCATAGAAGAATAACAATGAAGGTTGAGGATATCACCCCTGGGCAATTTTTAACTTTTCTGATACTCAGGGCAAGTCTTTCTCTCCTTTTTTTGAGCAAGGTTCTGAGGACAAGATAAAAAGCACAAAAGAAGCTTCCATAATATCGTCTCCACATTGTCTTTCCATCCTTTGTTCTCAGTTAATTCTTTCTCTTTCCAAAATAGCCTATAGGCCAGAGAGAATATTGAAAGTTTACTTGCAACATTTGTTGATAATTCTCAAAGACAATGAATGAAGCCCATTTGTGTTATCTTTAAACAATTAGCAATGGCTGTGCTATCTTGCATATGACGTTCATGCCAAGTTTATTACGTTTAAACTCTTATCAGGGCTGTGCTATCTTGCATGTCATGTTAATGCCAAGTTTGTTCAAGAAGGGGCATGCTTCCTAGTTGTTGATATTTGCTCCTTAAAAGCTTTAAGGTGCTAATTCTTGTTTATTGCTATTACCATCTTTATTGGCATTTTGTGTTAAGCTGGTTGGAGGGTCGGTCAAATTCGTTTACAGGCACTCGAATTAGTGGTATGATGTTATGAGAGAACAACTAAAAGAGCCTTCAGACATCGGTGAAAGGATGATTAGTTCTTTATATCTTATTATTATTCTGTTCATTGATAAGTGGTTGAGTGTCTCTGACTACAAATAAAAGTTCATCATGGATCGAGTAAGAATAAGTCTAATAGAGGGTTAGCAGAATGCTGTCTTGAGCGCCATTAGTAGCAATGTGTGTCCATTCTAATATTGTAAGAATCTTTGTCAAGGGGTAAATCTGTCACTGAATGAACAATGACCTAATAAAACGGTTTTATTGTTTTCACCCATATTATGCATGGTATGATTATAAGCTTATATTAATTTATGCATTCATGGTAAAGTGCATGCTTTGTTTTGTTCTTGTTAGATGACACTAGTGAACTTTTGCCGTGCTTTTGTAAATGTCTTTCATTTTAGATACATTCATATTTGATGATAAAATTTTTACAGGCTACCAGCAGGGGAGAGGAAGGTATGACTCTGTTCTTTGTCTGCTGCAACCCCAGCTGCGGCCATAGATGGAGAGATTGATGAGAGTTGGTTTTTCTCCCTTGCTACGAGAAAGATGGTAGTGATGTTAGCTCTCCTATTTGGAACTTTCTAATAAAACTCAGATGCATGTTTAAGGTATTGTTTTTTGAGTTAGCAGAGTGATTTCAGTGCTAAGTGTTAATGTCTTTTTCCTTTTTTTCTTCAAATTTTCGTGAGTACCAGGGCTTGGATGTTCTTTGAATATGAGCAGTCAATCTTGTTTGGTGTATCTTGTGTTTTTGTGGTGAGTTCCGTGCATCTTGCTTGAATGCCAGTTTTTGATGCCATAAACGCATATGTGATAAGTGAAGGTAATTTTTATTAAGAAATTTTAGATATTTTTGTGCCCCTTACATTCACCATTTTTGTTCGGAATATCCCTTTGAAGTGAGATATTAAGCTATTTGGAAAACATTAAAGCTAAAATCACAAGACTAAAATTGGTTTGAGGGTACTAGCATGGTGACTCGACTGGTTAGATGCTAACGTCATACTTAATAAAAAATATCCTTATAATGTATGAATGTCGAGCAGAAATAAGGTGCTTTAATTGTGGAATTTCTTGAAGAGGTCGGACAATCTTTTAGAAGTTTAGAGGGCTTCTTTTTAACTTGTTGCAGTGTAGCTTCTTAGGTCAAGTGCCGAGGGACAAATGGAGTTCCGCGTTTCATGTAAATGGAGGGATGCTGTTGGTTGGTGGTGGACACCTTGCAATTAGGACATATGGGTAGTTCAGTTCTATTTTTTTCTTTTAATCCTCAATCCAAATCCAGCATTCACAGATCTGTTAGTGTCAGGGGTTCGGTCTTTTAGATGTGGCAAAATTCGGTTTACAGGTCGGATCTGCATATGTAAAGATGTGCGTGTTCCCGGTCTCCTGTCGGTGGTCCTTGGAAAAATTTACTAAGGACAAGTGCTCAAATTCACCCAAAAAAAAGAGAGAAAATATGAATTCACCCCCCACCCCCAAAAAAAAAACCTCGGATCAAATCCTGAAATTTTTATGATTCTATTTTCGACCAACTCAAACAAATAGACTAAATGGTCGTACTGTCTCAGTGACAGCGCTAGATAACATGTTACAGGAGTTAGTTGAATACACAGCCACAGATTTTGTATTATTTTCATCTTTGAGCATATGGATTTCAGGATTTAAAGGTCAATTTATTGATATAACCCTATTTTGATGAATGCTTTCTTTGGTTTAATCTAATTCTTTGCTACCATTGGGCATTTGCCATGCAGATTTCTAGTTGGAGTGGAAGCATAGCGGACCATGGTGAACCGAACGAAGTGTGTTTACTTAGAATCAGGACTTACAAGAGCAAAGATCTAAATGAGAGAGATAGGTAGTTGCAAATAATTGCATATTGATAAAGAGAGATAGTATGAACGAGTTGGTCCGAGAAGAAATTAGAGGCAGTCAGGTAGTTCACATTGCAAAATCTTGCATCCAGCACGTGCTCTACACACTCAATAACACTTTTGAAATAGTTAGGATTTTTAGAAAAGAAAAATATTAAGATTTATTTTTGAATATTAATACGGGAGATTAATTTTTTTTTCGCCTGTATCTAAAAACGGGCCTTGCGGTATGGAACCCAGCTTCAACGACGACATGGATATGTATGATATTATAAAAAAAAGAGAGAGAAACTTTGCGCATATTTCTCAAGGAGAGAGATGGGGAGTCACCGTGCGATGGGCGATGTTTTCATACGCATGGTATGATTTAGCCGTTTCATCTAGAGAGAGAAAGAGAGAGATGGGGAGTCACTTAGCACACGCCTCTTGAACCTAGATATACAAGACATATGCCTCGGGAGATCAGACCAGGCCACAGCCTGATTCCTCTTCGACCTCTTCGACCTCCCTACCGGTATTCTTGCAAGGGCCAGCAGGCTGAGAGTTCTTGTGAGCCATGAACTTCCCAATCTATTAATGTTCTACCGAAATAAATAAAAATCAGATTATTTTTTAAAAAAATTAGTTTTCCATTTAATTTTTTTACGTCCAGATATATCCTAAGGTGACAAAATCGTTACATCAAATGAAAATCCTGCTGTGAAGTAGATTACTGGCGAGCTACTATCTAATAAGGAACAACAAGGCGTTTTCAGTTTTCAAAGAGATTGGGAAGATGTTTGATTTAGGGGAGACGGATTATAAAATAGGAATGAGAATGAATGACCCCCAATCTAATCATTTGGTTCTAAAGAATTCCATTTCATTTGGTTCTAAAGAATTCCATTTCGATTTCAGAGGGAATAAAAATGTTTCAATCCTTCAAAATTCAATCCTACTCTCCTTCGATGATCAAATTCCATTTTAGTTCTTGATTCCGATCACGAGTTGGATGATATCGCTATTCCATTCCTATTTGATTGCAAACCTAATGCACCTAAGACGTTAAAGAGATTCATCCAGTTGATTTGTTTCCCTTCATTTTTTTTTTTTTTTTTCCAGACAGCCAGCTTTATTTTATTATAAAAGTCATGAAGTGCAAAGCTGTCATATTTATTTATTATAGTGCATAAAAAGCTAAAATCGATCTATCGAATACCAGCATATTCATATCTATATTTATTTTATTTGATAAATATAAATACGAATGCGGATATTATTCAGAAACAAAAATTTATATGCATATTTATTTTAAACGGATATGTATATAATTCGAATACTGAAAGTATGAATATAATTATGAATATAATTTAGATAATTAAATTTTATAACTATATAATTAAAGATATTACTATATAAATGATAAATTAAATTAATAATATATTTATATGATTATATATATTTTTAAAAAATTAATAAATACTATATAAAATTATATAAAATTATATATAAATTTAGATATTTAGATACGGATCGGATGGTTATCTATCCATATTCATATCTTGATGGATATGGATACGGATATATATATATTAATTAGATTCTCAAATTTTTATCTATATTCGGATAGATTCGAATAGATTCAGATGAATAATATCCATTCCACTTTCATTCCTAAGTGTATAAGTATGGCTTCGTAAAGGAAAGGTGCCATGCACTGTTGACATACAAAAGCACAATGCTTTTTGCAAAACAAAATATTCTGCTGACATGACACACTTATGTTTTCACAGCCAGATGCTAGCGCGTTCCTAGTTTGAGTGCAAAATTGCTGAAGCAAAAGCTTCATTAAAAATTTTGAACAGAACTTTCTACAATTGAACAAATATCTTGAATATGCTCACCTGATTTTAAGTAGTATTACAACGAATTGAATAAACAAAATACCCTGCAATGTTAAAGAAAATCTGTTAGCTGTTAATATTGAAAAGAAGAAAAAAGGCACTTCAATCAAGGTATGCTTCAAAATGGAAGAATAACAAAGTGTGTGTTGGCAACAAGCAAGAGTAAGAGAAATTGGGTAGTGCCACCCAATTCACATAAAGGCCTTTCATCAGACAGCCGGTAGATAGGTCACCTGATTCACATTCAAGTGTTGTCTGATCAGTCCATGGGTCTCATTTGGCAGGTAAGGACTAAAAATCAATTCATTGACCAAAGAAAAGTGTTGGAATGTCACTCTAAACGACAATTTGCTTCCTCTTGCTCAAGGTTAAGAGTCATAGACAAGTGAAGAAAAAACTTGAATAAAATTTGGAACGAAAATCACATAAAAGTTCTATATATATAAGAAAACACATTTAACGAGGAACATGATCAAACAGCAGATTTCACCTAACAGTCAAACGTGTCTCCATTTTAGAAAACACACGTTTGCAAGTGCATGCTGAGTCAGCAGGACCACAGCTCTGTTCAGAAATTAGAGTTAATTCAAGAATGATGCTATGTCCTTTTTAAATAAAGGATAGGCCATCTTAACATTAGTCACACACTACAACATTTAATAGCCTCAAATATACACATTTTGAAAGCTTCCTATCGGAATGGTACTAATAGAGCTAATGCCAGAACGTATGGTCGGATATGAATTAAGAATTTGCAATGCTGATCAAAAAATTCAAGTTTGATGAAATCAAAATTTAACAGGTTTAACTGCTTCTAATCCATACCAAATCAGACCAATGTATCTTGCTATTAAAAGCTGCCTATTTTGCACAAGCAAATGCACAGGTAAGAAACCTCAGTAAGTATTTAACTTTTCTGTTTTCAGGCATTGATCATGAAAAACACAGTGAAATTTTATATTTTCAATTTTTAAAAGCCATAAACAAAGTGCTCATAGAGTTTCCTACCTATTCATAAACAGGTCAGAGAATGAACTGTTTTCCTGCATCTGGACAAATGGTTAATCATTAGGTAAGTGCCTCCTACCATATATTTTGTCTATTATTCCTACAGGATCTCTGTGGCCAAGTGTATTGATATATATTAATTTGGCTCAACAGCATTCCAAAGGGTTTCAAGGAACCCAACCAATTCTTGTTCATATAAAAAACCCATCTGCATGAACATCAATGGACAAAAATGGAGTGACCACAAAAATATGGTTAGACTCAACATACCTTAATAGGTACTCTTGGATGCTTGAAACAAACAATTCCCAAGTATGCAGTAGAAAACCCAAAACTCACAACAGCCAAATCCTGAGGTGGAGAGATTCAAACAAGCAACTGAAAGAAAGTGAAGCCAACTGCATTACCAGTGAAGTGGAGGAGAATATGTCAATCAGTCAACTTCTGGACCCACCATTTGACGCTAATCCTTAAATCACGAAGCTCTGGTTGCATATAAAGAGGCAGATGCAGCTGAAGCCTCTGCTATTAATGAAACGGGTTGACGGGCTTGCAAACAAGCACCTATATCAAATGGGTGCAACTGTGATCCATCAAATAATAGATTGACACCAGGCAGGACTACTTCCCGACCATCCATATCATCTGATTCAAGCTTTACTGCATTTGTGGAAGTTGATTCTTCAATAGGTCTGGTAGCAGCCTCATATACAGGACTTAGTGCATATGACCTGTTGACAGGAAATTTTAAAAAATTAGATGGAATGGCATCAACTTTGATGCTTATACTTATACAGGATTAATTGATTTCACAAACTTCAATATGGTAGGAGTTCTATTAATTAAAGATTTATTTATTTTAAAAACCAAATAAAATAGTTTAACAATCAATACTCATACTAATAACAAGACTTCTTTACTACTATGCCAAAATATGGGTATTTGCAAGTAAGACAAATTGTTCAAAATAACAAGTGTGATAAATCACACACCAATATGTACTTATCATATCTTATGGTGTCATATTATGTTAATCTACACTTTGATCGAATATGAAATTCAGATTAAGTGAGCATACTTCAGAAGTGTCAAGGAATTAAAGGACAGCTAGAAGAGCATATATCAAACATAACTAGTAGTTGCATTGCATGAAAAAGAGAACAAGGTTATTTTCTTGATTAGGGTCAGTACGAAAGCATGTAGGGAACCCACCCAACCATCTAAACTTGTCGGAGCCAGAAAAAATATAAATGAATAATGTAATTCACTCCATAACAGATCTTTCACTAGTTGGACAGAAAAATTGAACATTTCAATGACAGGAAGGATATGAACACATGAAAGCATATTCTCCTAAAATACAATTTATGAACTAGAGTAGCAGAGTTGGTTCTGTAATTGACATCCCTAAGTTTATTGAAGCACTGCAAAAAAAATTAGATGGTAATAGACTGATAATGCATTTTATGTTGTTAACATTCTTTATAGAACTACCTGAGAATGTTCCCATCAAAACTTAGAACTTCAGTCCGGCATCGCTGTCGATTAGCAAGCTTGAGCCTCTGGTGATCACTAGAGGCTCCAGAGATTGGTGTTGAAGGTTCCAGGGGACTCCACCTTCCACTAGCATAGTTGATCAAAGGGTGGGGTGACTCCCTTACATGTTCTATGCAGTAAAAGAGCTTTGCGGTGGGACCAGTTGCTTGGTATTCAGAACAAATTTCACGCAACCTCTTTCTTAAACTCTGCATCGCATCATGATGTTCATCAAGTGAGTCTGTTTGTAGTAAATGAGATGAAACCACCCTTTCACATATTCTACTACATAATTTTGGATTGAACAGGGGGACTCCAAATTCCAAGCTTAACGGAACCCACTCATATTTTTCATTATCAGGGAGAAACATGTCAGATTCACTTTCTTTCTGAAGTCTTAAAAGGCGAATATAACCTACAGTGCATAACTCGACTTTCCTTGAGAGATCATCTAATAATGAATTTAAATTGGCACTTTCTTCCATGGACAATCCCAACTCCGATCCTATGGGTGGAAGTGATCCATCAGAATTCTTAAGGGGTAGTGCAATATCCACTGTAACAATTCGTCCAGACTTATTAAGATCATATCCACTCAGAGGTTGCACCAGCACAGCTGAATGCTGGAGCATTGAGTTTAAACAGTGTAGAAGTACATTTCCATTAACCAAATTCCCTTCAAACTTGCCTCCTAGTCCGCCTATTACAGATCCATCCCAAGACCATATCAGGGCCTTTTCACAGCCTGCTAATGGTGCAGGAACCAATCGTAGACGCTGTCCTTTCATTAGAACAACAGAAAGTGGTCCACTAGACATGCTTGTATATAATACTAGCTTCATCCATGGTGTCATAGAAGAATAAGAAGGTGGTCCAAAATGGACGGGACCTGAAGGTCCAGGTAAGACTGATGAAGAAGGAAGTGGAACCATAGATACAATAATGTCATAGTCCCTAAGAAGTAAGCGTTCTAGTGTTGCTGGTGGAAGAGCAGCCAAGCTTTCACAACGAAGGATATCAACTCGGTATTTCCTTTTTCTCTTCAGAATTGCTCTTTCAGCATTTGGGTCCTCTAACAACATTATGTTCTGATCATTCTGCAAATCATTGTTTAGTGTGAAAGTATTACTTTCAGTTGAAGTGGTTGAAAATGAGTCAGGAGGAACCTCTGTAGCATTGGATTCATTTGCAGAGGAATCAAGTTGAGGCAGTTCCATACTATCATTGTGGAGTGTCTTTGATTCATTAATGTCAGAATCACCATACTTCTCAATGATATTTCTATCAACTGTAAGGGAAGTAGCCTCATTAGAGGAAAGCTGCACATCAACTTGATCACTAGCTTTACCAACCACTTCATTAGCAGCCACTCCACCAGATTGCAGGCACTCCAGAATACAACGAAGACTATATGCATGGTTAGCAAATTCTTGCAATTCACCCTCAAACTTTTTTCCTTCTAAAGTGGCAAGATCCTTGCAAAGCTCTGCAATACAAGAATCACCAAGTTTTCCTGCTTCATAGAGTGTCACAGCATGAGACTTCAGTCCTGCAAAAGTTTAGCAAAAAATGAGGGCAGTAATCTAAACTGAGTGAGCTTATTATAAGCAGAAAGAGTACTGATTGAAGAACCAAGAACCAACTGACTGACTAGAGGATTAAGTGCTAAACATGCATCCAAATTATTCTTTGTACAATTTACTTCCAGAAAAAAATTGCTCAATGTAAAACCATCATATGGTGCCTCTGGCATGCTTCATCATAAGTATTTAATATTGGATAATGCCAACAATAACGAAAATCTTTTGAAAAAAATAATTTTGACCAACCATGGGCAGATATAAAAATTAATGCTTGATAACAGGATTGCATAGACTAAAGAATGATGAGTAGTTGGGATCTAATCTTAGAAAGTAATTTGTGAATGAGACATCCTATATAGCTTATGCAGGAAAATGTTGATTTAGAGAGAGAGAGAGAGAGATGTGTATCTCTCTAAACTACCAAGATTGAACCAAGATGTCAACCAAATACCTGCCACTAATCAGCACATGCCTAGCACGACAATCATGTATGTTTCAGTTGTAGGCATTCATTTCAGATAATTCTTGTCATTAAAATATAATTAGTTCCTCAACTCACACCAAACTGCTTTCAGGATTCTCTAGGCAAACAATTCTGTTGTTCTAATTCCAAAAACACTTGCAGCTAGAATACAAGGACCTCCTAAATATGGACAGTCAATGCATCAATTACAAGCAACGAAAAACAGAAAGCCCTCTTGGTTCTCCATTATAAATGATAGACACCAAGCGTGCTAGAACTATTTATAAATAAGATTGTTTGTCCCACTTTCATTTTGTAAGACCTTGCATTACATTCTTCTCTTAATAAAGATTCCCTTGTATATTTGCTCCTTGATGGATTACTAAGGAAGGAAAAACACAAACTAAGGGTACGAGAGTTGGAATATGTTTAACAAATAGACTGAACAATCATGATTGATGGGATCACAGCCATCTTTTACATGATCCTTCACACTATGCAAAAACACACTTTTGCTCTCACACCTATATTCAAAAGCCAGTGTTTGTCGGATACACATTTAAAACACCTTCATAGACAATGAGATGGCATATTGCACATTTTGTATATAGGAAGGTATATACAGATTTTATGATACTGGTTTGCTTTTACAAACAAGCACTGTAAACACAAGGGACAATTTTCACCTTACTAACACTACGATATTAAAATCAGTAAACAGAATTCCTAACAGAATGATGTATCCTATTACTTGATTGAATCAAATATTAATGGAAGTTTTATTAGTTAGCACATAAGTGCACATATCAATCCATCATCTGGTTGATTATAGGCTTGGCTTCTTAAATCATATGGTGATATGGATAGGTTACATAGTGTTAGGCAAACAATAGTCTTCTATCAAGAATATTTGCAACTCACAACTACGACCAAGGTTGAATGTTTCTTCTTTTCTTTGGATAGGTTTATCATCTCAAGCTTGTCGTTAGTATATCTTCAAGTTTTGAACACAAACATGAGCCAATTTTTCAGATATATTTAAAAGATAAAGTAGTTAGAAAATACCCAGGTCAGCAAAAAAAAAAAGAAAGGAAAAGCCAACAAAATTGCAATACAAAAAGGGCATAAAGTAAAAGGATCAAACCTGGTGAAAGAGAACCCATCATCAGATATGAAGTTATATTAGCATCCACAACAAAAGCAACATGAGCATTATTGGAAACTGGCCTAGGTTTTTCTGTTCCTGGACCATGAAATTGTTGTGCAGATTTTTCTGAGTTGATACTAGCATTTGAACCATCCTCATCATCACTGAGTATATTACTTGGAGAGCCAGGTATTATTGAATCTTGAAGAATAGATTCTGGATCTATAAGCTTTAAAGCCCAGCCCAGTCGGCAAGCAAATGATGCAGCAGCCTGTAGCTGAGAAAGATCAGCCTGCAATGTTGCAGCCAATTCAGCAACAGTGGCATTCTCACTCGAGACAACAAAAACAGCATATAATAGCCTGCCGAGAAGATTCATGATATCAGGAAATAACATCTATGCAAGTCAAATGATATGGGCATGCAAAAAAAAAAAAAACTCATTAGTATAGGAACTATCTGATTGGACTCCAAGGAACTTACTCTTCAATGGGATCTTCATATGACTGCTCTTTGTTAGAAACAAAACCTTCCAGCCTGGAAACTGAATCAGTATATGTTAGTGATACAAACATTGTACAAGCAAGTAAACGAGAAAATAAACACAGAAAATGGGACAAATGATTTACATTTTGTTACTGTTTTCTATTAAACTAATTAATTCTCATTTGATCATGAAATGTTGTCAATTATATATAAAGGAAACTCTTGGAGTCGGGCAGGCATAACCGAACTTCAAAAGCAGTGAGCATGCATATTCATTTCCCTTTTTTTATTCTCTATCCTTTTTGGTCTTTAACCAGACAATCTCTCCAAGCCCACTTCAAAGTCAAAACGATTCCAGAGTCCAAACCTTCATTAGACTCCTCTACCAAGATTTTTCTTAGAAAAATATATATTGGCTGGAAAAAAACAAAAGATAGCCTTCTGGAAAAATTACTGCCATCCATATTTTCCATGTACATGGATAGCATGTGCTAATAACTAGTACATTCTAATGCAATATACCAGAGGCACAAAAAGTGAAAATATAGAAATTTATGCATTGCTTTCTAAATGAAATGATATAAACTAAAAAGAACCATACAGCTATATAAAAAGCAAAAGAGGGACAAGTAAACCAAAATGGCTTATAATTGACCACAGAAATCCACTTGTTAATACAATTTTATTTTAAGGCTCAAATATGTTGATTTGAAGATTTGATTTAAAGTAAGTAGGATAAGAGGTTTTCCTTGTTTTGTAAGGCATGATATAGGTGGATAGCAAAGGCTAGGTTTTAAACTGAAGACAGTAGCCAAATTTGAAACCAGAACAACATCTGCAGGACGTAAAAGGCCAAAATAATTAGGCTATAATATGCATACAGCACACACTCCCATTAAAAACTCATTTCTGTTTACTATGAATCTTCACATCTTAAGTATCCTTGGCTTTCATGGCTATTGTTTAGCATTACATCATTCTCTTCAACCTCACTTTTTTTTCGCCAGTGAACAGCTCCACCTTAAGCTTGCAAAAGCAGCTTCCGAAATCATAATTAAATTGTATTCCAAGTCAAGCTCATCATTGCAAACCACCACCATAATATACTGCTACTTCCAAGGAGCAAGCAAGTTGTATTAAGCAAAAACTCATTATCTACCCAAAGTCAGCCACCCAGCAATCTGAAAATGCTAAAAGAGCATAATGAGATGATAAATGAATGATAATAAAAATCTTCTTAAATAACATAGTAACATCATACCACTTAACTTATAATATTACATGCATGGAAAGAAAATCTCATGTTTCAAGCAAATTCCCATTAATTGAAGCTCTGCTTCAAAAAGTAAAATGAAGAATGTTTTATGGATAACATGATCAATTGATAGGCACCATAAAGTTTTGACAATAAATAATAAAAAGAACATGAGAAAGGTCGCATACTTCACCATAAGGAATAACTAACATGAATCTACTTAGCAGAAATGAAAGTTATAATAATTCAACTAATTTCCCCACAAGGCCACAACAAAGCATGATTTCTCAGTCCTCTAAAGAACCTTCATCAAAACCCAAAATAAAGACTAGCATCAAATAAAAGTAATGTAGGACTTTGATTTGATAAATGAAACCTTAAAATGACTAGAAAGATGTAAGACAAGTAAAATAAGAAATATAAAAATAAAAATTCCAGCAAAAATCAACTCCTAGAGTAGCAGACTTATTTAGGTTTCTAAAGCATAACCAACACATGTTGACAAAGAATCATGTTATCCAACAGACAATAGCAATTTGACCATATGTGAATCACATAAATACTATGCCCAGAGATCATTATTTAAAGCCAAATGCAAATACAAGATCAGTCCTTGATAGAACAGTTGAGCAAAGTTTCACGATGTAAGGACTAAAAGAGAAATTGAATTGTTATAGAAGAACAACAAATGTAGTTTAAGTTCATTATATACCTTTAAAACGATCATCAGGATACACAGGGACATCAAAGTAGATTAATCCCCTTCTATAAAGACCTCTTATGATGTCTGGATCAAAGAGAACAAATGAATTTGCTTCCTCCTTACAGACTTTGTCTATTGTTGCCATTTCTTCTTCTGTGAGTTTCTATAAGAGAAAAAGAAAACCTACTAGCATCAATTACATTAACTATGATTTACCGGTATTATATAAAGCATGATTTTTAATAGCACCATATAATGAAATCCTCATGAAAATACGTGCCTTAAGTTCCTTTATTAGACGTTATAACATACCTATGTTTATTTACATGTCATGAATAATAAATAACTTTCATAATGAAACTCACCTTAAATTCTTCTAGTGTAAAGTTAACAAGGCAAACTCCCCACCATGGCTCAATTAAGAAGTCCACAGGTTGTGTGGGAAGTAATTCTTTTGCAATTGACTTGTTGAGCTTCCACATTATTTTCTGTAGATCTCCAAAACAAAAAGCAATAGTCAAGGCAACTAACAAATTATTAAAGGGTGAAAAAATAGAACATTAGACATAACATCATTCAGTAATACAGATCAAATACAGAAGATGCTGTGGCATGGAAGATGTTTGTTAGATGTCATCTCAAGTAAAAGTGACAACAGAACTATAATAATGGTTAAACTTTAAAGAACAACATCGATAGCTTTCTCATGGAACAAGTTACATTATCTGATTCTATTAACTAAATAAAATGCTAAAAAACAAACTAGACTACAAAGTATTCACCTAATTCTGAAAGGCAGAGCCATAATCCAATATCCAAGTCTACATGTGCATTTACATACAACCACTATAACTTTCAGATTCCTTTAACTTCCTCAAGAGTACTACATTTACTCAACCACAAAGGCTCAAAGAGAACTTTAAAAATATGGTATACAAACTGGCAATAATATATGCATTCAAACATTGGGTGGACAAAAGGTGGACACACAACATGTGCAGCAGAAATCATGAAATTAACAAGAATTTGGAGGCAGATATACATAAGAGTGCATTAAAGATAGCTTAGGAAGGTGATGGGGAACAGTCCACTTCAACAAGGAGGCATAATAAAGATCGTAGTCAGTCCCGACAAGAAGGGTATCCAAATTTATGGAAGAGCCCACATAAGAGGAACTGAGGAAGACCTAAAAATACCTGGACGGTAATTTAGAAAGAGTGTGCAAAACTGACTGATATATTTTTTTTAAAAAAATGGTCTAAACAATTAGATTTCACATAAACTTAGAAGTTAAACTAACCATTGACCTACTTCATCCCACTCCGTTGTTGCTTAGGTCAATTCATATTTTAGCTTAAGAGAGATGAGACATAGGGGAACCAACAACCAGTGTTCACTCACTGTTCACTACCACATTTGATCATTCTTTTCTCTTCCAATTCTTCCTCCCTTCTTCATTTCATTTTTTAACGGTCTATGCCAAGGTTCGCCATCTTGGTACCAGATTTTATATCCATGAAATTCCACTATAATATCAGTATGTGGTACGGTACAGAATGTCTATGTCGGTATAAGGTGGTTCGGCATACCAGTACGGTACTGGTATGGTATGCTCTATACTGTCCGTATGAGGTGGTACGGCGAACACTAGTCCATGCTCTCTCTCTCTCTTCCCTCCTTTTAATCTTCTTTATCCTTCACTCCATCTTCTTACTGGTCACTTACTTTCTTTTTCCTTTTTTGCTTCTTCTTCCCTGCTTTCTTATCATCTTCCTCCTTTTTCTCATGTGTCTTCTTTTCTTAGTGCCTTAGGCTGGTTTGTGAAAAGCTGGTTGCCTTGACAAAGTTGTAGTTGCCCTTCTAGAAGCATATAGCCAAGTCATGATTCCCAGAAACAAATACTCATAACAAAATGTTTAGAAAGCAATTTTGTAGCTAAGCATAAATTATGAAGTGTTAAAATGCCATCCTCTACATTTTTTTGCCACTTGCAGCATTTGAGCATTGCAGTAGAAAAACCATTGACTATGGATCACTACACATAGTAACATTATTTGATTATAGCCACAAAGGTTACACAATGTTCTAGCAATGATCTGCAAGATTAAAACTAATAAAATTATAAAGAGAAATGCCGAGTAATTAGATGATAAGAAAGGTAAAGATATGTAAATAAAAAAATGTGGGTCACAATTTTCTTAATATCATGAGCATCTGATGAGACTGTTGCATCACTTTTTAAACATCATTTTCTACAAATACATAGTTCGGAACCTTGTACAACTCAGTATCCCCAATGTGAACAGTAATTCTCTCCACATGGTGAACCCAAATTGACTATTAAAAACCAAGGCTGAAATTCTGTCATATTTCATTAACACAACATAAAGGATTTCATTAGTCAATAACATGTCTGCATTTCATTGTCAAGATGTAGCAACTGGTCTGTACAGTAAGAAGACAAACTGAGACAACAATAAAAAACAAGAACAAAGAGGGAAAAACAAAAATAGATTAAAAAAATAGTATCTTGGGATGCCGTGCCATCCCAAGCCTTTGGAAGCAATGGTCCCTATCTATCTTGGCCAGGATGGACCAAGACAACCTTATCTGTAGAGGCCCAGGGTGTTGGACACATCCCAACGCCTGATCTCTCTCTAGTCTGGTACGATATCACCCAGATGGATTTAGACGACAAGATTCTTAATCTTTCAGCACATGTAACACTAGGTGAAGTTTGGAAAACACTGACGGTGTCTTCAACATATGAAATAGACTATCTTTTTTCCACACAAAAACATAAAAGTTGGCTCCAAAACCTCACCCCATCACCAGCAACCACTTCCATGCACTTCCACCCATCTTTAGTTCAATACCTTTGATCATTGCTTAATCATATCAATTTAAATCTTAGTTTAGTCACAGTTTTGCTCGTAATGTTCTGCAAGTGTATTCGTTATAATATGATTTGTCAATGAACTAGCCGAATGAACAAATATTATTATTTTGTAAGATTTAACATAATTTTGCATTGCCGCTTTCTAGCTGTTTCTTCATCTTAAATTACTCCTCTGACACTTACTCTGAATTCAGGCAACTAAGGTTCTTAAAGCAAATGTAAAGTAAGCCATACTTAATGTAATTTGTGTCCTGTGCATTCCCTCCATTCTTATTATACTTCTATTGTTTGAGGATCCATACAAGGTAAAAATGTTAATTTAAGACTATATTGGTATTTGCACCTGTATTATGTTGTCACACACTAGAAGATTAATGTGTAGACCTCCAACTTGCTAAAAAATATAGCTATTGCAGCCAAAGTTAATACAATATCATCAAAGTGGTTTGCTGCTTTTGCTTGTAGATTTCTTTTCCCACTTCTTGCGGTCTTTCATTTCTTTTGGTAATTTGTAAACGGTACCCAAATTTCATACAATTTCCAATGGAAATGGAAATGCTTAAAATACAGACTATGGACATGATGAGCAATTCCAAACCAAGATTCTAATTCTTGGTCCATATTGGTCCCTTAGTGATGACAAATAATATGAATGGACAAATGACATTCAAACTGCAACAAGCCTGACAAAAGCTAAAACAAAATCAATGAATAGAGTTAATAGATTAACCTCATACCTAACATAGCACACATTACAACAACTAATAAATAACCACTCAAATTTGGATGAGTCTCTTCTGTCATCATTTGGAGAATATGAGTTCTACCATTTCTCATAAATGTGCTCAAGCAATAAAACTGAAAAACCACCCAGCAGTGAAGCAATCGATCCAGCAACATAACCTCCATATATGTGTTTTCTTTGAAACTCGCTAAACTGGTCACAGTATGTTCTAGCCAGATGCCAATTGCCCCTTATTGGTGCTTCGACGCCGTGGAATTGCAAGGGCTGAAAAGAGGTCCATTGAACTTTCGCAACAGGGTGTTGCAAAGGTGGATGTTTTCAACAACTGCTCCCAGCAGGAAGTCTTTGTGATCATGGAACCTGGTATAGTGCCATGGATTTTGTTTGCAGCATATACAGATACAGAATATAGGCAAAGGCAAATCCGATGGTCAAGGTTTGCCAACAGTGACTGCAGCAGACTTCAATTGCATTGATGGGCCTGCTAAGAAGGGGGAGGGCGGGGCAAGGACAAACCATCCTCTGAAAAGATCGGTGTTAGAGAATTCCATAACTTCATATCTTTTAATAGCTGTCTGATTTAGGGTCTTTAGCAGTGTACTCAGCATAATAATCATAGCAATCAGGCCAGAGTATGGGAGCACATGGATAAAGCTTTTCCTACTAGGAGCTGGATTTAGAAGTTCCCAAACTACCAGGTACGCCATTTTCCTTATATTGCATTTGATCATTGTCCTATTCTTGTTGATATCTCTTTGGCTACATCTCAGAAACCCCCTTTTCACATTGAAAAGTTATGGCTTTATTACCCCCAATTATTGGATATTGTTCGTTGTAATTGGAGTGTTCCAATCAAGGGTGATGCCATGTATCAAGTGACTCGTTAACTAGCACTTACAAGAGGAGACTACAACATTGGAACAAAACAATAGTGGATAGCATTTTCAAAAGGATTGAGGAAATCGAGTCCGCCACCAGACACTTGCTTCCTCAAGATCAACTTTGATGAAGGTGTGCATGATAGGAGAGCCTATGGTGGAGTGGGTTTCATTATTAGGAGTCATAGTTGCTCTTTTCTTGATACAGGAGGCACTCAGATATTTGACAGAACTATTATGATGGCTAAACTCTAGGAGCATGGTAACGGTTGACCTATACTACAGGACTGTAGAACAGTGATTAAGTGGTTGTCAAACATGGAATCTAATGATGGTGGTGCCCATCCCCTACTACAGGACTGTTGGCAGATGGTCATCTTTCTAGACTATTATGAGGTAGCGCATATTTATAGGAAGGCAAACAGTGCAGCTGATGGGTAGCAACCTACGTGACCAACCTCACCCTAGTAACCTTGTGGGGGATTCTGTATTTATGGCTGCTCCTCAACTCCTTGAAATTTTGTCCTCAGATTCAAATGGATGTATTACACTAGAAATATATAATATTTCCAACCCAACAAAGAAAAAAAGACCATCCAATTCCAAAAGCTCAATAGGCTTACAAATGAGTTGGGTTCAGGCTGTCTCAAAAGATGTAAACCCAACCCAATCAGTGTTCAGGTCTGTGATTTTGATTTGGATCCAAGCAACTTGGATGTAATTCTAACACTAGTCAATCTAAAGTTATCTAAGGTCCAATCAGTGATTTGGAAACTCGGTTATTTTGAAATTCTGGGCAGGATCAGATTTGGTCTAGTTCAGTTCATTGAAGGAATAAAATCTAAAATTTAACCAAAATCCTACACAAGGTTCACTATAAAGGGAAAGGTTCGACGAAACTTAAGTCCAAGCATAGATGCTATGTAGCTTATACACACTGAAGTGCACTAGCTGCTAGCATCCACTCCAACTGCATGACATTTTCTCATGTTCAAAGAGAAAACAATAGAAACTACTATCCAATAAAAGGAAATACCAAACAGCAAGAAAGAATTTTACCTGATATCAACATCTGACTGTTGCAGTGCGACAAATTTCATATATCAAGCAAGTGAAAATATAAAAGAAGCTAAGGTTGAAAGCAGGTCAAATTGGATTGGGAATTTGCACACACCAGATCCAATCCATATTTGAATCAGGTCAGAAAATTGAATCCAAGCCTGATCCACTTTCATTTGGGTCAGGTTGGATCAGGTTCAAGAATCTTTTTTGTTAATACATCAGACTCTTTAGTCAAACCAGGTCAAGAATAATATACAAACCATAAAACATGTAAAATTGGTTGCTTAATTATATCATTAACATACTGTGCAAGAAAATAACAAGTAAACATGTAAACATTTGATTGACAACGACATATAATTTATAACAAACAACATAAATTGGTTAGCAACTACATTAAAGTTATTAAAAGAAAATTATTCTTCTAAAACTTTAGAGCATTATGAAATATTAAAACATGGTTCACTGTATTGGATCGTACCACCCTATACCAGGTGTACTGTATTGTATCGGTAGCAAAAGATACTAGGTGCAAGTGGGTATACCGAGTATTAGTACCATGAACTGACTTGTACCGACACTATACCAGCAATGTATTGGTATGGGTACTAAAACTGGAACAATGAAATATGATATAAGTTATTAGTTTTGGGTAAGTTTAGGTTTCCTTAGGTCCAGACTGTGGTAGCTAATGATCCAAATCCAATCCCTTTTATAGAAGGGTCATATTTTTCGATCCATGCCTAATCCAGAGAACATCACTTCAGAGTTTCAGGTCAAATCCATATTGGCAACAGGCCAATCAAATCCATTTAAGCACAATGGCAGTTAATATGCTATTTAAATTGTGAAGCACTATTTTTGTGTGAAAAAATATTGGAGAATGCAGATGTATCTCAAATTATGCATAAGCACAAGCTATCACTTTCAAAATTATGTAAAATTGTCTATGGACCAACATTGAACAACATTGCAATCTTTATGCTTCAATATATATAGAAGAGAATAAATCTGGAATAGGTACAAATATTTTAAACTTTTTTTTCCCGAAAGTACGATCCATCTATTGCATACAATTGATGTGGGCTTATGAGATATAAACCTTTGATCTGCACTTATTCATAATATCAATAAATTCATTTCTTCCAATTCCTGTAATCCTCAACGCATCTGCAGCACTGAAATTAGGGATGCTGTCATATGGTTGCTCTGCAAAAACTCTTCAAACATTAGAACTCATGCAGACAAATTGTTATGTCAGGCAAGTAGCAGGTACAAATTTCCCCAAAAAAGTTACCTACTTTCTGGTCTAATAAGAAGAATATATAGCAGAGAAAAGAGAAGTTCAAGAGCAAAAATTTAATAAGTGGATAAAATCAGGCAGTACCATTAGTAATCAATCCATGGATGGATCGACCGATTGATCGATCCATCAGTCAATAAATGAGATTAACATATCTCCAGTCACGCTAGCAAAAAATGAAATGAACCTCCAAATGATGTCCATCAGCAGACTATAGAATTCTAAACTTCTAGAAACTGCTATAGAAATGCACGCCCATCTGTCTAGTAGTCTGATTTCAGATGGTTTTGTAAGAAAGAAAGTGGCATTAACTTGAAAAAGATCTCTCTCTAACTTATAAGAGAACAAGGGTTTAAAAAAAAAAGGAATACAAGACAAGAATGTTATTCACAAAGATTTACATGAAAGGCATGCATCTCAAGATTTCTGCAAAAGCATAAGAATGAAAAGGTGAACTTATTACTAACTACAAATGATGAGTCACAGGGGGGCAGCACCTTAGAAGCTGTAATTGAGTAGCCAATATGCAGTGAACAAGCAGAAACATTCAGCAAAAACTAACTACAATTAGAAATTGCCAATGATGTGAAGAAGGTACTGGTTACAATAAAGTAATCAGCCATTGCACAATCCAATAATTCCAGATCTTCTGTTTGGCAAGTGAATTACTAACTTTTAATCTAGAATACACTATGTAAATGAAGCCTAGATTATTCTTTGAATTTCTTGCAACAATACTAGAGTAAATGGTACAATTCACCACTGAACATTAAAATTCTGGTACTATATTCATAACAAAAAAAAGTTTTTGTGATTGTTCTAGAAGAAATGAAACAAAAGATACAGTAGAACTAGAACGGTCATCGTATGAGGTCTACCTAATGATAGATGCGGAGGCAAATAATAGATCGATAAGAACATCATGAGCTGTCTTGCAATAAAATCAGTTGTTGCTAATACCTCCTTCTCGATTCCTTCTTCCATAACCCAAACTTGAAGAAGGAGAGAAGAGGTCCCCATGGAGAATGCGGTCAGAAATCCATAATAGTGTCTGACCACAACGACAGTATGCTCCAAAACAAGTGAAAGAAATTTTTTTAAAAAATCATGTCAATTAATTAACACCCTGATTGTAAGTCTGTCACCTGATAAACTTTTTGTTTACATGACTAAAACAATTTTTTGTACTGAATGGCAGGGTACAGAAAATGCAGAACAAGATATAATGAAACATTGGAATACAAACTTAAGAAGCAGTTAACTAGAATCACAATCATACATATGGAACCCGTATAAAATTATAAGAGGTTCCTATTCTGCCATCTAAACTGTTGCACTAAGAATACTCATAGAAGATCATACAAAGGAAGGTTCATTAGCTAAACAAGGGAGGAAGGACATGGCTGGAAATAGAAATGTAAAAACGGCAATATCCATCAAAAGGTATTGAGCATTACCATTCTTCATAACCTCGAAGATCATGTCACAGTAATATCTAAATGATGAAATTCTCATCACTCGACAAACATATTCTGCAAGATGATATGGAAATAACTGCAAGCACACCATATTAAGTGAATAAGACAAATTAATAAAATAGAAAGTAATGCAATGAAACAAAAAAGGAAAAAAAAAGTACAAAACACCAAAGTCATAAGGGCATATCAAAAGCAAATTTTTGGACTTGGAAATATGGCTTGAGATTAGTATGAAAACCCGGGAAACAAAGAAACAAAAGGAGTAAGTTTTGATTTGTGGTTGCTCAAAGTCAGATTCCAAAGGAAGAGGTTCAGTCACATAATCACTACAAGGATTAAAATATAAACCTGGCAAAGGAAGACTCGAGCTAGTCTACAAAGAAACAAGTGAATAGAGAAAACGGCAGGATGCAAACACACCGCAAGATTTTTACGCAAATAGCGCATCATCTCTTCATAATATTCTCCTTCTTTACAAACTTTACGTGCAAAAGAGGTATTCCATTGTAGTCGTTTTCTGATACAATACTCTGTTATCCTGCACTTGAAGAGGCAAAAATAAATCATTGCAGGGACTAACCAAACAAGTCCACCCAAGATGACTAGCATATATCAAAGTTATTGAGTACCTGATCCATTGACTGAAGTTAAAATCAGTCATGGAAGTGAACATATATGTTATCTTTTAGCTTGAAATGGAGCATTGTGCTTCTTTTTAATCAACAAAACAATGTGTAAGAGATCAATGATGTAACTTAAAGAAAACAACCTCCTATGCCACTCCTCTTTCGAGGACAGGATAGCTTGAAGCCTTTTCGGAAGACTCTCCCATGGGCATTCTTCCCTGATCGCCTTTAAAAGAAGCTGCTCCTCAATCGTTGCTGGTATGCGCTGCATCCTCTCGAACGGGCTTCCGGTGACTGCAGACAATACCAAACAACAAAGAAGCCCTTCCTCATTTGCACCGATTCAAAGAATCCAAAAACTTATAAAAATCAACCACGAAACCACAAAACGACTTCAATTGCATTATACTGGACAAGCAAACTATCAGATTCTTGCAAAATACTCAAACCTTTAAAACAAATACAAAACTAACATCAAAATAATAAAGAATACAAAATTAGAGTGTAGGAGACGGAGACTACGAACCCTGGTGAAACTATAGCATAGATTTACGAACAAATCTCTAACAAAGACATCCCAGATCCATTCTTTCCGAGAAATAGAAATTGAAACGAGAGAGAGAGGGCAAGGGTTTCGCAGAGATCGAGATCGAGAACGAGAACGGTACCAGAGAGTGGTTTACTATCGGAGTTCTCGTGCTCTCTCCAGCGAGATCCGCGCGGTGTTTCTCAGAACGAGCTTGTGGGGGTGAGAATAGTCTAACATAGAGAGCTGAGGACAGATAGAAGAAGGGAAGAGAGGAAGGGGAATGGTAAGCAGAAAACTCGGACCGGTCGGACCCCCTTTAAGCTGGCCTAGACCCGGTTCGGCTTGATGATTCGTCTTACTTCGAACTTTACCGTTCCGTTTGGACCCACAGCCAGACCAGAGGGCGGTGCAGCGGCAAGCGTTGTACAAGCGCGATGCAGACCTCGCAATACATAGCCTTCGACTCCGAGCCGCCCCGGCTTGCGATTCCGGCCACCATTATAGAGAAAGCGAAGTGAATGGGTTTCTTCCTCGCTCTAAAGAAATCGTGCCCGAGAGTTCGCCCTTTCCGTCTGAAAAACCCTAATGGAGAGAGCTGTCTTCTCGCCCTTTTCTCTACTTCTCTCTTCAGATCCCAAGCAAGAACCTTGATCTGCTTCCATCGGTTTTATGTTAGCTCTTTCGGGGCTCTTCGTGGACCCAATGGATCGTCTGGGAGTGGGAAAACTCTGGATTTTGCTTCTTTTCCGAAGCTCAGATTGTTCTCTTCTCAGACGTCAGCCCTCCCAGAGCCCACGACCTCTGATGGGCTCACGGTGGACGCCATCGTCGCCAAGGGCTGGCCGATACTTGATGAGAGTGAGGGCGATTGGAGGAGCCATGCCGCAGCTATTGCTCAATCCATTCAGCTCATCAAGAAGCGATTGCAGGTAGACCTTTTCTCCTTTTATTCATCTTTACGTCGTTGCTCTTTCTTTGATGCCTACTAGTCTAATTACGCTCCCGTATAAATATCTCAATATTTTCATGGTTTTAAATGTTATCTTATCATGAAATTGAGACTGCTTAATGGGTACGAATAATGGACATTTTTTATTGCCTATAGTAACGGTTTTGTAGCCATAGTGCTGTCATGGTACTCAGATATGGTTATAAAAATTGCTTCTTGAAGTCTAGATGCACTACGTTGGTTTAATAGACTTTTAAGCAAAAGCTTTTGTACTTTCTTCTTTAACCTCTCTAGAAAAGAGAAATCATATGGTATGATTCTTATGTACATGCACGCTTAAATATGACATCTTATTTAGGTCTGATATTAGAGTTTTTTCCTTGCTGGCAGTGGAGAAAGATGATTGTCAGGTTGGAACAATTGTCTGTGGCACTGAACAAGTCGGACCTTTGGGATGATCCTGTTTATGCCGGGAGAATTAGCCGTGAGCATGGTGAACTTATGGGTAAGATAAAGGATGTAAACAGATTTGAACAAGAGCTACTTGAGCACATTGATCTGTTGAAGCTTGCACGTGAAGAGGATGATAAAGAGTTGGAATTGGTGGGCTCTTGCTTCTAGGCATGTATTTTTTTGTGCTTCTTGTTCAATTTTGATACTTTTGTTTCCAGGGGGAAATGTAGATGGAATGCTTTTTTTTTTTTTTGGGAGAGGGAGGGAGAGGGGGGATGTGGTTAGGTTTTTGATGACAAGGTGAGATATTCTAGGTAACTTACGGAAATGGTTCATTTTGCAGGGATAGACTCACGTTTAATGCATTAATGTGGGTAGTTATAGATCAGCTGAATTTCTCACTTAAATATCATACCCCATGTTTTCTTGGTCTTTTCTGTTACTGATATAATTCTGATGCTCTGCGTAAACCTTGTATTTCTAGTTGAAACTCAATTTCCAACTTTAATCTTGGCAAACAAATTTTGCAATAGTAATCAATGACAGAGGCAGATGTTATAGTAGGCTTATCTTGCAAAATATATCTATTTGTTGTTTTCACATTGCATGATCTATATTTCAGTCGTCAATATGGTTTCTTACCTATCTTATTTTGAGTCCTCAACTGTTTTATATGTTCTTTGACTAGAATTATAGCCCGATCACTAGGCATTAATACCAAATCCTGCCTGTGCAAAATTCCAAGTATTTTGTTGTGGATGCACGTTAGATAGACAAAAAAATCTACTGAAACTTGCTACAAAAACCTCCCAGTCTGTTTCATCATCATATTGACTTCCTCTTTGAGCACATGAACCAAGTGGGAACCTTTCAAGGAAAGAACATTGCCTCTTATACCATATCAGCTTCCAGAGGTGGATTTCCTAAACATAAGCATGCATTTCCAGTTGGAAATGAGCGCATTACAACACTGCTGATTTCATATTTGCTAGAAACAGTCATATCGTGATGACTGTTATATTTTGATTATTTTAATGAATCGCTTTCTGAGCAGTTCTTCTTTGGTCCTTGGATAGAGTTTTGACTATGTTTGTTAATTTACCTTTTTATATTTTATCCCTTTGATACATGCAACATTGACAAGTTTTATTTTGTCTTTGTACATCTGTGAAGGAATCTATGAAAGCACTGCTCGATATGAGAAGAAATGCAAAGGAGAAAGAACTCAAAGCATTGTTTTCTGGGGACCGTGATTCATGCTCTTGCTTTATAGAGGTTATTTTTGTTTCTTAGAGTTCTCTAGCACTTTAACAGCAGGAGTTCTCCAGCACTTTAACTGCAGGACATGAATTAACATTGTTCTCCGGACTTAATTACTGAGTTAATGTTATAAAAAGCTCTGTTTTTTTATTTTCTTGTTCTTCCTCGTATATCTAAGATGTCCAGCCTTATATATTTAGCATGTATATGGTCATATATACTCTTTTGTTTCTTCAATATCTTGATACATGATTTTGCAATTTCTTGATTTATGGTTGTCAAAAGAGGCTTCAAAGTGAAATGATTATAGAAAAAAGGTAGAAAATATGGGGTCTACATCATAAAGCATCAATAGAGTTTTTTGAAGCATGATCACATCTGCAAAATTGGCAAATCATCGATCTTAAATTATGCATTATGGGTCCAGACTTCTACATGTAATACTTTAAACTATAGATCAAAATGCCCCAAATTTAATCTGTTTAGTTTGACGAGTACATGTCTCTCTCTTAATGATCTGGACAAGACCGAAAGGACAATATAGTTGAAATGCTTGGAAACTTGCTATTCTCTGTCATCTATACTTTTCTTCCTTTTACTTCCAATTTCCCAAATAATTTTATTCAATTCTTGGGGTTTAAAAATTATTGCTGGGTCTTCTGGTTTGGATGTCTAATCATATTTCAACAGGAATGGAATTTGGAAGAAAGTTCTGCAAACTGCAGCTATGATTCATACACTCAGAGACATCTTTAATTCACACTACTATAACATGGAAAGTTGGTGAAGATGTTTCTACTTTTGTTATGTAACTTTTTCTTTGCACGCGATAATTCATCTACAATCGAGAACTGACCCACACACTTTTAACACAGAATGAATTAATTGTATTTCCATAATGCATAGCATAACTGTTTATGGTATCTATCACTTAATCCCCTTTTATGTACTTGTCTCCTTTTCATGGCTGTCTATTATAATCAAGGTTTCAAGAACCGGTACCGGTTTCCATACCGGTTCTTAGTCGGTACGGTATCATACCGTACTGTACAGTACCATCTTGTACTGGTAATAAAAAAAATCTCCCCAATGGCCAAAAAAAAGGAAAAAAAAAATTGTACCGTCCCGTACCGATGCTGAACCACTCCATACCGGACTGTACCATACCGTACTGACCGATTCAGGCCATTTTTCGAAAAATTGGCCCGAACTGTCCCGGTTTTCCATCGGTACGGTACGGTATGGTACAGGATGTACCGATCGGTTTGGGCTGGTACAGAATTCCATGATTATAATATATTGATGATCAACTGTGAAGCAATGAAGACAGTAGCAACAAAGTTGAACTGCATTAAATTTTTGATATTGCTATGTAACAATGTGTTCTAGCACACATACCTCAGCACAGGGTGTATTGATTTATTTCAAGTTGAAGCAGATGAAACGGGATAGTCTTGAGCTCCGAGGGAAATTTTGATATAAATAGCCTATAGTTCTTGGGATTATTTCTCCAATTTATGAGAACTTACAGTTTTCTCTGACATAGATCTTTTTACTTGTTGAGCCCTTGTTGATCTATGATTTAATTTATTCCACTCACCCATTTCCCTCTAGCTTACACTATGATGGTGTCCTTTCAAGTATGTGTTACTTTCATTATTTGTCATGAATTTCTTGGAGGCCTGCCAATCATTTTTATCATATCCATTAGTAAAAATACTTTCGCACAAAAAAAGCAATTTTTTCTCAAGCTCTTGAAAAACATTTAATTCTTTGATTTTCCAATTTTAAGAACTCAGTGTGCTGATAATGTGATTCAGGTTCAAGCAGGAGCTGGAGGAACAGAGAGCATGGATTGGGCTTCTATGGTTATGAACATGTATAAGATGTGGGCTCAAAGCCATGGATTTGCAGTCACAGTGCTCGAGGAAATGCCTGGTGAGATAGCAGGAATCAAGGTTCATTTTCTTAACTTGTTATCTTTTCCATTATTTGGTTCATGTTCATCATTAAAAGAAAAGGACAACTTTTTATTGGTGAATACACATGTACACATTATAAACTCTTCAGAAAAAACTCAAGGGAGTTTTGTTTTAGCAATTTGACTTGTGACAATATTTTAATTTCCCCAAAATTCAAGATTACTGATTTACAGTATATGTGATTTTGCATGATTTATTCCATCTGCATATTTGAAGATGCATTATTAAAGCATTATGAAACAACAAGATGCTCATGATGGCATGCATGTTGTTTATATGCCTGTCATAATGTCCAACAGGAACCTCAGGGATGGATCATTCTCAAACCGTGTTCTCTGCCTCATCTGGAATATATGGTTGCTTGTTGCAGATCCTATAAACTTAATCTGTGCTTGTGTTAAAATAATTCTTTCCTTTTGCATAAACTTACAGTGAGCTTTTAGTCTAGAAGTTCTAAATATTTATATGCACTAATGTGGAGTGTTATTTATTTAATGGTTGTTCTCTTCAGCGTGCAACAATCAAGGTAGAAGGTGAATATGCATTTGGATATGCCAAAGCAGAAGTTGGGGTGCATAGGTTGGTGCGAATATCTCCTTTTGACAGTGCTAAGCGCCGCCATACTTCTTTTGCTGCTGTGGCTGTGATACCAATCCTGAGTGATGTCTCCACCCGATATCAGATTAAAGAATCAGATCTTCGTATAGAACGGTTTCGTGCTGGTGGTGCTGGCGGTCAGCATGTTAACACAACAGAGAGTGCAGTGAGGATAGTACACATTCCAACAGGAATATCTGCTACATGTCAGAATGAAAGGTAATTTTCATGTCTCATATTTTCTCATCCTAGGTGTTCTTCTGGTTTATAATCAATAATTAGTATAAACATCATCATTTTGTTTGGATGAAGTTTTATAGACTGTCACTGCTTTTAATGTCCTATATGGTAATTGACAAATACAATTGCTGTAATTATGTTTTATTGATTTATCACTTACCTATAATTTTTTTTTTTTAACATGTTTAGCTTAAGATAATTCTCTAATGTTCATGTAACTTGGTAAATAAACACCCACTTTCTGCGGTTACACTTAAACTGTCTCTCACTTTGACATATATGTAGAAAAAGAGGGCTCTTTTTTTTAAAAAAAGGAAAAGGAGGGTCAACCTGCCCACCTTGATTTCATTAATATGATGAAATAGTGGTACTGAAAGAGGACTAAATTTCTTAAACATGAGGAAATGCAGGGTAAATGAGGAGTGGAGATTGTTAGAAGTTAGTTCCAAGATGTTTGGGAGCCCTGCTATTGCCGTGCCTAGGCTTGAATTCCTCTTACATCTCTCTCAAGTGGTTCAAAGCCACCACCTCTCTCTGCACCTTGATCAAACTCATCCTCCGCCGCCAACCCCTTGTGTCCACATCTCAGCTGACCTCTTATTCATCATTGCCTCTCAGCTTGTTGGCCGCTCAGTCACTCTCTCCTCACATCCTCCTGATCCTATCTGAGCAGAGTTTAGGGTAGCTTGTCCTTTTCTTAGCATAGCTTGAGCTGGGTCTTCCAAGCTTCGTTCAGCCTTGAGCGGTGCTCAAGCTGGCCAATTTAATCATCAAATCAAGCTCAAGCTGACCTCATCTTGCTCAAATCTGGTTCCTCTAAACTTAAACCCCTTGTCTTAACCTAGCTGAATTCCATTTAGTTGGGCTATTTTTATTGGAGTGCAAACTCATTGTCTATGGTCTATAGAAAAGTGACCTTTCTAAAGAAAAATCTTAGGAGATTGGTGGTGATATGTGTTCTTCCATGCTTTAACATGATACTGAGAAAGATTCATCGAGACTGAAAGCGTGCAACTTATTATAAATTATTTCTTTGCTGTGAACTTGGCGCTAAAGAAATTAGCAGTACAAGTCATCTGTTGCTGAAAAATGAATCATCCAATGGAAGTGTCATAACAAATTTCTTATGAAACAGATAAGTTCCATTTCTGAAGAAACCGTACATCTAACTTCTGGGGTTTGATTTTTCCTTAGCTTTGTTGTGATTTATGACCGATATCTGTCAACGTCAGCAATGATTTTAAACTCTCATCTTAATCAACATAATGACAGCATTACTGATATGAAGTCCATAAAATGCAGATCACAGCATTCAAATAAAGCATCAGCAATGGCAGTGCTTCAGTCTCGGCTAGACCAGCTTGAGATGGCCCGCCAAGCTCAACTGAATGCAGAGCACACTCAGTCCCTCACGGACATCAGTTGGGGCAACCAAATAAGGACTTACGTGCTTCATGTAAGATGCTAAAGACTGATTTCTCAGTTAATAATTGTGAAATTTAAGGCCCCTAATCTGCCTTTTGCCTCTGCAGCCATATCGCATGGTCAAAGATCTCCGAACAAACTATGAAGTTTCAGACCCTGATTCCGTTCTTGATGGCGATCTTGATGGCTTTATTTTGAACTTCCTATCTGTATCACTGGATAAAGATGAGGGTAACACTGGTTAAAGCTTTCTATTGTAATTCTGATAATCACTGATGAGCAGGTGAGAGAAGTTGAAAGCAAGCTTCACTTGGTATTTCTTTAAAGAGGGCATGTCTGGTTTCTGCTGCGGCGGTTACTCAGGTGTCCCGCAATGATCGGTTTAATTAAGTAAACAGAAGCCAACCATACAAGCAGGGTGACGGCCATGCCAGAATTAGGTCGGCACACATTCGCAGGAGGAGAAATTAGTTACGCTTATGTTAGTTTTTCATGTCATACCTTTTTTTTCTAATATATAGATGAATTTTTACGGCAACTTTGGAACCTGAGCTATTCTCCAAGCTCGTGTAACGAACGCTGGATTTTGTCGCTGATCTCTATTTATTTGGAAATTTGAGAGTTAAACCATGCTGACATGCATACTTTGTTAACCTATCTTCTTTTAGGCTTCTGCCCGTAGAAACAGTGTGGTGGAGTCACCGGTTATTGCTCACATCCTTCTATCAAGGAATAGAAAGTTCTGAGGGTGAGGATGAATCTAAGCTATTAAAGTCTCTTGTTTTATACCAAAATAAAGGTCTCTTGTGCTGACACAAGGGGACTTGGTTCCTGTTCCACCTTGTTACGGGACTGGAAGATGTCGTCTTCGATGGGGAAAGCAGCGACCATAAATAGCGATGAAATGGCTAGGATTTCTTCTTCCCCTAAGGGGAGGGAGAAATCAGAGGTAACAGGGGTTGATCGCAATGCTCTGGGTCCCTCTACCAAACTGGGGCGGGGGGAGATGGCTTGGAAGGGGGTGGATTACTCGGATTTGGCTGGATCCTCTCTTGGAAGGATGGGGAATTTGGCTTCGAAGGGGTTCAACGGAGTGGCACGGGGGGGGAGCTCGCGGTTCCCATCTTCCTCCAATAATGCAGGCTGTTCTGATGGGCTGGGAGCTTCTGCAATGGGGTCTTCTCCACCACGACCAAGACCCGAGGAGCTTCATCGGTCATGGTCGCAAGTGGTGCAAGGACCTCGAAGATTCCATTGGGAGACGTCGTGGGTTGGATGAGGAGATTGCTTTTTCTGATGTGGTTGTCTTATCTGAGAAGGAAATTAGGGGAGCTACAGATCGGTGGCGGTGTACTCTGGTCGGTAAGTTCCTTGGACATGGATTCACGGTAGATTTTGTGCAAAGAGAAATGTCACTGAGATGGAATCTAGAGGGTAAGCTTCGGATCTTTGCTCTATCCGAGCGGTTATTCCTCTTTCATTGTCAATCCGAGGGAGTGATGAATAGGGAGGGGGTCCTTGAGAAGGGACCCTGGTCTTTAGCTGGGCAGTTGCTTGCTTTAGAGTCTTAGCGGCGAGGATCTCGGCCTGCTAGGGACTCAATTACTTAAGCAAGGGTGTGGGTAGGACTGCCTGGTCTTCCTCTTGAGTCATGGGATAGAGAGAAAAATTTTAAGATGGCAGCTCACGCAAGGGTGCCTTTGTATCTAGAGTGGACTGCTACCTCATTTAGGATGGGATATGCCCGTGTTGCAGTTTTAATGGATCTTAACATGCCTGTTGCCCATGCGTTCAATTGAGGGTGCAAGTCGCATCATTATGGCAGCTATCTGTCTACGAGGAACTGCCTGACATTTGCTATGCTTGTGGTCCGGTTGGTGTTTTCTCTGGAGGCCTATAGATGCTACCTGAATCTAAGGATGGCAATGAACTGTTGTTTGGGCCTTGGATCAGAGCAACCAGGATTTCGGTAGCATCTACACCTATTCCTGCACCTCAGTCTAACTCTGCTGGTAGACAATCTGATAAAAGTTGGTCCGTGCCCAAGAAGTCGCCTAATCGAGATCAGCCCATGGTTGATGCTAAATCAGTTTTCTCGCCGTTGATGAACTCTACTTCTATGGAGAAGCAGGATGGCCAAGCAATAGAAGTCACTAATTTAATGGTGTTTCATGCTAAAGAAGTCAGGAGAAGCTAGGGAAAGGTAAGAGAAAAAGATCTCCAAAGAAACATCAGTCAGGCAACTCCTCTCCACGTAATAACTCTCCGCCGCATACAAAGTTGGGAGCTGAAGGAGTTACATCTAAGATTGGTAAATGCCCTGATCCTACTCCACAAACTACAGTCTATAAGCAGAAAGGAGTGGTGAAGGTTTGGAAACAAGTTGATTCGGGTATGCGTGCATAGATTGAGGGATCTCGGCAAAATACCCAATAGTGACTGGTTCTAATTCACGGGGTCTAGCATAGAATATGGACTCCGACAAAGCTCGGTCACATGAGCTGGTCCTAGCTCAGCTTCACGTGACATTGTCTGGTAAAGCTCTACTTGATTCTAATATGAACGGCAAGTCTGTCCAAACTAAGTCCTCCTCGGGTACTAGCTCTATGGGTCAGGAGATGGGGGTGGCTCGAGAGTTATCATCTGTTTCTCAACGAAGTTAATAGTGTGAAACTATGGTAAACCCTTCTTTGTAAATCATGTTAAATACTTATTTAGACTTCATAATCGTAATATGACTCCAATCAAATGCCTTACCTCATGTGCATTGGTTTCTTTGTCCTTGTAGGGATGTTTACTTTGTTCCTTCCATAGGTTGGTCTGGGGGTATTGTCGTAGGGTGGCGAAGAAGTTTAGGCTTTATTCACTTAAGCATATTAATCGGCAAATCGCTTTCGTGGTGCTATCTTGTTCTAATCATCCCACTTGGATTTTAGGGGTTTTGTATGCTAGTACTGATAATATTGAACATAGACAAGTTTGGGCTTAGATTTCTGATATGTTATTGTTGGGTGTTCCTTTTTTATTGGCCAGGGATTTTAATTATATCCTCTCCTCTGAAGATAAAAGAGGGGGTAAGCCTTTTACTGTTACTCATGATGCTAGAGAGTTTCGAGCTTCTATTCATCATACTGGTCTCGTTAATTTGGCTTTGAGAGTCCTCTATACTTGATGTAATAATAGGTATGGACTTGCAAGGGTCTGGGAACATATAGATTGAGTCTTTGCTTTGAATTCTTGGCTTGATCTTTACCTTGAGTCTAATGTGCTTCACTTGTCCCAGTTTGTGTCGGACCATTGTCCTTTATTAATCACTGTAGCTGATTACACTATTAGGGGACCTTCTCCTTTTAGATTTGAAAATTTTTGGTCCACCTATGACCGTTGCAGTGAGGTTATTAGACGGGCTTGGCATTATAAGAAAAGAAGATCTAATCTTCATACCTTCATGTGGGTAGTTCTTCACCACAAACTGATGATCGTAGATGTTTTTCAAAATTTTTGATGCTATACAAGCGTCCGGCCTCTATAGGTATCTATACGAGGTCTTGATCTGATCAGAGGCTTCCAGATCTCATCGAGATGATAACTTTCTTGCAGAGATTACTTTCTTGATGGTTGAAAAAGATTTTCTTTTTCTCTCAAACCTTGTTAGAGAAGAAGAAAAGGAGGGAGAAAATAAAAATCATTTTCAATTTTTTTTTGTAAGATCCCACGCCCAAGAGAGAGAAGCCCCACCACTCTTCACACCAAAGAAGGATGAGCCCTCTCAATTTTCTTATGCCCCAAGAAGATGTCACGGTGAACCCCATCCCATGTCGTCCTTTTAATTGGCGTCTAAGATAGGTTTTAGATTAGAATCAAATTCAAACCCTAACCTTATCTTTATCCAAAAAAGAGGCATGAGGAGGGAGGCTTGGGCGTGGACTCTCTCTCTCATACAAATCATAAGAGAGGGATGGGCATGGGCTTCTTTTGGCATGAGATGTCTCACGCAAAATTACAAGACAAAGGGGCACATGGGGTTGAGTAAGGCATAGGATTAGTTGGGCGCAAGAGAAAGAAAGAGTCCCAATCAAATTGGAACCTCTCTTGATGCCTTGGTCAAACCTAATTCAATGAAGATTTGGTTGCATCCAAATTAAGAAAAATCTTAGTCTAATTAGAAATCCAATTAGATCTTAATCTAATTAAAATTAGGTGCACTCAAGTCCAACCAAATAAGAAATTGGTCTCTCTTATAATTGGATTATCTCATAATCCAATTAGGCTTAATCTAATTAAATCCAAACCAAGCCAAAATGAATCAAATTCAATTAGACTTGATTCTAACCTAATTGCTCAATCAAATTGAGCTAAATTGTAATTAAATTATTAATTAATCCTCCTACAATTCACTAACTTTTAGTGAATTTCTTTATCGCAACTTTTTCATTGAATTAATTATCAATCATATTGATAATTAGATCCATACGCGATTCATAATCATAATTCAACCATCTGATCAGTCAAGAACTTCTTTTGTATATGATTCCGTAGGTTCTATTACATCTGATAATAAGATATACTATAATCTCCATCACAATATCATTGAAACTTCTTTTAATGGATTGGAACGATTCCAACTCTGCCTATAAAGGATCATGAATCATAGAAATGATGCTTGTGAGCCTCATACTCCACCAGTGACATCTAGCAACATGTAGTGGCAATCAAGCAAAATGAAATAGATAAACCTCTAAGTACAATTACCATATAATATAGTCCTTCTATCATGAGTTCCGACTAAATGAAGGTTAAAAAATACTCATCAAACTTTATCGTCAGTCATAAATTTTCATAAAAACTCTTTTCACTAATCACACTACCTTGGCCAAGATCTTCTGAACTCGGTCTCTTAAATCGCATAGGACTATTTTTTATCTACCAAGATCGATAAATTCTATCTAAGTGCTACCTACTACTATAGTAAATCGACTGTAGTCATCATGCACTACCAGAGCCCGAATGGCTAGGGATCAAGTGTATATACAGTCAAACTATAGCAACCTCATCATGATAGCCGAGGCATCATAGATCAAGGATCAATCACACTACTGTAACATCTAGCAAGTCATGAAGAAGAACCCGCAGGATTTCTAGCTCTACTTTCAAAAAAAATTTTTAAAAACATACGTAGTGAAAAAATTATTAATCATATTAATAATAAGAGCTATAGATCTAATCTAAAAACCCTACACGCTATAGGATCCAATATATCATATATGCATGCTGTTGGGGATAAACTCTGCTCCCGCCGAAGTCCAGTTCGGTGCTTAGTTTGAAGCGGTCGGTAGCCATGGAAGAGCTTCAGCGGATGGGCTTTAGCCGAACCCCTACGATCGGTCAAACTGCTTAGCTGCCAAGCTCCTTGGACTTCCAGCGGCCAAGCTCCTTCAAACCCGTTCAGCCGGTCGGATTGCTTAGCGACCGAGCTTTTTCGGACTCCCAGCGGTCGGACCGAACCCCTTCAACCAGCCGAACTGCTTAGCTGCCGAGCTTCTTGGACTCCCAGTGGTCGAGCTCCTTCGAACCCGTTCAGTCGGTCGGACTGCTTAGCGATCGAGCTTTTTCAAATTTTTAGCGGTCGGACTGAACTCCTTCAACTAGCCGAACTGCTTAGCGATCAAGCTCCTTCGAACTTCCAATGGTCGAACCGAACCCCTTCAGCCAGCCGAACTTCTCAGCGGTCGAGCTTCTGTCGGACTCTCATGAGAGCAGAACTCTCTCTGCGCACTTCCAGCTAGACGCCTGCAAGAGCCGAATTTCCTCCAAGCTTCTCCTTCGATCGAACTTCTTCGAAAGCCGAACTCCTTCCAGACACCCTCTTCGATCGATCGAGCTCCTACCGAACTCCCCAACGATCGAGCCTTAGCTGCGTACCTCCAACCAGACGCCTACGGGAGCTGAACTCCTTCCGAGCTTTCTCTTCAGAAGTTCAAACTCCTTTGAAATGGTTACACGTCAAAGTCCTTTAACCTTCATTCGGCTCCGAGCGGCTCAGTATCAAGATAGGTGCAGCCATCACCATCAATCCACCGCAAGCGACAGCGATCCGCTACTAGGCGGCAATGGCTGTCACCATCAATCCGTTGCAGATGGCATCTTTCCATGAGACTGACTCCATCAGACCTCGAGCGGCCCGCCAGCATGCGGCTACATCTATCACCATCAAGCTCCGATATAAAAAGGACCCTCCAGATATGCTAACTTTAATCTCTGATCTCTAAGCTCTAAGCTCTCCTCTTCTTCTCCAAGCTCTGCGGAACTCATTCTCGAGCACTCCATTCCTGTTGACCAGAGCTGACTTGATCGTCGGAGGGTCCTGCCGAAGCCACCCCCCACCGACTCCTGATGAGATTTTGTTTTGCAAGTCCTGATGGAGACCTCATCCACCTCCGCTCCAGTTGATTCCGACGATGACTAGATTCTGCGTCAACAGATTGACGTTGGAAGAAGGGATTGAATCTTCGAGGTCTCCTTGTTCTTAAAGGAGTGCTTGATGATGATTTCTCTCTTTCCTCTTTGAAGATCTCTCTTCTTCCTCTCTAGAGTTCTCTTCCGAAGAGAAAAAGCCTCCCAGGAGAGCTTTGACTCGGTGATTGATAGTCTCCGCATCAAATCCATCTGCTCCCATCCCATCGAGATGATGCAGACCGTGCGACAACCTCCGACGGAGACTTTGCCAGCAAATCCGCCATGAGAATGCGAGGAACCGACCTTAAGGAAGAGCATTTGGCCATACCAATCGCCCTTAGAAAGGAGAAATAGAGAGCAGAAGTTCTTCCATAGAAAGTTTTGCAAGGAGGCGGGATGAAGTTCGGCCGTGTTCATGACCTCCCAGCGCAAGCGAGGCCGAACCCCCCTTCAGTCTGCCATCAAGGAAGCTCCGCAGGAGGTCTCACAAGGAGGCATGATGAAGTTCGGCCGCGCTCACGACCTCCCCAACGCAAGCAAGGCAGAACTCCCCCCTCAAGCTCGTCATCAAGAAAGTCTTGACAAAGAAGCATGAAGTTCTCCCACAGGTTTCATAAGTCCGAACTCCTCGAGCTTGCCACCAAGGAAGCTCTGACAGAAGGATGCGAAGAAGTCCTCCTGAAAGGTTCTGCGACTACGCCCCCGCAACGCTTCTCGATCTCAAATTCTTACGGAAGTTAAGAACCAGCTACCAAGATCAGAAGGACTACGATCTTCCCAAACAAGCACGATCGAAGCAAGTACTACCTCTACCATCGCGACCACAGCTACGACATTAAGGAATGCATTCAGATCCAAGACGAAATTGAGGAGCTTGTCAGAAAGGGGCAGCTGGGTAAATTCCTTCGACGCCAGTCTGAAGCAGAAGAAGATCGGTCAAGGGCACTGCCGTAGCTAGAAACGATAAGAAGATCGGCCGTCTCGCGGCATCATCAACATCACCCCTAGGAGGAGCTTGGTACATCGGCGATTCGTCACCTCCCAGCGTCAAAGCTAAGAGAAGCATGCTCCAAATTGAGGAGGCCAGCATGAGATAGAGGAGGTCGTCCGAACGAGACTTACTGCCCGAGGGAACTCAGAGGAACAACGCCCCCATGACCCTAAAATGGGGATGTGCTGCCTGTAACTTTTCTTCGGTAAAATTTTTTTCTTCCAATAATATTATTTCTGGATGCAAAAACTATGCGATGATAGGAAAGAAGCAGTCAATAGTCGTCGTATTAGGAACAGGAGAAAAACCTCATCCTAACATGAGCAGGTCAAAGACCATCAACCTTGATCAGAGATAAGATCTCTTCCGAGCGACCGATGATAATCTCGACTAGAGATAAGATCTTTTTTGAGTGACCGAGTCAACCTCGGTCAGAGATAAGATCTCTCTCGAGCGATCGTAGACAACCTCGATTAGAGATAAGATCTCTTCTGAGTGAAGGCCTCGTTCACAAAGGACGAGATGGGGGGAGAGGCCCTGACGACGGTCCTTATGTGCCCCCATAGTCTGTTAGGAACAGGAGGAAAACCTCATCCTAATGCGAGCGAAGTTGAAGGCCTCGTTCATAAAGGACGAGATGAGGGGAGAGACGCGGACGATGGTCCATATGTGCCCCCACAGTCCATTAGAAATAGGAGGAGAACCTTGTCCTAATGCAAACAAAATTAAAGGCCTCGTTCACCTTAGACGAAACGAAGGGAGACGGACAACGGTCCGAATGTGCCCCCACAGTCCGTTAGGAATAGGAGGAGAACCTTGTCCTAACGCGAGCAAAGTCGAAGGCCTCATTCATAAAGGACGAGATGGGGGGAGAGGCACGGATGACGGTTCGTATGTACCCCCACAGCCCGTTAGGAACAGGAGGAGAACCTTATCCTAACGCGAGCAAAGTTGAAGGCCTCGTTCACCTTAGACGAGACAGAGAGAGACAGACGACGGTCCGAATGTGCCCCCACAGTCCATTAGGAATAATAGGAGAACATCATCCTAACGCGAGCAAAGTCGAAGGTCTCGTTCACAAAGAACGAGATGGGGGGAGAGGCACGGACGACGGTCCGTATGTGCCCCCATAGCTCGTTAGGAATAGAAGGAGAACCTCGTCCTAATGCGAGCAAAGTCGAAGGCCTTGTTCGCCTTAGACGAGATGGAAGGAGAGGCACGGATAACGGTCCGAATGTGCCCCCATAGTCCGTTAGGAATAGGAGGAGAATCTCGTCCTAATGCGAGCAAAGTTGAAGGCCTCATTCACCCTAGACGAGATGGAAGGAGAGACATGGACGATGGTCCGAAGGTGCCCCCACAGTCCGTTAGAAATAGGAGGAGAACCTCGTCCTAACGCGAGCAAAGTTGAAGGCCTCGTTCACCTTAGATGAGATGGGGGGAGACGGAAGATGGTCCGAATGTGCCCCCATAGTCCGTTAGGAATAGGAGGAGAATCTCATCCTAACACGAGCAAAGTCCAAATCCGAGATCTGAAGTCTACAGAAAATAGGATCTCCATCAACCTCGATGAGAGATAAGATTTCTCCCGAGCGTCCGAGCCAACCTCGGTCAGAAATAAGATCGAAGACAACCTTGGCTGGAGATAAGACCCATGACAACCTCGGTCAGAGCGTCCGAGCCAACCTCGACCAGAAATAAGATCGAAGACAACCTCGGCCAGAGTGCCCGAGAAAACCTCGATCAGAGATAAGATCTCTCCGAATGCCTGCATCAACCTCGGTCGGAGATGAGATCTCCTCCGGGCCTCAACTTCGACATCAACTTTGGCTGGAGATGAAATCTCTCCTTCGAGCTTCGACCTGAACCAACATGGAGCCCAAAAGAGGACTTCAGCAGTCGCCTTTTCTGCACTCCCTTCCTTCGAGTTTCGAACTCGAGAATGGAGGGAGACAATTATTGAGGATAAACCCCGCTCCTACCGAACTCCAGTTTAGTGCTCAACCTGAAGCGGTCGGTAGCCATGGAAGAGCTTCAGTGGACGGACTTTAGCCGAACCCCTACGGTCGGCCGAACTGCTTAGTTGCCGAGCTTCTTGGACTCCCAGCGGTCGAGCTCCTTCGAACCTGTTCAGCCGATTGGACTGCTTAGCGACCAAGCTTTTTTGGACTCTCAGTGATCGAATCGAATCCCTTCAGCCAGCCGAACTGCTTAGCTGCCGAGCTTCTTGGACTCCCAACAGTCGAGCTCCTTCAAACCCATTCAACCGACCGGACTGCTTAGCGATCGAGCTTTTTCGGACTCCCAGCAGTCGGACCGAACCCCTTCAGCCAGTCGAACTGCTTAGCGATCGAGCTCCTTCGAACTTCCAGCAGTCGGACCGAACCCCTTCAGCCAATCGAACTGTTCAGTGGCCGAGCTTCTATCAGACTCCCACGAGAGCAGAACTCTCTCCGCGCACTTTCAGCCAGACGCCTGCAAGAGCCAAACTCCCTCCAAGCTTTTCCTTCGATCGAACTTCTTCGAGAGTCGGACTCCTCCCAGACACCCTCTTCGATTGGCCGAACTCCTACCGAACTCCTCAGCGATCGAGCCTTAGCCGCGCACCTCCAGCCAGACGCCTATGGGAGCCAAACTCCTTCCGAGCTTCCTCTTCAGAAGTTCGAACTCCTTTAAAATGGGTACATGTCAAAGTCCTTCAACCCTTCATTCAGCCTCGAGCGGCTCAGTATCAAGACAGCTGCAGCCATCACCATCAATCCGTCGCAAGCGACAGCGATCCACTATCAGACGGCGATGGCTGTCACCATCAATCCGCTACAGACGGCACCTTCCCATGAGACTGACTCCGTCGAACCTCGAGCGGCTCGCCAGCATGCGGCTACAGCTATTACCATCAAGCTCCGCTATAAAAAGGATCCTCCAAATACGCTAACTTTAATCTCTGATCTCTAAGCTTTAAGCTCTCCTCTTCTTCTCCAATCTCTATGGAACTCATTTTCGAGCACTCCATTCCTGTTGACCAGAGCTGACTTGATCATTGGAGGGTCCTGCCGGAGCCACCCCCCACCAACTTCGGACGAAACTTTATTTTGCAGATTCCGACAGAGACCTCGTCCACCTCCGCTCCAGTTGATTTCGACGATGACCAGATTCTGCGTCAATACGTGCATATCTAAAAATAAAAATAGCAACTATAGTAAAACTATTTTTACTGCTTTACGTGTTCAAACACGTTATCTTTTCATGGATAGATGAACTCCATAATCTAATCTTCTCGGTGTAGATCTAATCGCCGCGATACAGCCACACACGCATCTAACCTCCATGGATAATCCACACAAGGTCTTGATCTCGATCAACTCCTTCCGAGTGCTAGCTTAAATAAAAGTCTTTATAGGCTGATGCAGATCAAACTCTTTTGATCTTCTTCAATGGATCTTCAGATGCTCCAGATCCCAATGAATGCAAAAGAGATTTAGTAGAGGTTTTCATCAAGATCTGTATACTCACGACCCTCGTTCCTCATAGATCTAAATTTCAAACCCTAGACAGATTTTAGGATATGCACTCACCCAAATACCCTTGCACCTAGAACTCTTTCTTTTCTGATTTTTCTTACGCATGCAGAGAAAAGACTTTCTCTTCTCTTCGTTGCTCTATCCTCTCTTCGTTGGGTTCTCTATATTCTGCACGTCCATAAAATCAAACATTTTATAGATCGTACAAACAAAAAGAGGCATGAGAGAAAGGTTTAGATCAAGTGGTTACCCATTCAAACTCAAATTCTATTTAAATTAAACTTGTAACCAGATTAAACTTAATCCATATGGCGCATTAGAAGGGAGAACGCACTCCCTCCCTTGCATGGAAAAAATATTCATGAGAAACTTTCTCATGGAGATAGTATGGCGCAAAACAAAGGGTGATGTGGCGTATGGGAAGACTAGTCAAACTAGTCTATTGTTTATCATCCAATTGAATCAATCCAATCTAAATTGGTTAGGCCTAATTAGACCAGGTTAAATCTAACTTATTTAGGCTTAATTAAGCTCAATTAAATTCTAAATAACTTAAAAATTAATCAAGCCAAATTTTTGATTAAATCAGAGATTAAACCTTCTTGACGATTAGATCATCTTATAACTTAATCGAGTCAAATCCAAATGAATCCTATTCAATTGGTCTTGATCCAAAAATAATCACTCAATCAAATTAAGTTAATTCATGGTTAAATTCACTTATTAAACTTCTTTAGATTAGCCATTAGATCGACTAGGAACCTCTAGTGTGTGTGATCCTGCAGGTTCGAATCTAAGTCGATAGCACATGAATCAATTTTCTGTACTAATCGAAGTGACCATCTAACAATAGTACCCGATGTCTGGATAGGTCAAATAGTGCAATCGCAATATTCAGAACCTACGTGAATACGGTTACTACATAATTCATCCCTTTGACCTCTATGCATAGGATGACTTAGGGTTTAACTATCAACCCTAGAAGATACATCCAAATTATGTCTCAAAGCAATTAGTCCTATGATCCTTCACTAGGACTATCCTGACCAAGATTTTACTAAATTAAAATACTATTGAACACAGCTCCTGAGTCCAAGAATGGTCAATCCCATCTTGATTCACACATCGACACTTCAAGTACTTGACTGTACCTAGAAACCTTCCATCATTGAATTAAAAATTCAGATAGTCCGACATCAAAGCACGGTGAGTTGCTTGAAACTCATCGTGGTGATCTCAGGTCGGAGGAAAACTTATGCCCATATTCCATCAGAGTAATTCTTAACAATGGAAAAACTCCGAAGTTGATCACGTTCAGTACAGATGTATCCCTACATCTCACGTACATGCCATATCAGTGTCTCTACACTTCTTGGTTAAGAGGATAATCAACTTATATGGCATACACCGATCTATACTTGATAAACATTATCATCCTTGATAACAATGTATTATTTGGTCGTGAATATATTTAAAGACTAAACGACAAATCCTTCTTTGTCGATTCTAAATAGTCCTAAGAACTTCATCATAACAAACAGGAGTTCATTAGAAAATGAAAGATTTATGATAAAAAAGCTAAAATAATTTTTATTTAATTAATAATTCATATATAATTACATGAAATAGCTCAATCGTCAACATGCTGACGATTAGCTTTGGGACACTATTCCCAACAAGTCACTCTAGTGCAACATTGAGTAAGTCATTGATGAGTAAGTAGACATCCAAGTAACTTCTTGTATTGGTCATGCTTTGTACCGTTGTTCTCTAATAACTACCTACACTCTCGTTCGGTGTCCCCATACTGTAGACTTAAGACTCATCTATGCTAAAGGAAGTAATCCATGCACCAACCTCACTAGATCATCCACCATCTTCATGATGATCCATCGATCAGGAGCAATTTAGAAATTAACCATCAATGACATATGTCTCAAATTTTCAACTTTTGAGAATATGTTTCATCATTTTATTAATTTCTTGGATGATTCATGGATATTGAAAGACAATCATGAATTAAAAAAAAAATCTAATTTTATTAATTTAATAAGTCAAATTTATAAATTATGTTCTTAGAGTATTTACAAGTATCGGATAACTTGACTTATAAGGCATACATCTAATACATCGTTCTCCTGGAATCTGGTTAAATTTGTTTCTTAACAATGTCCGTCGGGCCCTTAAGAGGTGGAAATGGAGGTTGGAAAATTTGTTTGCTACAGCCAAGCATCCATGTGATTCCATCCATCAACGTCAAATTCAGAAAGCTACTAATTAGGGTTTATCGGATCATCTGCATTTTCAGCTATTGTTTTTAATAAGACAGTATCATCAGAACTTGTATAGGTTGGAATTAATGTGGCGGCAAAAGTCTAGAGTTACATGGCTAAAAAAAAAGGGGATGCAAGTACAAGGTTTTTTAATAGATCAACCATCTTACGTAAAGGACAGAATAGAATACATACTTTACAGAATGCTCAAGGAGAGTCCGTTACAGATCTAGATGTCATTCAATCACTTTTCATAGAGATGGCTGGCTGATCCTCGTGTGGGAACTCTTGATGCTCCTATTATCTTGCCCCAAACTTCTGCCGATCAGAATTCTGCTCTCACTCAGCAAATCTCAGAGGAAGAAATATGTGAGGCCTCGAACTGTTTGCATCCTAATAAAGCTCCAGGTCCAGGTGGGTTCCCTCCAATTTTTTCCAAAGAAATTGGCCTTTAATCGAGACTGATGTTGTGCTTGCTATAGCTGATTTCTTTAACTCAAACGAGCTTCCTTCATCTTGGGCTGATGCTTATATATCACTTTGGTACCAAAAAAGCTTCCTTAATCCTCGAGTACCAAATGATCATAAAACCATTGCTAAGACTTCCTATCGGTGCAGCTTGCTGCATGGGTTGCAGCTTAATTGGATGGTTTCTGAGAATTCAGCTATGGCTTTCTTGCTAGACTGGCTACAGGGTTTGTAACCTGTCGTTACTACTGTGTATATGTGCTCGTACCATATCCATTCGACTCCTCTGCTCACCATAATCTTCTCTGATGCTATTGTTAGATTATATTTTTTGGGGCATCAACCACCTATGCCGCATCTGCTTGCCACCTTACGGTCATCATGTTTCCACCATGATTCTCGGTTCTCTTCGGTTGGCTTGGCAACTGTTGTTGATTAAACATCAGGGGGGCTGTCGTTCCTTCAACCCAGATGACGTTCAAACCTACGAGATCTATGTCTCACTTACTTTATTCTTTCCATATGAAATGGGATTTTGATTGGTACTTCACTTAATCTCCCAGATGATGTGTCATATCCTATTCATAATTCGTGCGCTCCACATGCAGTCCCAGTTATTTTTTCACATATATTGCAAATGGGTTGCATCTGCTGCAGCTTCTGCTGTCTTGATTATTACTTCCCAAATGATGAGTCAATGGAAGGTGATGCTGATGAGAATGGGCATATATTTTATGTTTATGGTGTTATTGACATCTTAGTTGGTCTGTGGGAGGCAGATTCAGCTGATGCCATGCCCCTTTTGCTGGATGTTGCGATCCTGTTACTTTGCATCCCTGTTTCATCTTTTCAGTGCTCTTTATTTTTCTCATTGAAAGCTGCTGCTGCTTTTTCGCCGAGTGGGGTTCTGGGTGTTTATGTTGCTGTGCATGGACGGTCTTTTTGTATGGATGGATCTTTTGGTTTTGGATGTTCATTGCATGGGTCCAAATGAAGTTCCAACTGATAACATCCGTCTTACTTTATTCTTCCCATATGGAATGAGATTTTGGCCGGTACTTCACCGATCTCCCAAATGATGGGTGTCGTGCCTTATTCACTGATGAGAGCGGGCCCTTGTTCCACGTCTTCAGCATAAATCATACCAGTAGATGTTATAACTGGCAGATTTAGCTGATGCTGTTGGGTACTCAAAATAGGTTGCTTTTTTCAAGAAAGGTTCTGCTGCTCAAATATTTAAACCGTGCCCAGCAGTATTTTTACGGCAAAAAGAATTTTATATCCTTGCTTTTGATTTCAGCCAAAAGACTTCTGCCAAATGTCATTTTATACGGTTACCGATGGGCTGCACGGGGCTCATGTTTGGTGGATCTCATGGTCTTGATACTCTTGCATCTCAGTTTCACCTTTTCAGTACTCTTTATTTTTGTTGGTTTGGGTTCGTTGTATATATGGTTTTGGTTTTGGCGTTCATTACATGGATGAGTCTAGTTTTAGGCTTTTGGATTCTGTCGTATAAACATTCTGTCTAGTTTTAGGCTTTTGGATTCGGTCGACATGGATCCAGACGGATATGTCGTTGGATGCGCGGGAGAATGGCATGGGATCCTGGAGCTGGCACCGACTCAGAGTTGGGGGCTCTGCGAAGTCGCAGCTCCCGCAGAGGAGGTTATCGTTGGTTTTTCAGGGAAGTTGAAAATTTAAAATTTCCTCCAACCTTTTCTATTCAAGCCGCTAGTTTTCCATATTGAAAAAGAGAGAGATAGAAAAGGGCTTTATTTTGAAGTTTCTTTTCTTGGGCCTACGAACACGTGCGCGTGGCATGGCCTATCTTTATTTTTCTATTTTAAGTTTTGAACATTGTTTTTCGTCTAACTGAGATTTATTACCACCTGTTTTTCGTCTAACCAAGAGTTATTACCATTCGTTTCGTCCAACCAAAACTTGTTATTTTATTTCCATATGTTTCACCTAACCGAGATTGGTTATTTTGTTTCTGCCAACGCAGCGTGGTTGGTTGCATGATTAATGTTAGTCATGTTCGACAAGCCGCCTATAAAATGAGCCCCTGGTGGAGGGGCTCGGTACGCTGAAAAATACGCACTCCTCTCTACTCTTCCGATTTAATCTCATCTTCTTCATAATTTCTTTCATCCATTTTTTTTTTTCTTTCCTTCATCGTTCATATGCTGCTATGTTGAAGTTTTGTCATTCTCCACGATCATGCTTGTAGGAAAGATTTCTGATTGTATCTTGAACAGAATTCTCGAATCTGATCCCGCACAAGAGTCAACAGTGCACTACACACTTCTGATCTGTAAGCATTAGATTGATTTATTAATTTTATATTTAATTTATACTAATTTAGTGTTAATATTTGTTTGTTAGTTTAATTAGATTGCTATTGGTCCTTGTGAGAAACTAGATTTTCAAGAATCTAAGACGATCTGTCCCGATCTGATGGTGATTTAATTGCTAACATCTATCAAATTTCTTCGCACAATAATTACTTTATATAATCAGTTCTCTTAGTGATAATGTAATATTTACATTATCTTAAATTTCTCATCTTGGTATGATGAGTTTGAGTTAATAATAGTATTTATTTTTCCTACTAATAGCCTATTGAAATTTTAATTTTTGTTAAAAAAAAGAGATTAAATTTCTGTTCTGCACTTAAACTTATGTTCATTAATTCTGCTCTACCTCAAAATTTATTTCTGTTTATCAAGCCTGTTCTACATTAAAATTTATTTCTGTTCTGCTTTCTTTCTGTCAGTAGAACATAATTAAATTTTATAGATAAATCAATAATATGGAATCACTGAAATAGTTCGATATATGTTTTTTGTAGCTTTTTTTCAGATTGTCAACTACCAAACACAATCTTAAGTCAGTCTTTTTTTCTTCATCTATCAATTTAACCTACTCGGATTCTGAGTGGTGGTTAGATACAGGAGCCAACATCCATGTATATTATGATATATCATGTTTTTCATCGTATCAAGAATTAAGTGGAGGAAATGTAATCATGGGTGACAGGACAGCCGTCAAAGTTCTTCAAAGTGAAATAGTTAACCTAAAGTCTACTTCAAGAAAAACTTTAACTCTTCAAAATATGCAGCTTATACCTGCCATAAAAAGAAATCTATTAAGTGGTTCTTCACTTGTTCAATTAGATTTTAAGGTTGTTTTAAAGTCCAATAAAATTGTAATTTCTAAGGAAGATGTATATGTTGGAAAGAGCTTTGTGTCAGAAGGATTGTTCAAGTTAAATATATTCTTTCCTTTTAATATTAATAAAAGTTTAGTTAGTTCTTCTTCATCCCTTGTGTTAAATTCTGAATCATGTAGAACATGGCATGGAAGATTAGGACATGTCAATCTTAAATCAATCAAAAGAATATCTTGTCTTAACCTGATTCTAAAATTCAATTTTGATCAAAATGCAAAATGTAAAGTTTGTGTTTAGGCTAAACAGCTTAGAAAATCTTTCAAGCTTATAGTTTTTAGAGATACTCAAATTCTCAAACTTATTCATAGTGATATCTATGATTCCAATAGAGGTCCAACTCATGCATGGAGATAGTCATTATTTTGTAACTTTTATTGACGACTTCTCCAAGTTTTACTATACCTACCTTTAAAAACTAAAGATGAATTCTTAAACAAGTTTAAGGTTTATCAAGTAGAAGCTGAAAACTAACTTGAAAAAAAATTTAAAATCTTAAGGTCTAATCGAGGAGGTGAATATATTTTAAATGAATTGATCCTATTCTGAAAAGAAAATAGAATAATTCATGAAGTTATTGCTTCTTATTCTCCTCAATCGAATAGCATGGCCGAGTGAAAGAATCGAACTCTACTAGAGATGGTCAATGCTATGATCTTAAGTTCAGGTGTATCTCAGAACTTATAGAGAGAAATTCTTCTATCAACCTGCTATATCCTAATATAGAGTTCCTTTTAAGGATAGAGAAAAGACATCCTATGAACTTTAGGAAGGACATCCTCTTAGGCTTAGTTACTTCTGAGTTTAAGGATGCTTGGCTAAAGTTGAAATTTTTGAACCAAAGAGAATTAAGATAGGACCTAAAACTATTGATGCTATTTTTGTTGGCTACTCTTTAGATAGTAATACTTATAGGTTCCTTGTTGTCAACTTTGAAATACCTTCAACATCAAACAATATCCTTATTGGATCTAGAGATGCAACATTTTTAGAAAATATCCTTTCTTTTAAAACTTGAATTTCTAGATCAATCACTGGTCAATCTTTTTCTTCAGATTTACCATCATCATCATCATCTGTTCCTACTCTACTAGAATTAGCTTCCAAATCTGAGCTTAGGAGGAGCAAGAGAACGAGGATTGAAAAATACTTTGGTAATGGCTTCTTTATCTTTTTGATAGAAGGTACTCCTATCTCTTTTCAAGAAGCCATGAACTCTCCTAATGCTCCTTTTTGGAAGGAGGCAATTAATAGTGAAATCGAATATATTATTAGAAACAATACTTGGATTCTCACTGATTTACCTTCTGAAAATAAATACTTAGGATGTAAATGGATCTTCAAAATGAAATTGAGGACTGATCGTACAATTGAAAAATACAAAGCAAGACTTGTTGCTCAAGGTTTGAGACAAAAAGTCGGTATTGACTTCTTTGATACCTATTTGTTTGTAGCTCATATTACTACTATCCGAGTCCTACTTGCCTTTACTTCTATCCATAAACTTGTTATTCATCAAATAGATATTAAGATTGTCTTTCTGCATAGAGATCTTGAAGAAAAAAATTACATGCATCAACCTAAGGATTTTTCTATGCCAGGCTAGGAGCTTAAAGTTTGTAGACTTGTTTGATCTCTCTATGGATTAAAGCAAGCTCCTAAGCAATGGCATGAAAATTTTGATCAAATAAATTTTTTCCTATGAATTTCAAATCAATGAGTTGGATAATTATCTTTATTATAAATAATTTGATGATCGATTCATTCTTCTTTACCTATATATTGATGATATTTTGATTCTTGCACCTGATATTGACTTAATCAATAACATCAAAAACTTTCTATCACATTATTTTGATATGAAAGATCTAGGTGAAGCTAATACAATTCTTGGTATGAAAATTATTCATAGTTTTTATTCAATCTATCTATCTTAACTCATTATACTCAAATAGTTATTAATAAATTTGGATATTCTGATTCTATTTCTGTATCAACTCCTTATGATCCATCATCCATCTCTTGAAGAACTTAGAAAAATTTGTGAACCAAGAAAAATATGCTCAAATTATTAGTTTACTAATGTATCTATCTAATCGAACTAAATCTGATATTGCTATGCTATTTCTAGACTCAGTAGATATACCAGTAATCCCAGTCTAGTTCACTGCTTTAGAGAGAGTATTCCAATATCTTAAAGATACTCCAAATTATTTCTTATATTTTGTAGGTTATCCAGATATACTTGAAGGTTATAGTGATTCAAATTAGATTTCTGATACATTAGATATTAAATCTACTTCTGGCTATGTGTTCTTCTAAGAGGTAGTGTTGTTTCTTGGCAATCTTTCAAACAAATAATTTTAGTTAGAAGTACTATGAAAATTGAACTTGTTGCCCTTAATTCTACTTGTCCCGAAGCTAAGTAGCTAAAAGAACTTCTATCTAAAATTTCTTTAGTATCTTCTCCTATTCCTCTAATATCAGTTTATTGTGATTCAAAAACTATAATAGATTTTGTTAAAAAGAAACTTATGCATACAACAATAAATAGACATATTAAACTAAGATAAAAGTCTATAAAAAGGAAGGAGAAACTTCAAATTATTTATTTGAATCATATTGTAACTAACTTTAACCTAGCAGATTGTTTTACTAAAGACTTAAATAGGATTAAGATCCTAGAGTCATCGAGGAGGATGGGGCTTAGCCTATAAAAGACCTTGTATTAATGAAAACTCAACCTCTATGATAGGAGATCCTTTAAAGAAGGTTTAATATAATAATAACAAGCTAATTAGTTAGTCAAAGAGTACATGTGATTTATTTAATCTAGGAGTTATAGACTCCAACCCATTCCTACGATGATTAGTGCTCCTATTTAGTGGTTAGGAGGAGTTTATCTCTTAATGAGATTCAAAAGATATTCCTCGAGATGTGATGCTATACATATCTCTGAAGGAGCTCACCTATGTGAGAGTATCCATACTTGACTATGGCTAGAGATATAGACAATCTCTAGAAACTCTCATGAAATAATCAAAATACCTGCATACGGCCATTAATGTGCAAACATGTGACATAAGCTTCTGTATTGTATGTTGAACAGTAGAAATCTGAGTCAAAGAAACGTAGTTCAAGATCTGATTCATTCTATTTTCTTCTGACAGATACTATTAACACTAAGTGAAGTTAAGTCATGAAAGATACTTCACCTCCAACCTTTTGGTTTTGGAATTTTAAGTTTTGAGGAGAATTGTTGGTTTTAGAGAAAAGTTAAAAACTTAAAATTCCCTCCAACCTTTTCTATCCAAGCCTTTAGTTTTCATGATGTTTAGTCTCATATTGGAAAAGTGAAAAATAGAAAAGGGCTTTATTTTGAAGTCTCTTTTCTTGGGCTATGAACACGCGCATGTGGCCTGGCCCGACCCAGCTCGACTCACATGCACGCGATCACGTCGTGCCCATGTCTGCAGCATGGTGGGGCCTATATTTTGTTTATCCAATCTTTATTATTTTATTTGGATTTTTAAAAATCTTTTGCCTAACTGAGTTTTGTTACTGTCCATTTCGTCCAACCAAAACTTGTTATTTTGTTACCGTCCGTTTCACCGAATCGAGATTGGTTATTTTGTTTCTGCCCATGTAGCATGGTTAGTTGTATGATTAACGTTACATCACGTTCAACAAGCCACCTATAAAATGGGCCCATGGTGGAGGGGCTAAGTATGCTAGAAAATACATACTCCTCTATACTCTTCTGATCTAATCTCATCTTTTTCATAATTTTCTTCATCCATTTTTTTTTCTTTTCTTCATCATTCATCTGCTACTGGATTGAAGCTCTGTCATCCTCTCCACAATCGTGCTCGCAGGAAAGGTCTCCAATTTTATCTTAGAATGGAGTTCTTGAATCTGATCCCACATGAGGATCGAAAATTACCTTAAGACAGTGCACTACACGCCCCCGATCTGTAAGCATTAGATTAATTATTAATTTTTTATTTATTTTATACTAATTTAATGTTCATATTTGTTTGTTAGTTTAATTAGATTGCAATTGGCCCTTGTAAGAAACTAGATTTTCAACATTTCTAAACCTTGACTCACCTAGGTCAGCTGGTAGACATTGACCTTGATCGATCTCCAGTAGCATTGGTCGTGAAGCTACCATGATTAAGCTCTATTAGACATGTTGGTGTGTTTGATTTCTGTTGATACAGAATCTGATCGACGCCAGATTGAGCTGGAGCTGAGGAAGAAGAGGTCGCCACCGGTGACCTACAAAATAAAGTTACGTCCGAAGTCGATGGTGGTGGCTCCGGCAGGATCCTCCGACGATCAAGTTAGCTCTTCTGACCAACAAGAATGGAGTGTTCAGAAAAGAGTTTGGCAGAGTTTTGGAAAGAAGAAGGGAGCTTAGAGAAAACATATCTAAAGGATCCCATTTTATGGATGGAGCTTGTAGCGGACTGGTAGTAACAGCCATACCATCTGATAGTGGATCGCTCGGGATCGCATGAGATTTAGTACGAAGAGAAAGAGGTATCATCTATAGCAGACTGATAGTGACAGCCATAATCATCCAGTAGTGGACCGCTCGGAGCTGCATGAAGTTTACTACGGAGAGAGAGGTATCGCCTGACTGATGTACCCATTCATCAAGATTTAATAGTCGAAATTCGAAGGGAGCAGACGTTGGCTGGTGAAAAATTTTGGCATATATCAATTTCAGAGGAGTTCAAACTTCTAAAAAAAATATGGCTATAGATGATCATCTGAGAGAAATGCTAGCTGAAATCTGGAAGTAATCCACTGGAGGAGTCCGACTGAAGAAAAAGTTCGAAAGAAGTTTGGCTCCTAAAGGTATCTAATTGAAGGTAAAGTTCGAAAGAAGTTCGGCTCCTGAAGAGATCCGACTGAAGGAGAAGTTCGAAAGAAGTTCGACTCTTGAAAGTATCCGACTAAAGGAGAAGTTTGAAAGAAGTTTGGCTCCTGAAGAAATCCGACTAAAAGAGAAGTCCGATGGAAAAATCCGACTGAAGAAAAAGTTTGAAAGAAGTTCGGCTCCTGAGGTATCCGATTGAAGGAGAAGTCTGAAAGAAATCCGACTGAAGAAGAAGTTCGGAAGAAGTTCGGCTCCTGAAAGAATCCGACTGAAGGAGAAGTTCGGAAAGGAATTCGATTGAAGAAGCAATCTGAAAGAAGTTTGGCTCCTGAAGAAATCCGACTGAAAGAGAAGTTCGACTTCTAGAGAAATCCGACTAAAGAAGAAGTCCAGAAGGAGTTCGACTCCTGAAGGAATCCGACAGAAGGAGAAGTCCGATAGAGGAATCTGATTGAAAGAAAAGTTCGAAAAAAGTTTGGCCCCTGAAGGTATCCAACTGAAGATGAAGTTCAGAAGAAATTCGATTGAAGAAGAAGTTCGGAAGGAGTTCGACTCATGGAAGAATCCGACTGAAGGAGAAGTCTGAAAGAAATCCGATTGAAGGAGCAGTCCAGAAGGAGTTTGGCTCCTGAAGGAATCCGACTGAAGGGAGAAGTTCGAAAAAAGTTCGACTTCTAGAGGAATCCAACTAAAGGAGAAGTCCAGAAGGAGTTTGACTCCTGAAGAAATTCGACTGAAGGAGAAGTCCGATAGAGGAATCCATTTGAAAGAAAAGTTTGAAAAAAGTTTGGCTCCTGAAGGTATCTGACTGAAGAAGAAGTTCGGAAGGAATCCAACTGAAGAAGAAGTCCGAAAGGAGTTCGACTCTTGAAAGTACCCGACTAAAAGAGAAGTTCGAAAGAAGTTCAGCTCTTGGAGGAATCCGACTGAAGAAGAAGTCTGAAAGAAGTTCGACTACTGAAAGAGTTCAGCTGCTAGGGTCCGATCGCTGGAGGAGTTCGATTAGGATTCGATTACTGGAGGAGTTCGATTGGGGTCCGATCGCTGGAGGAGTTCGATTGGGGTTCGATCGCTGAAGGAAAAATTTTCGATCGAAGCTCTTTTATGATTATTAGTTGCATTAGGCTAAGCATCATACTGGACTTCAACGGAAGCGGAATATATCTCCAATAGTAGTTCTCCTACTTTTAAGTTCGAAATTCGAAGAAAATACAAAAAAGATGACTATCGAAGTTTTTTTTCGGACTCTGCATCCGTTCAGATTGAAGCTCAGAGAAAATCTTATCTTTAGTCAAGGTTGAAGGAGATCTTATCTTCTATTGACATTGATGTTGAAGTTGAAGCTCGGAAGAGATCTTATCTCCAACCGAGATTGAAGAAGATCTTATCTTCTATTGACGTTGAAGTTGAAGCTCGAAGGAGATCTTATCTCTAGTCGAGATTGAAGAAGATCTTATCTCCTATTGACATTGATGTTGAGCTCGAGAAAGATCTTATCTCTGACTGAGGTTGAAGGAGATCTTATCTCCTAATTGACATTGTCGTTGAAGCTTGGGGAGATCTTATCTCCAATCGAGGTTGAAGGAGATCTTATCTCCTATTGAGATGGACGTTTGAAGTTGAAGCTCGGAGGAGATCTTATCTCCAGCCGAGGTTAAAGAAGATCTTATCTCCTATTGACATTGAAGTTGAAGCTCAGAAAAAATCTTATCTCCAGTCGAGGTTGAAAGAAGATCTTATCTTCTGTTGAACGTTGATGTTGAAGCTTGGAGGAGATCTTATCTCCTATTGAAGGATTGAAGCTCGGGGGAGATCTTATCTCCAACCGAGTTGAAGAAGATCTTATCTTTTGTTGACATTATCATTGAAGCTCGGAGGAGATCTTATCTCCAATCGAGGTTAAAGAAGATCTTATCTCCTATCGATGTTGAAGTTGAAGCTTGGAGGAGATCTTATCTCTAATCGAGGTTGAAGGAGATCTTATCTTCTGTTGAGATTGACGTTGAAGCTCTAGGAAGATCTTATCTTCAGTCGAGATTGAAGGAGATCTTATCTCCCATTGATGTTGGAGTTAAAGTTGAAGCTTAATAAGTGGTAAAAATATACTAATAAAAGTATTAAATTATAAAATAAATTTATTTATTTTTTTAAAAATTAATATTTTTATTAATCTTATATAGGAAAGAAGGCCACCAATATGAAGATCTTATTTTTCTAGTTCAGATGAAATAAATTTTAGATAAAATGGACTTCAAACGAGCCCAATTAAATTTTTTTTTAAAAAAAATTGATCCAATTCAAATCGATTCAGAAAAATTGGCTCAGTAGACTACCCGATTCGACCGCACCCAACAGACTGAACCGCTGATGCAACGCTGATGCAAGGCTGACGTCAGCATTTTTTGCGACATACGGTGGACCGATTTAAGGGCATTTCGAAAATTTTATATGAAGAAGCGCGCTTCGATTGGCTGAAGAATACGGTGATCCATGCAACACCGGACTCGCGCATGGTCTACAGAGGATAATTTAGAAATATTGTCTGATTCGACGGATGTCTTTCACTGGGATTTGATCGGATGGCCGACATGCATACGCTGACGAACGACATCCGCAGCTTCTGATCGAGATCCAATGGCTGAGATTCATCCTGACTTTAAACAAAAGATCAGAAGCTTTTTTGTGCACGATCTGATGGTCCAGATTCAATCCAACAATTGATTCGATGGCTGCTATGAATTTCGACTTGATCTAAGAAATTTTAAAGGATTTTTAAGCAATTTTTGGATCGTTTGATCAACATCCAACGGTCAGAATCATCCAGGGTCTTAATTTGAGTTGTTTTGAAAGTTTTAAACCTAATTTTCAAAAAATTTTGATGAAAAATCCTCCTCTTAGCCTATAAAAATAGAGAGCTACCTACTGTTGTCGTCGGGAAAAGAAGGGAGAGTGAGAGAAATAAAAAAAAAGAAGAGAAAGAGAGGAGAGAGGTAGAAAGAGAAGAAAGATTTTTGAGAGAAAGGAAAGGGGTTTTATTTTTTTTTTGACAATCAGAACAGTGATCAAGGAGCTTCTTCTTCTTCACCAAGTTCTCCACACCAAGAGCGATGGACAATCAATTTCAGCAATCAAACAGTCTAATTTCTTTATGCTTTTTATTTTATTTACTGTTTTTGAACTTGTTATCATGAACTAAATTTTTTTTACTAAGGCTAAGGTGTAGCCACTCTTTTGATGCAATATTCAGTGTGATTTATTTTTAATTTTTAATTTTATTCATGAGGAGTATATAAATTTGATCTTAATGCTTTTAGATTACTGGCCATCTTCTAATTGATCTGATGAACATAAATGTTATGGATCAAGTACATCTATGTTATTGCTTCTTGATTATATACCTTGTATTATGAATCAAATAAAAATTCATATGCATGCAGAAATTTTAGTGCGCTTTGGACGCAGCGTATTTTAATTAGAAGGTTTCACAAAATTTAATGCATTAATATTTATTTAAATTATACCTGGACTAAAGGATAATTAATAAATATTAATAGTTTTGCTATGCTTGGATCAAAGGGTAGTGAATAATTAAGAGACTCCACCGTCAAATGAAATAAAATTAATCTAATAATCTGAATATTGTATTGACTGAGTTGGTGAACTGACTGCCTTAGTAATCCATTGTTCTTAAGTTTAAAACCCTAATAATTACACTCTCTCTATTTTTTTAAAATTTTTAATTATTTTTTTATTTAGTTCTTTAATTTTTTATTCTCATAAATCGATCTTCTAAATAAAGTATAGAAAAGAGCTTTTCAGTACTTATTTTTCAATCCTCTAGGGACGATACTCTACTCATTCACCTTATTACTTGATCGACTGGTGCACTTGCCATAGCTATAGATTAGCATGCATCAAGTTTTTGACACCGTTGTCGGAGATTGTGTCTAAAATAATATTAAAATTTTGATCCTAGCTTTACTTTAGAATTTTATTTTTAATTTTTATTATTATTTTATTTTTTTTAAAAAAAATTATTCAGTGTATGACACGTACTGGACATAGTAACTTACTATCTTTAGATCCAGAAATTGAAAGGATCATTAGAAGATTATAATAAGAAAGAAACATGGCAGCTGAAAATCCTAACGACATCAATCTAGGATTGGATATGACGATCGAAGGACAGCATGAAGCTATTCGACTAGTACATCGTCCATTAAATGATTACATCACACCATCTGTTGCCAACGCAGCTTCGAGCATTAGGAGACCGTCTGTGCGAGCAAACAACTTCGACATAAAATCGACGATGATTCAGATGATTCAATCAACTATCTAATTCAGTGGACACGTGCATGATGATCTGAATGCCCATATTTCTAACTTTCTTGAACTTTATGATATTTTTAAAATTAATGGGGTGTCGGATGATGCTATTAGATTAAGGTTATTTCTTTTCTCTTTACGGGACAAAGCTAAGAGTTGGCTTCATTCTCTTCCTGTAGGTTCTATCACAACTTGGGATGTCCTAGCCCAAAAATTCTTAGCCAAGTACTTTTCACCTTCTAAGACTGCCAAGATGCGCAACAATATCACTTCTTTCATGCAGATGGACATGGAGACATTATATGAGGCTTGGGACCATTTCAAAAAATTGCTGAGGAGATGTCCACATCATTAACTACCCGTATGGCTTCAGGTACAAACTTTCTATAATGATTTATCTTCTACTAATCATTCTATGATTGATGCAGCAGCAGGAGGAACCATTAATCGAAAAATAGAGGAAGAAGCCTTCGATCTGATCGATGAGATGGCATCAAATAGCCATCAGTGGTAAATAGAATGCATGATGCCAAAAAGACTAGCAGCTGTGCAGGGAGTAGATTGGGTGCCAATCTTACTAGCTGAAATTGCAGCCCTTAGAGTCGAAGTCAACAACTTGAAGAAAACAGCTATGCATATTCAGAGCATTACTTATGACCTGTGTGGAGGAAGACACGATATAAGTAATTATCAGACAGGTGATCCTTTTGCTAAAGCAACTGATATAGCTAATTATGTTGGTAATTTTTTCAAGTCGCAACAAAATAATTCCTACTCCAACACATACAATCAAGGGTGGAGGCAGCACCCAAATTTCTTGTAGAGTAATTAAAATGCAGCACAACAGCCACCCCCGGGGTTCTAAGTATTTGAAAAGAAGTCCAACATGGAAGAGCTGATGGTCAAATTTATGCAAAACCAAGAAGCAACTATAAAAAATTTGGAAGCCAAACTTAGGCAGGATCAAACAGCAGCAATTCAAAACTTGGAGATGCAAATAGGTCAAATAGCTAAGATAATCTCGATAGATCTTAAGGATTCTTGTCCTAAGCAATACGGAGATCAATCCAAGAGAGCAAGTCAATGCTATCATCCTAAGAAATGGTACAAAGCTGGAGGAGCCACATCAGAAGAAAGAGACTGAAGAGCCAATTACAAATAAGGAACCATCAACTAAAATTCGTCAGTCACCAAAACAACCAGTAGATGGATGGTCTCTAGGTATACGATTTGTCGATCCAAATATAAAGCCCTACGTACCGCCACTGCTATTCTCAGAGAGACAAATATAGCATCCAAATAAAGAATTTTCTAACTTTTTTAAAATTTTAAAAAATTTACATATTAATATTCCTTTTGTAGATGCTATCACTCAAATGCCCAGGTATGCCAAATTTCTTAAAAAAATCCTAACAAATAAGAAAAAGCTGAAGGAGCATGAGAGAATAAATTTGAATGAAGAATGCTCAGCAATACTTCAAAATAAATTACCACAGAAGCTAAAAGATCCATGGAGTTTTAATATCCCCTACATTATTGATGATTGTAGTTTTGATAAAGTTTTATGTGATTTAGGAGCAAGTATTAATCTTATATTTTTTTCTATTTTCAAAAAGCTGGGTCTAGGAGAACTGAAATCTACCATTATTACTCTTCAATTAGTCGACAGATCCATTAAATATCCAAGAGGTATAGTAGAGAATGTCTTAGTAAAGGTAAATAAATTTATTTTTTCTGTTGATTTTATTATTCTTAATATGAAAGAAGATTATGATGTACCCCTTATTTTAGGAAGATCATTTTTAGCTATCGGAGGAGTTTTAATAGATGTTCAACAAGAAAAATTAATTCTTAGAATCTAAGATGAACAAGTTACTTTTAATATTTTTAAAAATACTAAACATCCTGATGACAATCAAACTTATTTTCTAATTGATATTATTGATAATTCAGTATATGAGAATTCTATAGAAAATAGGTTTGAGACTATAAAAGCTAGCAATGTTCAATTGAAAGAGGACTCGATCAAACATGAAAGTATTCTAATTGAAGTGGCACCAAATTGATCTACTTTAGAACTCAAAGAAAGTCAAGCTGAAGACTATAAATCAGAACTACTAGATAGGTTGTTTCTTTTCTTTTTAGTTTTGATCATTTTTTTTATTTTTTAATAATTTATTGTTGCTTTTTTACTGCTTTGGTATTTATTTTTAATTTTACAGAGAAAAAAATCAATGAGAGCTCAAGCAAAATTTCAAAGCTCTAAAGAATCAGACTAAACCAAATTAAGTATATTTCTTCCTATTCTTTATTACATCCTTTATTTTTCTTTCTCCTTTAAGAAAATATAGAATAAGTTAGGAGATAAATAATAATAATAATAATAAAATCATGTGTCAAAAAGAAAATCTTAAACAAGATAGACTGGACAAGTGATAAAAGATAGAATTATTTGCTAATGAATATAACAAGTTAAAGAAGTAGATTAGTTGGTCGACTTTTAGCAGCCTACTTAGGTCATTAAAAGACTATTAACACTTCTAATTGCACATGCATACTAACAAGGTAAAGTAGGTATTGATTATAAGGCCAACTGAGGATTCAATTATCACTAAAAATTGATAATTAATATACATTCTAATCAAAGAAACTTGAATTTAAGAAAAGAACTATCTGCCTAAAAATAAAGTGTAAAAGATAGAGTATATATGGATTGCCCAAAGCCTAGTAACTGGGTCTCTGTGCACCTAGGTCAAGTATAGAAAATTTACGTAAAATAGTGGAGGGAAGGACTAGGATACTCAGCACAAAGAAAAAAAAAAAAAAAGGTGATAAGAGTGTGAAAGCTACCTTAATTCATGAGTATAAAATTGGAAATGTATAGAAAATTCAAAATAATGATAAGAGAGGATACTTTTGTCCTTTAAATTAATATTAAAATGCTATGTTAGTCATCACGAACACAACTGCTATAGATCTTTGATGTACTCTAAGTATGTTTTTAATTATACTGACTGCAAAATTTGCTTCTGAAGCTCAATGCTTAGTTAGTAATTTTTTCTAAACTTTTTGATCATTTAGTCCTAGATTTATCTTTTTGATGGATGTCTTATTGAAATATGGTATTAAATAAAGCATTGCTAAGGGACTAGCAATGACTAAGTTGGGGGGCATGATAAGTGGATAAAAATACACTAATAAAAGAATTAAATTATAAAATAAATTAAATTTATTTTTTAAAAAATTAATACTTTTGTTAATCTGTACGTAGGAAAGAAGGCTATTAATATGAAGATCTTATTTTTCTAGATTCAGATGAAATAAATTTTCAAGGCAAAATAGACTTCAAACAAGCCCAAAATTAAATTTCAAAGGAAATAAAAAAATAAAAAAATAAAAAAAATGGGTCGGTCTGGATTCAAACTCAGCTTCAAAAAAACTAGCTCAGCAGACCGTCAATTCGATGCTCACTCAGCAGATCGAACCGCTGACACCGCAGCGCTTATGCCACGACTGATGTCAAAATTTTTTACGATGCACATGGTGAACCGCTATAGTAACCAAGTGAGGGAATTTTTGGGGATTTTACGGAGACAAGCATGCTCCGATTGGCTAAAGAAATGCAATGCAGTCCATGCAACGTCAGAGCTCGCGCATGATCTATAGAGGGTAATTCTAAAAATTTTGCCTGATCCGATGGATGCATGTTTCTCAGTATTTGATTCGAATGGTGAAACATCTGTGGATTGACGAATGACGGATCCGAAGCTCCCAGTCGAGATCCAATGGTGGAGATACGTTACCGACTTTTAACTAAAAGATCTGAAGGCTCTTGTATGCGATGATCTGATGGTCCCGATTTCAATCATCAATGATTGATCCGATGGCTGAGGTATGAATTTCGACTTGAATTGGGTTTTCAAAAAAAAATTTTAAAGAGTTTTTAAGTGATTTTTGGACCGTTTGATCAACATCCAAGGTCAAGAATTGTTCCAGGGTTCCTAATTTGACTTGTGTTAAGAGTTTTAAACCCAAGTTTGGTTAAATAATTTTGATCAAAAATCCTATCCTCTTAGCCTATAAAAATAGGGGGCTACCTGGCAGTTGCCGAAAAAGAAGAAGGTAGAAAAGAAAAGTGAGAGAGTTAGAAATAAAGAGAAAAGTAGGAGAGAAATAGAGAGAAAGAAAAGAGAGAGAGTTTAGGGAAGAGAGAGAAGAGAGGTTAGAAAGAGAAGAAAGATTTTTAAGAGAAAGGAAAGGGGTTTCCTTTCTTTTTTTTTTAATCGACAGGCCAGAACATGATAAAGCGACTTTCTTCTTCATTGAGTTCTCCACACCAAGAGCAAGGGACAACCAATTTCAGCGAATAAACAGTCTAATTTTTTTCATGCTTTTTTATTTTATTTGCTATTTTTGAACTTGTTATCATGAACTAAATTTTCTTTTACTAAGGCTAAGGTGTAGCCACTCTTTTGATGCAATATTCAAGTATGATTTATTTTTAATTTTTAAATTTTTATTCATGTGGAGTATATAAATCTAATCTTAATGCTTTTAGATTACTAACCATCTTCTAATTGATCTGATGAACATAGATGATATGGACCAAGTACATCTATGTTATTGCTTCTTGATTATATATCTTGTATTATGAATCGAATTAGAATTCATATGCATGCCGGAATATTTTAGTGCGCTTTGGATGCACAGCATATTTTAATTAAGAGAATTTGACAAAACTTAATGCATCAATATTTATTTAAATTACACTTTGACCAAAAGAATAATTAATAAATATTGATAGTTTTGCTATGCCTGGACCAAAGGATAGTGAATAAACTAAGGAGACTCTATCGTCACATGAAATAAAATTAATCTAATAATCTGAATATTGTATTAACTGAGTTGGTGAATCTATTGCCTTAGTAATCCATTGCTCTTAAGTTTAAAATTCTAATAATTACACTCTCTCTATTTTCTTAAAATTTTTAATTATTCTTTTATTTAGTTCTTTAATTTCTTATTCTCATAAATCAATCTTCTAAATAAAGCATAAGAAAGAGCTTTTCAGTACTTATTTTTTAATCCTCTAGAGATGATACTCTACTCATTCACTTTATTACTTGATCGACTGGTGCACTTGCAATAGCTATAGATTAGCATGCATCAAAGCTCAGGAAGATTTTATCTCCAGTCGAGGTTGAAGGAGTTCTTATCTTCTATTGACGTTGATATTGAAGTTGAAGCTCGGAGAAGATCTTATCTCCAGTCGAGGTTGAAGGAGATCTTATCTTCTGTTGACATTAAAGTTGAAGCTCGGGGGAGACTTTATCTCCAGCCAAGGTTGAAGAAGATTTTATCTTCTGTTGACGTTGAAGTTGAAGCTCGAGGATGATCTTATCTCCAACCAAGGTTGAAGGAGATCTTATCTCCTGTTGATGTTAACGTTGAAGCTCGAAAGAGATCTTATCTCCAGCCGAGATGGAGCCTCTCTTCTTACCTCATCTAAAATGAATGAGGCCTTCGACTTTACTCGCGTTAGGATGAGATTCTCCTCCTATTTCTAACGGACTGTAGGAGCACATAAGGGCCATTGTCGGGGCCTCTCTCCTCATCTCATCTAAAATGAATGAGATCTTCGACTTTGCTCACGTTAGGACGAGATTCTCCTCCTGTTCCTAATGGACTGTAGGAGCACATAAGGGCCGTTATCAGGACCTCTTCTTCTCATCTCGTCTAAAATGAATGAGGCATTTGACTTTGCTCATGTTAGGAACGAGATTCTCCTCATGTTCCTAATGGGCTGTAGGGGCACATAAGAGTCATTGTCAGGACCTCTTCCCTCATCTCATCTAAAATGAACGAGACCTTCGATTTTGCTCACGTTAGGATGAGATTCTCCTTCTGTTCCTAACGGACTGTAGGAGCACATAAGGACCGTTGTCAGGGTCTCTCCCTTCATCTCGTCTAAAATGAATGAGGCCTTCGACTTTGCTCATGTTAGAATGAGGTTCTTCTTCTATTCCTAACATGACAATAGAAGCATAGATGGGTCATTGAATGGACCTCTTCCCTCCTCTTATCTTAAATAATCGGAGGTCTTCGACTTGCTCATGTTAGGATGAGGTTCTCCTTCTATTCCTAACATGATCACTTTCGATTGCTTCTTTTCTGTCATCACATAGTTTTTACACTAAGAAACAATAATATTGAAATGGAGGAGTTTTATTGAAGAAAAATTACTGATAGCATATTCCCAGATTTTTTTAATTTTTAAGATCGTGGGAGTGTTGTTCCTCCGAGCTCCTTCAGATAATGAGCTCCGAATTGGACGACCTCCTCTATTTCATACGGATCTTCTCAATTTGGGGCAAGCTTCTCCTAGCTCTAAGGTTGAGAGATGGCAGCTCGTCGAAGTACTAAATCTCCTAAAGATAGTGTTGATGATGTCGAGAGGCGGTCGATCTTCTTGTTGTTCCTTCCTCCTTGGTGGTTCTAGCTACGACAATATCCTCGGTTGATCTTCACTTGCTTCAGACCGACATTTGAGGAATCGACCCAGTCGGCCTCTCCTGATGAGCTCCTCGATCTCATCTTGGAGCTGAATGCATTTTCAGTATCATGGTCGTGATTATGATGATACAAATAGTACTTGCTTCAATTGTACTTATTTGGAGAAGATCGTAATTCTTCTTTTGGAGGGAGAACTTCTTCGGATCCTTCTGTCGAGGCTTCTTTGACGATGAGCTCGAGGAGTTCGGGCTCGCTTGTGCTCAGAGAAAATTCATAAGCATGGCTGAACTTCATTCGACCCTCTGTCAACTATGGGTTTATTAGACTTGCCCATCTACCACTCTCCTACAGCTTCCTCATCTTTCAATTTGAAGGCTTCTTTTGCTCGGGCATATCCCTCAGTCCGAGCTAGCAGATCGATAAAGTTTCTAGGATACTTCTTCTCTAGAAAAAATAGCAAATCGTTCTTCTGAAGGCTACCCTTAAGTGCGGCTATTACAACAGACTGGTTCAGGTTCCAAACCTTTAATGCAGTAGTATTAAATCGGACGACGTAAGATTGGATAGATTTTTTCTCCTTAATATTCATCAGAAAATTCAAACCTCGGTGCGGACGTCGGCTGCTGACGAAGTAAGCCACAAACTGATGGCTCATCTGATCAAAGAAGAAGATCGTATCCAGCTTCAACGTTGAGTATCAGTTTCTTACTACTATATTTAAGGTAGACAAAAAAGCTTGGCATAAGATGGTGTCTGATGTGCCATGGAGCAGCATCATAGTCCAAAAGGCCTCTAGGTGATCGACCAGATCAGAGGTTCCATCGTAGTTTTCAAATCAGGAGAAGCTTGAAGTTCGATGGAACAGACTCTTGCATAATTAAAGAGAGAAAGGAAAGATCGGTGCGGATGTCGTCATGATGAATCGAGGCATTATGGTGGAGTTTCTCAATCCATCGATCCATCCTCCATAGTTTCTGATCGAGGACATCATCTCGATCGTAGATCTTGGAAGACTTTCGACTGTAGATGGAAAAGATTTCTTTCGAAGAAGAATCACGATCCGAACAAGGATCCTCTGCTTTCTATCTCTCCTTCTCAGGGACGATGGGTATGCTAGTCCAAGTGCTCTTCCTTGGGATCGGTTCTTGACATTCCGATGATGGATTTTCTGATGAAATTACCGATGGAGGCTGCCGCATGACCTACACCATCTCGGTGAGGTCCTGAATCCACTGTATCAGTAGGTTAAACTACTCCGGATCTACCATGACCGTCGGTGGAGGAGGAGGTTGAAGCATCGGTGCTGGAGTCAAAACGGGCGGGTCTGGCTTGGATCTGATGGCAGAAGTGGTAGATCTCCAGATAGTCACCTTCTTTGGAGGCATTTCTTGGGATTGAGGGAGAGGATGGAGATGGACCTTGGAGAAGAAGATCCACAGGGTCGGTTGAGCACTCCTGTAAGAACAAGGGTACCTCAGGAACAGAGGGCCCTTCTTCTAGCGCCAATCCTATTAGTGCAAAATTTGATCGATGTCGGATCGAGCTGGAGCTGAGGAAGAAGAGGTCGTTGTCAGTGATCTGCAAAATAAAGTCACATCCAAAGTCAGTGGTGGTGGCGGCTCTGGTAGGACCCTCCGACGATCAAGTCAGCTCTTCTGACCAATAGGAATGGAGTGCTTAGAAAAGAGTTCAGCAGAATTTCGAAAAGAAGAAGAGAGCTTAGAAAAAATGTATCTGGAGGATCTCTTTTTATGGATGGAGCCTGTAGCGGACTGATAGTGATAGCCATACCATCCGATAGTGGACCTCTCGGGGCTGCATGGGATTTGGTACGAAGAGAGAGAGGTATCATCTGTAGTAGACTGATAGTGACGGTCATAACCATCCGGTAGTGGGCCGCTCGGGACCTCATGGGGTTTGCTACGAAGAGAGAGATATCGTCTGACTGATGTGCCCGTTCGTCGAGATTTAATAGTCAAAGTTTGGAGGAAGCAGACGTTGGTTGGTGAAGAACTTTGACATATATCAATTTTAGAAGAGTTCAGACTCCTAAAGAAAATATGGCTACAGGAGATCATTCGGAAGGAATGCTAGCTAAAATCTAGAAGTAATCCGCTGAAGGAGTCCGACTGAAGGAGAAGTCCGAAAGGAGTTCGACATCTGGAGGTATCCGACTGAAGGAGAAATTCGGAAGAAATCCGACTGAAGAAGAATTTCGGAAGAAGTTCGACTCCTGAAGGAATCCAACTGAAGGAGAAGTCCAGAAGAAATTTGACTGAAGGAGAAGTCCGTAAGGAGTTTGGCTCCTGAAGGAATTCGATTGAAGAAGGAATCCTACTGAAGGATTAGTTCGTTGGAGGAATCCGACTGAAGGAGAAATCCGGAAGAAATCCAACTGAAGGAGAAGTTCGGAAGGAGTTTGGCTCCTGGAGGAATTCGACTGAAGGAGAAGTCCGGAAGGAGTTCGGTTCTTGGAGGTATCCGACTGAAGGAGAAGTCCGAAAGAAGTTCGGCTCTTGGAGGAATCTGACTGAAGAAGAAGTTCGGAAGGAGTTCGATCGCTGGAGGAGTTCAGCTGCTGGGATCCGGCCGCTAGAGAAGTTCGGTTGGGGTCCGACTGCTGAAGGAGTTCGGTTGGGGTTCGGTCGTTGGAGAAAAAATTCTCGATCGAAGCTCTTCCATGATTACCAATTGCATTATGCTAAGCATTATACTGGACTTCGATGGAAGCGGAATTTATCTCCAATAATTTTGATAGTTTCTGATATGAGAGTATCGGTTTATCTTGGTTGTGGCCAATGAATGAATTGCCTCGATCGATCATCGAGCTACTTATCCTGGCTCAACCCAAGATAGAACTATATCATGCTAAGGCATGATTCTCAATGGCAGTTACACATTGAATTATTACCATTTTTGCTTAACGTTGATAATTCTCTATAGAACAGCCAGATAACAGATCTTCCCGACTAGATATAAAAGAGATGCATGATTTCCTCAACTATAGCCAGTCCCTAGCAGAAACAACCACACAACCTCATCTATAAATAGGAGGCAAAAGGGACACCAAATATGCTCTCAAGCCTCTTTCGTTTTTTTCTTTCTACTATTTCCTAGTGACTAATTTGAGCGTCAAAAAATTTTCATTGGAATAATTTTAATGAGATTTTTCTTATAAGTTCAATCTTCTGCATAGATCAGCTTGGCGTCAACATATCCTATCTTGGAGTCATCAACCTAGACACTTTTTCGAGGGCTGGCAGCAATAGATTGGCGAGACCAAGCTCATTTTTTCAAAAAGAATGACTTCGTCGTCACGAGACCATACAGAGAAGGGTCAAACAGTTTACACCAATTTTTTTAATGCAGCTTTTGATTTGCTGATTGATCAAGTAATTTTGGGCCGATTTAGTGCTAGTGATTGGATAATTACTGGTTGTTGGCTTTGTTGGCGTTATTTGGGATTTGCTGGTAATGGAGTTGCAATACGACCTGGCATGAGTCGAGGTCCTCTTCATTTCGGGCTAAATTGAAGAGGACAAGTTTTCCTATCACAACTCTGCAATTAGTACAATAACTGTTATTAAATGAACCTCACAAGGTACCAGTGACAACCACCTGCTAAGAAGTATTATCCCATGGAGGCACCATGGCTTAATACAGCATAAGTTTTCCCTAGATGTCAGAGGGAGATGTGGTTTTGCAAGTTGATTAATAAGTATTAGACCTCACCAGATTTTTCTTTCTTTCTTTTTTTTTTGCATTATGTGAAACCATTATTATTTTTCAATTATTTTCTATATTTTATAAATTTTAACTTTTAGAAAGTTCTTTTTTTATTTTACATTCGTTTTCCTTTTTTTTATTTTTTTAGAATGCATTGCACTTCTCGTAAGAAATATGTTTAGATTTCTTTTTTTAGTTGATTCTTTGTTTCAGTGTTTCACATACATCATTTTATATTTTAACTTAAGATTTCTTCCTGCTTTTTAATTGTTATGCACTATTCCTATTTTCTAAAATTCAATCTAATAATTGCCAGAAACTAAATGCCTATTGCTTAGATGAACCTTTAAACAAGACGTGCCCTGTAGCAAACAAACTGTGAACTTATATAATTTTAAGTTTTTTTTTTTTTTTTCCTGATTAAACAGAGCATTCATACAATTCTAGCATGCGACACACACAAAAAATAAAAAAAAAAAAAAAAAATAAAGAAAAAGATAAATTCCTAAAGAACAATGACAAAACTAAAACATAGGACCCAAAAATCCTATTAAACAATAAAACTGACGATCCAATCTATAGTACTACTCGTCTCATGGTAGACGTGCAAAATTCATCTTCTTCACTTTTTTTGGACCACATTCATTTTCACCTTCTTACCACGGATCTCAAAATAGATTATTACGGTTCTTTCAGATTTACAATATCATACATCTAAAGGTCCAGCAAATTGTTTAAGCACTGTTATAATTACTTTGTCTGCTAGGTTTTACTAGTAAGTTCCTAGATAACATCAAGGAAGACGGTTCAGCCCTGGAGTTGCTAGAACTCGCCTTCATGAGAAAAGGCAGAAATTAACACGACTCACCTTGATGGTCATGCTAAAAAAAAAAATCATTAATAGCAGCTAAAATATAAATTTTTTATTTGGGACACAAAAGGCAAAAGAATAATTTAACTAGAAAGCGAAACTCGTGCTTTAGAAATATAAAATATGGAACTTGAGATGGCTTGTTGACAGATATGAAAACAAATTAAGCAATGAAACCACGTACTCGCTCATCTGTCTAATTACGATACACATGAATATGTTATTCAAGGAGACTCCGAAGAACGAAAAGAAAAGAACACAACGCACATAAAGCATCAGAGTGCTGAAGAGAAAGGTACGTGGGAAAATAACAAGCTTTACTTTCTTTTCTCTTTATTGGAAATGGAAATGGGTCTATACATAAATGAATCTGGTGGGTCGTTTCCCTGTACCATCTCTCTCTCTCTCTCTCTCTCTCTCTCTCCACCCTCTCCTCCAAAAGGGCCCTCATAACAATCTTCCCAAATGTAACTAATTTCTCCCGCGCCCCCCCCTCCCCCGAAAAAAAAATGGATCAATGGGTAAATAACTGCTAGCATGTGAAACTATAAGTTAAAAAAGAGTTATCTACAGAAGCAGCAGCTTAGACCTCATCAGAAATAATCATCCTTCTACAAAATTGCTCCATGTCCTACAATGATGAAAACGTGCGTGTGATCCAATCAGACAGTCGTCTCATCTTCATTGTCATCTCTGCACTTTTGCCAAAGTAGGACTCGGCATTTGAAAGCATAACTGACGCATCATGCTTCACTGCCTCCAAAGTGCGATGGTAATTGTTTTCTAGTCTCCTCTTGATTACCTCAAGTGACAGTGGAACAGGAAACCTGCAGCCAAAATATGCAACCAAAACAATTCAATTATCCAAATTTCTAGTAAAAATGGAAAGAGAATTACAATATATATATATATATAGAGAGAGAGAGTTAGAACTAAAATTAGATCGATCGAATTTGAATTCAGATTTAATCTGATCAAAACTCTATAATATGAACTCTTATATCAATGATTCCAAGCCGTTGAATATGATCTATTATCTTCAAAACTATTTGCATACAAAAAATTCATATAATTTAGAAGAACTCCTAATCTGTGCATCAAATCAGGTTATCAAAAGTTGGATCAGCTTTGAATAAAATTAAATTAGATATATTTTTTTCAATCACTTAATGCATATAAACTAGGGATTCTTTAAATTCATATAATTTTTTGATATATAAACAACTTCTTAAGATAGTAGATTCATATCCAATGACTTGGATTATCTATGTAGTATGTCCATTGTCCAATTTTAACCTGATCAGATCTGAGTTCAAATTCAATCAATCTTATTCAAATCTGCTTTTATATATATATATATATATATATATATATATATATATATATATATATATATATATATATATATATATATATATATATATATATATATATCATCCGGAAATGCCTCCCTCTCTCTCTCTCTCGTTATATCTTCTACATAGAAGCTTAAAGCACCTCAGGTAACATATGAATGGCAGGTGGTTTTCCAAACATACTGGCTTATAGGCACAAACGATAACGGCAATTACAAAAGCCCCCTTCCATCCATCTTTTAATTCTGAGTCCTGTCAGATCCTACTATGGAAAACATATTCCTCAACACGGCATGCTTCTTTCAACACCTACCATTTCTATCGAAGGTTTCACCGATGCTGGATTGATTCACAAGTGACAACCATTTCATGGTCTTATCACTTTTTTACTTCCCTACTTTCCCTAAGCTCGCTAGTTACTCCCACACTAATTCACCAGACTACTCAACCAGCCAAATAGAACATGCACAACCATAACCGACCTCATCTTTACCATGGTCAAATTATGCCCCTGCATGAGCCCCACGTTCATTCAGTTCTCTGAAGCTCAGTTAGCATTATCCCCTCAAATCAGAAAAATGATAACGGTGACAAATGGCAATAACTTTACAAGCATTAACAAATAGAAGGTTGATCCCTCACTTCTGCAGTTAATAACATCACAAACTGCACAACTAACTATAAAATCACTGCCACAAAAAAGAAACATATAGTGGTACCTGTTTAGAAAATCAGACTTCTGTGCTACCTGATTCAGTTTTTGAATACCATAGTAGTCCTGAAAGAACGGCAAGGGAAAAAAAGTAAAATAAAATAAAATAAGATCAATATATCAAGTCCAAAAGAAGCTACAATGCACATCTGGTTCACCTGATTTCTGATTGAGGTTTGTTCTATCTTGGCAATACTTGATAACAACCTGCTCCTGGCCGTGTCATCAATATGGGGATGCTCCCACTGGCTATCAGCATCATGAAGTTCCCATGGACTATGTGAATGCTGGCCAGAGGAATCACTTCTGTACTGAATAACATATCTCTCCCATGGACTCTCCAGAAAGTCCAAAGATTTAGGCTTTACTGCCAAAATCCGACCCTCCCACCAACTCCCACCATCTCCATCCTCATTCCTCCACCACACCTGACACTTGTCTCTGTGTGTCCAGTTTCTCTCAATGGCAGCATCATAACGTGTCCTTTCCACAAGGAAGTCGGGAAAAGCAACAAGCTCAGGCAAAGTGACTTTGAAGGCTTTACCAAATCCACTGGAAGAAGGATCTATAAATTCAAGTGTAAGTTTGCAGCAGCTCTCCCCAGATCCAGGAAGAGTAGAGTAATCAAGGCCTTGAACTTTGCAAAATTCTACAGCTTTTAGGCTTTTGATCATTTTCCAAGGCCCCGCTTCATGTGAACGAGAAGTTTTGATATATTCCTCATGGCCCTGAATAGAAGTTACAAACATAAATAGATGATGGTAACTTAGATATATTTTTTAATACTTGCAAAGATCATATTGCACCAAATTACAAACAATAATTACCTGTCTCAAGTATGCAACTTCATCACCTTGTTGCGGAATATATCGATAGCTCTCCTCATGCTCTAACAACATCAGCCATGAAAGTTTCCGTAATGGTTGGTATTTTCGCTTATCCAAAGGTCTTGGGACACTAGAGCTATAATTTTCTCTTCTGTTTCTTGCTGACCGTAAACCAACAGTCATATGTGAAGTTGGCTTCCATTCATCAGATAGAAGTTGATCGCCACCATTTAATATCGATCTTCCTCCACTTCTGGATGTTCCTAAAGAACCATGTCCTTGTTTCACTTGGAAACTACCCACCCTAGGTGTAACCTCATTTGTGCTTGCCCTTGTGCCCATGGATCTTGTTTGACTTACACCATCAGCCACATCATCGTTGAGATCCGCTTTCATCTTTCCAATTTGGTTGTTGCACTTTGATGTGCTTTCATCCACTCCATGGAAATCGCCATCGGAATTCCTCCTACCCCTGGATGACTTTGACCTTTTATACACAGCATTATACATCTTACTATGGGACTCTGCTTGCAACTGCTTTGAATCATGTGAAATGGATGGCTCAGCATTTTTATTTGCCCACATCTCCAAGCTTTCTGGTGCATTATTCCATACACCATGCTCTAGGCTCTGTCCACTAGTACCCTCATCCTCTTCACGCACCACAGAAACTACATTTTGTTCATTTGGAGTTGGACTGTCAGACAATAGTTCACACTCAGAGCTTCTCCGATCTTCAACTGCAACAGATTTTAACTTGGAAAATGAATTGTTGGTTTGCTTAGCTAGTTCTCTTGATCTGATCCTTAGCTTAAGATAGCTGGGCTGAGCATTTTTCTCCACTTGATCATGGTCAGCGTTGTTCTTACTGCTAAATAAATAGCCATTTTTATTATCATTCACCACTTCAGATCCTTTTAGCAGCACATTAGTACCCTTTGATTCACTATTCGGAGGGCTATCTCGGTATTCATCATCCATTCGTGTTGTTGACTCAGTCATGTTTCCATTGCACGTGACTCTGATTGTGAACTTGTTCTGTTGGTCAATATATGGTGATAACTGTGAAGGTAATAAAGACTTTCCCTTGCTATCAGAAGAAAGCTCTTCAACTCTTGCACCATCCAATCCTTGGGAAACACCATCTTCAACTTGTGCTTTATCTTTGTATCCCATTCTGTCAAGACTGTTTCCATAAGCTTGGATCCTAGAGTTGGAGGATGTTCCATACTCATCCTCTGATTTGAGATGCCCATGAGTGTCACTTCCAACAATGCTAGGACCACCTGGACATGCATTACGTGCAGGCCATGTATCTGTCACTGAAGCATCACCCAACCTAAGACGCTTAGAAGAGCGCAGCTTTACTTCTCCCCATTTGATTGCGCTGCCGCCACCCTGGTAAACTGCAGACAAGTTTGGCTTATCTGACTTTTCAGTTCGCCCCCTTTCTCTGATATCATCACGTGTGTTACCAGAAATATGTGCTGGCTCGTATGTTCTGTTAGAGTTACCAAAACCAGAATGTGCTTTAGCCAATGAGTCAACAAGACCATCCTGTTCATCGCATTCAACTCTTGTTCTTTCAGAAGACAAAACAGCTTTTGCATCACGACGTGGCAACTTCAAGACTAATCTCCTCTTAATTCCAGTGTTTGCTTGCGATTCAATAAGCGAAGGTTTTGCAACATCTTCATACTCATCTCTGGAGACTTCCTTCTCCCTTGCATGTTTTATCTGGTTATTCTGCATTGACTTGTCAGACTCGACACTTTGAGTGTTCGAATCTGGAAGCAATGAATCACTTTCTGAGGAACTGCTCTCTGAGTCATCCTCATCTTCTCCATCTGTAGAAGCTCCAGTTATTTTAGAAAATAAATTGAGGGCATTGCGTGCAGCACGTCTTTGAGGCCGCAACGACTTTGATTTAGATGATTTTTTCCTTGAAGCCAATCGTCCATTTCTTGACCTCCGTGGTCTATGGGTCCTTGATAGAGTAGTGCCATCACGCTCATCCAAGTTCCTTTTCTTAATTCGCCTCCCAGAAGTAGTGAACTCAGCCTGTCAAACAAAAAGCCAAATTTAAATTGGTGCAAACAGGAAAACAAATTGTGTAGTATTTCTTACTTCTGACTTGTGCTTCTTCCTTTTAGATCTCCGGCGGCCCTCATTATCATGGTCAACTCCGCTGTCATCTGCACTGCACACAGGCTCTCCAGAGGAACTGCTGCTTAGACTTTCACGCTCCCCTTCGCTTGAATATTCATCAGCGACGTTGTACTCGGAATCAGTATCATCACTTTGTACTTCATTTTCTGGTTCCCAGTCAATGACATCTACAAATTCTGGTAATGGCTCATTCCACCTATCCAGGTCTACAATCGGCAGCATTTGATAATCACCAGTGTTCACATTGTAACTTGGGCCAACTGCAAATTTTACTGAAGGAGGACGCCATTCAATACCCAGGGTTCCCAACCGACGCTGCTGGTACATGCTCTGGTAAGGTTCAGGGTATGGGATCATGCCTGGCATTGTGCAATGAAATCATCACAAATTAAGTATATCTTTAAAAGCATTAGATATACAAGTAGCTTTTGATCGCCTGATAAAAACAGATGCAAGTGCATACTTGAATCACAAAGGAGATCCTGGACATTCCTTCGATATGGTGCAAGCTGAGTCTCCTGAAGCAAATACAGCAAAACTTTATGAGGAAATACAATGAGCATAATCAATAGAAACAACACAAACTCATTAACACTAAATTTAAGCCTACTATGGCCATGATAAAGGTGCATGACTTGCCCTTGTAAAACATTCAAACAATGGTGAGTTCCATTGGAAGAGAGAGAGAGAGAGAGAGAGAGAGAGAGAGAGAGAGAGAGAGAGAGAGAGAGAGAGAGAGAGAGAAGAAAACGTTGAATACGGTATTGTATATTTTGCAAGTCATTTGAAAAGTCATAAGCAGTCTGTTGTTTCCATCAACTTCAATGATAAAGTTGAGCTACATGATTGCCACTGAATACCAAACATATTGCAATGGATTCTGCACTTAGAACCTCTTAACAACATAGCCAAACAATAATGAGGAACAAGTTATCACAATATCTGAAGTTAATTTAGATCCAAAACAAGGAAACTTTTTTTAATTTCTGAAAATTCATAATACGATCCAAAAAAATTCAAAGAAAATCAACGTAAGATATCTGGTTTAGGCAGATCAACTTTAAAGTCAGTTAGCTTCTAGGTTAAAATTTTAACCCAAAGCCACCAGCATGTCCTTGATGCCTCATTCTTTTGATCCATACTCAAACCAGTTCCTCTTTTCTTGAGAAAGAAAAGAAAATTTTCTTAGTTAATAAGACTAAGTATCCCAATTGTCCAGCACAAGAATTGCAGTAAAAATTATTGATCACTTGGATATTTTAAGCCTAACAGTCATTATAAAGTAGGATAGTGGATAAATAATGGAGCAACCTATTTAGCAGATGTCTCCGGTATTTCATCAAAATGATAAAAACTAAGGCAAACTGTATTTCACAAGAAAAGGGAGACTAATTTTGGTTTGGACCAGCAAAAGAAGACCATAACATCATGATCCTCGCAAAAAAATAAAAAATAAAAAAAATAGAACATCATAACACCAGCACAGGTCCTATAGCACATTCCATGATGACTCTCTCTCTCTCTCTCTCTCACACACACACACACATCTTCCTCAGACATCTATCAGCCTCCGAACACAGGAAAACCCTGTGATCTAATGCATTAATGCAGGGGAGGCAATACTAGCTATCACAAACCAGGTGAACTCGAACAATTATCAAGATGCAGGGACAGAGCCGGGGAGGCACCACAGCCCCCAAAGAATTTGGATAACTCCTCGGGAGCTCACATGTGAGGACCCCCTATTTTCTATTTTCAGATATGACCCATGACCCCCTTTCATGCAGCCAATATTCTTGCTTCTCTTCACTTCTTTTACAGGTCAATCTCATCCAGTGGCCAATCACAAGACTCCTTCAAATAAAAAAAAATTGAGAGAGACCAAATTAGCAAAGAGTTTTGGTGATTGAATGTTGGGTGAGAAAGAGGATTGGGCCAGTAGAAGGGGTGTGACAAATGATAGAGTGGGGAAGGAGGGAGGGAGGGAGGGGAAGAGAGAGAGAGAGAGTAACAGCAGTTGGGCACTAATCATGAGAGAGGATGGAGATGCATCGGTGCAAAAGGGGAAAGTAGAGTAATTTGTTGTGTGTGTGTGTGTGTGTGTGTGTGTGAGAGAGAGAGAGAGAGAGAAAGCAAAAAATTGGGCACTAATCAAGAGAAAGGGTGGAGGTGCATCAGCCAAAAAGAAGGGGAAGAGTACTTGAGAGAGAGAGAGAGAGAGAGAGAGAGAGAGAGAGAGAGCAAAAAATTGGGCACTAATCAAGAGAAAGGGTGGAGGTGCATCAGCCAAAAAGAAAGGGAAGAGTACTTGAGAGAGAGAGAGAGAGAGAGAGATGGCTCTAGTTTCAAAGCAAAAAGAGAAAAGGTAAATAAGTTTACCTATATAATCATGTCTTCTTCAGATAGTAGTTTTGTTTTATACTACAAAATTAGTTCTAATATTTAATTCCTTTTTCATATGTTTGTTCATAAGACCCTAAGTAATTCAATGCTATTGCATTTTACTTTCTATATTTTTTATATGCAATGTTGTAGCATTGTATGTCATTAACCTTTTTCATATATTTCTTTATGTTAGGAAGATTTGAGTTTGAGATTAACATAGCGATTATAGGAAATTGATGGTTTTTATGAGATTGGTTACCATGGAATTTTCTCTCTTTCAAAATATATCTTTCTTGAATTATTATCTTAAACATAAGGTATCTGTTGTACTTCTTTAACAAATGTAAGCATATAAACCTGTAATCCATATATGTTTGTCACATAAATTTTGAAATTTTCTCTATTGGTGATAATGCCAATACCTTGCCCCGGAGGACAAATTTTTAATCCCCTACATACCAGATGCTCATATCTACTTCCTGTTTGAAATCCCAATAACAATAATATAGATCTTAATCAAAATAACAGCTATTTATAGTTACAAATTCTAATAACAGCAACAGAAATATCAGGTGCAATGTTATAAGGAACAGCTGATCAATCGGCGCATTCAATTCTAGTAATAAAGCAATGTCTGCAGGTTCTGCAGCCATTTTCTTACTCTCAAACAACAAGAATCAAAATATGCAAACATATTTATAGAATAAATGGAAATAGGATGGAGGGTTCTGACCTAGATTGGTTTGGTTAGGTGATGAGAAATTATAGATGCAAAAAAAATATTGCAAAAGAAGATTAAAGTATCTGGTCATGGAAGTTCACAGTATGAGCTTTGGCCTACTTATGATTACCAAAAAAGAATTTGACTGCAGTTAAAACAAGGAGAACGATGGTAAATAGCATTAACCAATTCTGTTATGCAGAGACACAACCTTCATTAATTTTAAAATAGGCACGAAATGGAAAGAAAAAACAACTGAAATTAATGTAATATAGATGTTTCACCAAATAAATATTTTAGACACAGATAATGTACACACTAAGTCAGCATACAAATCATCAAAGAGAAAAGCTCTAGTATGCAAGAAAATCTGGCTTCAAAATAATATTTTTTGGGTTGGAATTTTACTTTATTAATCAAAATGTTACTTAAGATTTCACTGAAGTCCATGTAAATTCAAGAAACAAAATGTCTTTTATCACCTTCATAATTTCATGTAAATTCAAACACAACCTAATATCAACATTGACTCTACGGTAGATTAGAATTTTATCACTTTGAGGCCACAATACTCATATGACCCAAAGAAAATGTTTCTATATCTATATAATGAGCAATATATCTAATTAAAAATCCTGCAAATTTATATTGAGAAACATAATAATGCTAACAAACCTGATCTAAAACATTTCCATTAGTATCTTGGATAAGGGGGCGATAATCTCCAAGGAAAAACTGTAACAACAGAAGATAATGAGTATCATAGTCTTGCATGCATAATACTCAAAGAATATATCAGCTGATATCATGTTTATACCTGATCATATTTTGCATCCTTCTGAGACTCCCCTTGCCCAGTGGCAATTATAAATATTTGTCCAACTTCATCTGAGAGAACAATTGATGTCCCATCCCTGGATTAAAATAGAAAAAGACAGAAGTCAAACCTAACAATTAAGCAGCATATGTAAAAATAACTGATTATGAGACTGTCAGCAACAACTAAATTGATATTGATACATTTATTCCATGAGAAAAATGGCTGACATAAGACCAGAAAAGCAAATGAAAAATAAAATTAAATAATTTAAATCCAATGTTCGAAATAAACCAAAGGGAACCAAGAGCGCTTCTCTTTCTGTTGACCACTAAACCAGTCATTACAGGACAGATTCAGTACTTCATAAATCTAATTAACATATATAAAAATACAAAGCAGTTGCAACTAGACTACTCAACAAATATTGCACCATTAACTTCCCGATTCATTTAACTGAACTTTAATGATGGCTCAACCACTCAAGCTTTAACTACTGATGACCGATGAAAGGATGGTAATTTTATATATGAATATCTAGTTCAACATTTAAGCTTGACGTAGAATCTATACGATGGTTGGGGGAGGTCAGATCACAGATGACTACAACAACTAACTAAAATTATAACCCAAAAAACATGTAACAGCTGCAGGAATTTTCCATAACATCTTCACTTCTCTCTATAATAATTAATAAATCATCATCACATTACCCTTTTCTCCTATTGTGGTTATTCTACCTCTTCTTTTCTGTTAATTATGGCATATGTATCAGTGCTCAAGCTTAGGATTTAACCTTATACAAATCACACAGAAAATGACCATGGAGATCTAAATTGATGTGAGTTATTGAACTATGGATTATATATGTGAGAATGATACCTTCACTCTACAACAAAGATGCTGGCAACTTGTGTTTGTCAGTGTATTATGCATGTGGGTAGACCAAAAAAGTTATTGAAAATACATGTAGAACAAAAATAGTAAGATGATACAAATGGAACCTGAACACCAAAAACTGATTATCTTCCAGTTTTGAGAGGCTATATGCATTAAAATTATCAATATAAATAGTATATATCATCTTCCATATTGTTTTTACAGATGGACAGTTTTGAAAGAAAAATGAGGACATATTTTGACAAGAAACACAAGGAGAATGCAAGAGATACAAAGAAGTTCAGATCCTTGGGAGTGTCTCTCATAACATGACCACTACCATAACATGACCACTCACAATAACAGAAAATGAGTATGGGTTCTGAATGTCATTACATGCTTGTCCATCTCTATTGCTGTTGTAACACAGAAAATAAAGGTTAGTAGACAAGAATGTCGATGACCAAAGATCCAGCTCATGAGAAAGCGAATAGAAAACCTAATATAAAGAACCCTGCAGGCAAAAGGATTCAGGTACTCTTGAAGAAAACAGATGAAGGTGGAAAGATCATGATCGAGCACACTAAGTTCCCAATATTATTAGCCCACAAAAATCTAGATGTTTTTATGGACAGCCGAAGTAGACAACCTTATGGAAAGAAGAACCCTCCCAAGAAAGGGATTTAGGTACTCTACAAGAAAAACAGGCGAATGTTGAAAGATCATTATTAAGTACACCAAGGTCCCAAGATCATTAACCCACAAAAATCTCCAATTGGTTTTATGGACAGCGTGATCTGATGATTCTGATCAGTACTCAGCAAGTAAGAGGCTGTCAATGGACAGATGATTCTAAATACAAAATTATTTCTAAGAAATTCAGAAACCAAGTGTATCACAAAACATAAGAAAGAAAAGGAAAAAGAATCGTCTAGAGTACAATTGTTACTTAGTAATGAGAATGTTTTATTTTTGAAGGCAATAAAACTTCTATACTTAATTGATCCACCAAGCTGGGCAAATCCACTTCCTGGAACAAACCAATCATACCAAGGGAGTTGTCATCAAGTATAGGTAATCAAAGAAAATGAACTCGAATAGGCTTTCATCTCCTAAATTCAGAACTTAAGCCATAGGGTGAAAAGGGCCAAGATCACACTCATCACGAAAATTGTACAATTACTGGGGCCCATATGAAAATAAGGCCATCTGCCTGAATTCAACTTAAAGAGCTCTTATGAATTTGAAGATTGCTTTGTCATTGCCAAATATAGCTTGGTATAGGAAGGGAAGACAAAACAGGACCTCTATGAAAATAATCTCAAAAGCAATAATGGATGTGATAGTCACTGTTATCATTCTAAATATGGCTTCACCTTTGGGGACTCAGTCCAATGTTATGGATCTTCCTTCATGTGTTTGTCACCACACAGCAAGCCACACACTGGTCCATTTTGGTAAATTTTAAAAAAAAAAAAAAAAAAAAAAAAAAAACTCACTCCAAACTTAATCTCGAGATGCGACAAATTCCTGCAACTTATTGAAAGAATGACAGAGTATTCAAATAAGCAAGATATGGTAAAATCAGAACTTTACACTAAAATAAAACATACCAATGAAGTCATTACAAGTAAAAATTCAAGTATGAAATATTCGAATGTATGAGGTTCGTCTTATCAACAAAGTGAATATAATATATATATATAATGCGGCTAACTTACGGAGAGAACTTTCCATCAACCAACTTAAAGCGTCCAGTTTCATAGATCTGTACTGGTGTGCCCTCCCATATCTAAAAGGAACAATTAGCAAGGGACTCAACACATGAAGAATTATGAAATTACACAATAATATGAAAGACCATCTCAGAAACTCACATCCCAGATGATCGTCTTTCCATCATACCCAGCACTCATAGCTATCCGAGGATTGAAAGGATGCACATCCAAGACAAATGTCTGTAAAAAACAATAAGGAACATAAAAGAATGAAATCTTTCAACAAGATCTCCTTTAACAGAAGCAACATCTTATAGAATGAGTACTAACAACAGTCACTTTTGGCACTTAAATAATCCACATGTTGAAGACAATAATTACGCCTGGTCAGGATGGGAAAACAGGTGGGAGAATGCTTTTATACAGTTAAAATCTATTCATTCTTTGTAGTGCATAAAATTGGCAAGCTTTGAGAAAGTATATGGGAAGAAGATGGGTGAAGCTAAATCCAACATTTTTCTCATGCCAAGCTGTATATCAGAAGTTGTTGATGTCATTATCAAAATGACTCCAAGAAACTCATGGGATCCCAAGTGTGTGCTCATCTAATTTAGCAAATTTACCATTCAAATCTGTTAGACAGTTTATTAAGGTTGAAACTCTCATTGATACACAAGAAACAAGGGACGGTTGCATGCCACCAATGAAAAAGCTTGCTGGTGAAACAGATTTTAGTTTCAGCTTTTTTAAGAACCGATGGTGTAGCGCTCAGAAATATATGAGATGGAGCACCTTCGGAAATCAATGACAAAAGGTATAAGACGCTGCCTTTCAATAAATATCATTCAACAGATAGAATGGCAACAGTACATAGAGAAATACAGAGTTTCTGCTAAGTCTTATTATAAGTTTCCATTCTCATAAGAAATAAAAAATAGCTTGCAAGTATTTTTCATTTACCAATGTCACTATAAAACAACTACGGCACCAATGCTACTTTGCTAGTTGTAAATTATAATCTGGTAATATTTTCGTTAATGTGGTCCACAAATGTATCGTTAAGTTTTTGGCAGACTTGCTCAGGCAGTATCTGCCATCCAGTCAAAGCCCATGGTCATGAATATATCCCAAAATAATATTTCAGCATCTCCAGTCTAATAAAAATAAGACAAACGTATATAGATATTGCCAGCTGGCTTAGAGGTGCCCTATCGTGTTGTTTAATTTTTGCATTCTGAACAGAAGTGCAAAATAAGTTTTTAAAAAGTAATAATAAGTGCAGAAAAGTATGTTATTTGAACCATACTGCTGAGACATGAAAACATGAAAGCACATAGGAAGACTGCAGCATAAGAGAAAAATGGATAATTAACTCTGGCATAACACAAAATGAGTAAGATTATTGGCTTGTAAGGGAAAAAGTTTCTGTGAAAGAGAACCAGTCAAGATAGCAAGATCAAGCGCACAGAGAATAACCATATAAAACATGTTATCCATCTAAGCATAGGCTAGAGACAATCTTGGTGAGAAAAAAATCTCCAATACAAGGTGGAAGGCTGAAAGAAACATGCCTATGAAGACTACAGGGTAACAAAAAGAAGAGATGCGAGGATACTTCTCATTTCAAGGAACTGGGCTTGGAGTAAGTAGCATCAAAGAAACCTCAAATAGCTGGATTCTTAATTTTAAAGACCAATGGCTGATGGATGCATGTTATAATTAGATTGAATAATTAGTTAATATCACAATTATAAAGAATTCAAAACCTTCAAGGTTATCGCATTCAAGTGAAATCTGACTCTGCCATGAACTTCAGTAACATTTATGGGGAATCTCTTTCTTCATATTCTTCACATGATATCTAAAATATTTTTCTTCTCCCTCATGTATCAATACACTCAACTATTTGTATAACAACAAGGCAATGACATCTTTTTCTTTTTTGAGTAAAAGAGTCAACAACCTCTTTGGTGAGGTCATATATGTCCACTTTCCTCGTATCTTTCTCAGAGCCCTGCATAAATTACCTTTCTAAGTGGCAGAACACAAACCATCCACCCAACTACCTCCTCTCGCTGGGATCAGAACCACCAATCAACAACTCCATCTAGTCATATATTGTCGCAGTTTCCTCATCAGTCTAAACTAACCTCACATGTATTGCAACTTGCAAGTGCCCACTGAACCTAGAATTTTCCAGATTTATTAAGAATATAAATCTAAACTATAATGCTCTTACTGTAAGCAGAAAACAGGGTTTGTGGAACTGTAATTTTGTAGGATCTAGTAAGTTAATTCATGAAAACATGGAAAGATTATTACCTCATGCATGATATATTACCTATCTAAATTAACCAAAAATTTTCTCTATTTTTTGCCACAAAATAATTGCTTCTGCATATGGTACAGATCAACAATTGCTGAACTGACCCGAATCAGGCGGTTCGGCCAACAATACCAAATCGAACAGATGACAGGGCCAATACCCAATTGAACTGATGCCAAGTTGGGACGATTTGGCAAGTTGGGTCAGTTCAGCTATAATATCATGCCCCCCACTTCCCCAACAAAAAAAAAAAAAAAAAATCAACGAACTATCTCTCTCTCCCTCCCTCCCTCCCTCCATCGAACACTGCTTGCTCCCCCTCTTCGATGCTACAAGCCATCACCGCTAAGCCTCCCCCTTCCATCTCTCTCCATAGGGCGTTACTCGCTACCCTCTCTTCAACACCGCAACGTGTCACCAATAAGCCTCCTGTCCCCCTCTCTCTCCCCTCCTTCCCCCCTCTTCAGCTCTTCATCCCTCTCCCCTCTCTTTCCCTATTTCCGTATGCCCGGCATGGTACTATATGAACCCATACTATACCATGATGGTCACCAGTTGATCAGAGCACCAATATTGGTTCGGCAAACCTATAGATTCAATGTTGGTTGGTGCCGGTCCATGGAAACCAAGCTGCATGGTGATAGATCAGGGCCCTCATTGGGCATAACAACGCCGCCGCAATACCCTAACATAAGCAACATATTGACCCTTGGTGGTTCAGCTCAGATTACTACAACTGAGGTACTGCTTGGAACTAAGCCGAAAAGGCTCTCTTTTGTTTCTTTTTACCTGAACGGCCTAGCAGTCATCCTGGCTTATTAGCTCCACCATCACCAAACCAGCACTTGAATCCTTGATTTTTTGGGATAGATTCTTCATATTTATAGTCTAACATCATATGAGCTAAGAGTCGAAATCCAGGCATTGGATTCACAATTTTCAAAGTTATGACACAAAGCAATCAGCCTATGAATATGTTCAAATAAATCTATAACACATAATACAACTAACGTCAGAAAATAGCATACATGGTGCATATAAAAGAAACACTTTAATTTTAAACCTGCTGCATTTCAAAACTGTTCACTCTATCATCAGCTTCATGGAACCTAAAAGATTGCTAAGATAACTGGCTAGTGAGAAAGTTTGATATTCCATATTACAGTTATATGAGGGGGTAACTCAAAATTCAACCTAGAGGTGGCATCATTTCCTAGCGCACAAAGACAGGCAATTGCCACAATCATCCTACAACCTTTGCCTTCTTTAACTTTAAAAAAAAAAAAAGGGAGATTAAGAAAATGGAGAAAATGCCACCATAAAAAGTTGGATCATGCTACTATGACATTGCATGAAACTCACATGCCGTCATGTCATCATGCAGTGCCATCATCCTAGTATCACATGCAGTTGCCACTACATCAACATGAATATCAGAATGCGGGAATCATTAGCAGCATCTGCTCATGGAACATGCCCAATTCCCACATCATTAAGCTGCTTGCCATGTAGCCACACAATCACTTGGAGACATATTAATCCCATCATTACAAAATAATTCACTTTATTGCCTTGTCAGGAGGAAACATTCTCCCTCTCTCCAAGAAATGTACAATCAAGTAGAGAGCCAACTGCCTCATTCAAATGCTCCCATGATAGGAAGATTAAGCAACCATCCTTCATCTCAAGACAGGTTTCCATTGATAAATCCTTCTAAAAACCCTTTCAATGTAACAAGGCAATCATGCTTTCTACCAAATGTCTCCCCCCCACCCCAACAAAAAAAAAAAAAGGAAAAGAAAAAGAAAGAAGAAAAGAAGAGCTTGAATTTGATAAGAAACAAATTGGCTCTAGAAGAGCTGCAATACAAAGTTGCATTGTTTTAATACTAACTTTGAGTCACATTCAGACAAAGATTGGCAATGTCACAGAGTCCTGCATGAAAGTGTATGCGTATGTCCAAGCATGCGTACATGAGACTAAAACAGATCTAATGGCTTGACCTAACAGCAAGATCAAAAGAATATAAACGTGTTGTTAACAAGAATTCAGGTGGTCTATCTATCACAAGATACAATGCTAAGAAACATATCAACATGAAGAACTACAATATTGAAAGACTTACTGATTCACTATGGCCAATCAATGAATGAACTAAACTGCCATCAGAAGCATTCCAAACACATATTCTGCAGTCTACAGAAACAATAATACATTTAGAATATGACATAGGATAACCATGAAACAAAGCAATTCTGAAAAGCCTTCATAATTGAAAACAAAATCCAAGAACATAACTGAAGCATGTTTATCAATGGACAGCTCCTCAAACACAATAGATAATATAGAAATGCAACATGAAAAGCAATATCAACTAAATCACCTTAAATTCAATTAAAAATATCCAGATGGCAGATCCATATGATACCAACAAAATCAGCACAACAGTATTGAATGTATTAGGATGTTTCAGTTCTTGTGCATGGTTTTCCTAGCTTAAATTAGAAAACACGAGCATATCTCTCATAAGATTTGACTCATGAAGTAGTCCCTTTAAAACCACTGTTTGCCACGAATCAAGCTACCCATCATTGAATAGGTACAAATGCATCTTGAACTGATTGATGTGGGTTCGTTATTTCCATTTGTAAATGCACTATGGCATCAAAGTATGAAGACACTAAGTCTCATCCCACAAGGAAAAAATATGGAAATATAATGGAATAAAAGCACACAAACTAGGATCGAACTCACCAAGACAAACATGAAGCCCTAAGACAAGTGGATTAGATTACACCAATTTGAAAACTAGATGTCATTTAAATTATGTAGAAGATAATCACCATAGGGTTCTGATAGAGTAAGATAATTATCTTTTGCAACATGGCCATCTTTCATTTATTAGAAGCCTGGAGCACTGGTTAGGCCATTAGACCCATCTTTGCAGTCAAATATGCATGCTTAACTGATAATATTCAATAAACGAATGAGGTTTTAAATGCTCTTGGAAACATCTTTTCAGCCCTTAAAGACACATACGAAAAATACAGCATGCTTACCCATGATAGCAGCAAGCACAAAGCGATTATCCAAGCTCCACACAATCATATTAACACCTCGAGGAGTTGGCTGAAATCTCTGACGTGGGCCTCCACGAGGAGGTTGGGGAGGCATAGGTGGAGGAGGAACCTTAAGATGATAAGCACGTGTCCAGCGCCCAACTTTTCCCTAAGATTAAAGAAAAAACTGAAATGTTATAGCATGGGAAATCTAAAAGATAGAAAATTTAACTTTCAGATATCTATGTCCAATGCAAAAGGCATCTATACTGAAAAAGTTATAACAAGTGCTCCCACTTTCAAGCAGGTGAAAGCAGATAATTAAGGGAAAACGAAAGTTTCGATTTAGATCAATACGCAATATCTTAACAAGCATAACCAACCAATGAATTAATAGATCTAGTTCCCAGGAATTAACATGAACTGAAATTGGAAAGGTCCAATCATATAAAGAAATTACTAAACCAGATTGTCAACAGATGAAACAATAGTAGAATGAATTAGATGACTATTAGCATGATCTGGCTGCCAGATGCTATCTTCTACAAGGAAAAAGATTTCTAGACAAATTTTTTTTAAAAAAAAAAAAGAAAGAAAAAGCCAAATCAGGAAAAAAAGTTCCAATTTTACACAAACATAAACTGCTCTAAGAAAAAAAAAGCTGGTGTCCTGCCCAATTGTATACAAGAATATCTGTTTCCTTTTTTTCTACTAATAGTGAAACCAAACGTACTAATCCAACTAGAAAGAATAATAAGAAAACTGAGAAGTAACATTACTGAGTTAAATAGTGCTCACATGAGATCGTCGGGATCTTGGAATCCAAATAATTGCACTGCCATCACGTGAGCACGTGACAATGTTGTCATGGGTAAACCTACAAAAGTTAAATACTCCAAGGTTGAACACAAGACTGAAAAAGAAGAGAAATTGGAGGGAAGATAGCATAAAATAATTGACCAGATCTCTGATTACATAGGTATTTCACAACAATTTTTGCAGGATTGTTTATCATATATTTCCACATGCATGCATAATAAGTAAATTAAAGGACAGTGACTCAAAAATGAGAGAAACTAACCAGGAATTTTTGAACTTTGGAATGTTATCCTCCTTTAGAATATCAGCTGTAGATGATCTAGAAGCCACAGCACAGCCACTGAATCAAGAGAAAGCAACCATGATCAGACTATATAAATATGCAGAAAAATAAATGCTTTTTGACCCCAGCCAACTAACCTGAATTGCACATAATTAACATCATTTTCATGACCCGATAAAAGATCCATCTCATGATTTGGTTGGTCAGAATCATCAGTGTTGCTCTTACAAGCATTCCAGACCTGCAACCACCTGGCTCGTAAATGAAGTCTCGCTACACCAGGAACTCAATAGCCCCATATTGTGTATTGATTCCAATATTAATCAAGATAAAACTAAATTAGCATTGCAAACTTATAGACATTCATATTTAACCATACCCTGGCATATGTGTCTGAGCTGCCAGTGACAAATACAGTTCCATTAGCATTGAATGCACAACATAAGATCTGATGACTTTGTTGAACAGTACTAGGAGAAGGATCAGAGCTCTTTACTGGCATCAATTTCATCATTATGTGTAACATCTCAGCATCAAGAACCATTAAAGCAATGGAAATTCCATAGGAAAATGAAAAACTAACCAGTTGAAGTATCTGAAGGTTTTGGGACGTAAATTCGTGGACTGAGTTGTGAGTACCTAGCATCCCAGATCCGGCATGTTCCATCATCAGAGGACCTGCTCAATCGAAACTATGATATGAACAAAAAAGCAAGCAATCTCCAGAAGGAAAAGTTAAACATGTTAATGCATCATGTTTCAAAAATCCATCAAAAACCAGATGCCTCACAAAAAGAAATGTTTCATCTTTTTTGCCTGCAGAAAGGAGCAGGGCACCAGAACAGGTTGGTACATGTTTCACCATGTATTGAATGGAAACAGTTCCTATTAATGCAAAACACATCATTTCAATGAAAACACTTGGCTATGCATGCTGTCCAGATTATTGATAAACTCGCCTTCTTCATTATCAAAATTCTTTTTCCCGTTATTATAGTAATTTAATGAGAGAATAACACTAACTTTACGATTTTTTTCTAACATTTCATGAACTATTCAGAAACTTATTTGAATTTTATCCTATCCATCGTTTCCACTCATGGATTGTAGTACCAGCTCATACTAGTCATATCAGGCATGCTTTATCCCACTATTAGGTAACAAGCACGCAGAAGTCAGCACATTCCTCAGTACCATTGGCACATGGTAGTTTGTGTCACCTTTGCAGTGCCACCACCAACAATCATAAGATGTGCTGGTATGTTAACCAGTACCACACCAGTCCCCAACCAGTAGAACTACATGTATCAGTATTTGATCCTTGCTTTCAACATTTTTCGAGCTGCTACTCCATTCAAGAACTTCTTAAACTTCAAATATTTGCCCAAAGTTTAAACATTTTTTGTCTTGGGAAGTTAATCCAAAATGCCAAAAGTGGAAACACATTTTGTTAGTTTATGATTGCATTTCTGCAGATACCTTTATCACAACAAAACTCTGTTTTACACAAGTCAGTCTAATTTAAAGAACAAACATAAATCTTATGTTCAAAGACTCCTTTTTGTTATTTCTATATTCTAGTATTCAACCAAAAAAGATAACTTATCAATCATGCTCAATCAGTCAAAAACATATGCAAGCTAAACAAAATTGATCAATCTTTCAGCCTAAGTTGAGTAAGACCTCTAAAACTGAAACTTTAATTCTTGAGCTGACTCAGATAATAAAAACCAATATAAACCAGTGAAAAATAATTTTCAATAATTAATCATAGATCCACATCATTTTTGCAGTCATTTCCCAATGTTTGTTTTGCATGGTTTTAGTCATGATAGGTGTTTGTGAATCTTGAATTAATATCAGAAAATCATGTTGGAGTGTTTTAGTAAGTCTTTTATGAGACTTAAATTCAATATCATTTTTTTCTCTACTGACAAAGCAATCCTTGACCATCTTAAAAACACAATAAATATTTTGCAAATAAATATTATGAGAAGCATTTTTTCTTAATGATAATGTGTATTTGGGGAACCTAAAAAGGCAAGAACTTTAAGATATGTAACTTACAAAAAGTCAAGAACTTTTTAAGGTATGTAACTTACAAATGTTATCTCGATGGAGTATCCATATCAATACTTCTTTGGCATCTCATAACAGCCAATTTGGTTTAAAAAAGATTTTTAAAAAAAAAGCTACAATAAGTTATTAAGTAGGATAGGAAAAAGCAAAAGCTTCAATTAATTACCATGTTGGATTTCCTAAGCAACACATGTTCATTGATGAATTTTGGGTTTCACTTTGCAAAGGACCATGCATTTTATCTTTCACACACTAAATCCACATTTTCGTCTTTCCTCTTCATAAGTCCTTCCTACTTCCACTAATTTTTCTTCTGTGATCAAAATTCACAACTCATGCGAACCTAGACATTCAGCACTGCAGCATAAAGATTCAACAGCCTTAAAGCAAACATCCTAAAACTGTTACTTGATAATAGCATAGATGCTTCCAAGGAATGCAAAATAAGAATAATCGGACAATGAGCCAGAAGTACAAGGACATATATGAAAGGCTAACAAAAATTTCAATGCCACAAAGTACTATAAGTCTGAATCCTGAAACAATTCACCCAAGAAATATCATTAGATATAAAACCATCATCTTTAGACATGTGTCCCCATTAGTTGATATTTTGGAGGAAATGGATGTAATGAAAGATTTCCAAAAACCACATAATCATACATAAAAGATTTCCAAAAACCACACACACACACATAATCATAAGTCCTTCCTACTTCCACTAATTTTTCTTCTGTGATCAAAATTCACAACTCATGCGAACCTAGACATTCAGCACTGCAGCATAAAGATTCAACAGCCTTAAAGCAAACATCCTAAAACCGTTACTTGATAATAGCATCGATTCTTCCAAGGAATGCAAAATAAGAATAATCGGACAATGAGTCAGAAGTACAAGGACATATATGAAAAGCTAACCAAAATTTCAATGCCACAAAGTACTGTAAGTCTGAATCCTGAAACAATTCACCCAAGAGATATCATTAGATATAAAACCATCATCTTTAGACATGTGTCCCCATTAGTTGATATTTTGGAGGAAATGGATGTAATGAAAGATTTCAAGAAACACAATCTTATAAGTCTGAATCCTGAAACAATTCACCCAAGAGATATCATTAGATATAAAACCATCATCTTTAGACATGTGTCCCCATTAGTTGATATTTTGGAGGAAATGGATGTAATGAAAGATTTCCAAAAACCACATAATCATACTATAAAAGATTTCCAAAAACCACACACACACACACACACACACACACACACAAAGACAGACAGACAGGCACACACACACACATACATATACATACATACATATATATATATATATATATATATGGAGGCTCAACTTGTGCAGAGCTCTTTATTCGCCACATGGACACCCGTATTAATAATGTCATTAACAAGATTCTTTGTTTTGGATAATAAATAGCACTCTGATAGCTGATACAATAGGTAATAGGCCTATAATGATTGCTCATCTATCTATCTACCTATATATATATATATATATATATATATATATATATATATATAATGGAGGCTCAGCTTGAAATGAGCTCTCCATCACTACATGGATGCATGTATTAATAATATTACTAATATGGTTCTTCATTTTGGATAACAAGTAGGGGTTCTTCTAGCTGATACAAGTGAAAAATATGTCTAATAATGATCACTTATAACAGATATCAGTTATAAGTATTATATCATCCAAGCCTCCAAGGTATGTTGTGCCGCTACCACGACCCATACCAATTGTCTGATAGTATGGTATGGTAAGGTACCATGTCATTCCATTCTGAGCCCATATTGACACAACCAAAGCCTGCGAGGGGGAAGGAGAAGGAAAGCAAGGAAAAGAGAGAGAGGGAGAAAGGGAGGGAGGGGGAAGGGGAGAGAGGGTTTTCAAGCTCCCTCTCCTCCAGCCGCACAAAAACAACAGCGGAGCCCTGTTTTGTTGGTGGAGAGAGGAAGAGGAAGGAAGGGAGGGGGGAGGGGGGGAGGGGGGGAGAGAGAGAGAGAGAGAGAGAGGGTGAGGGAGGAAGGGAGGGAGAGAGGCCGAGTGATGACTTCATTTTTTTAAAAAAATTCAAAAAAAAAAGGGGTGGAGCCCCTATTTTTGTGCGGCTAGAGGAGAGGGGGCCCTATTTTTGTGCGGCTAGAGGAGAGGGGGCTCAAAAGCCCCCTCTCCCTCTCTCAGCCTCTCTCTCTCACCCCCTCCCTCTCCTTCTCTTTCATCCATGTTTCACTAGATTTCTCAAACAAAGTCATGTCGGTCCACCCCGAGCATAGCTCAACACACCGAGAACCAGGCGGTTCAGGGTAGTATAGCATTCCATGATATTATCTATTCCTTTAATGACACTTACATAAGTATAATTGATACTTGAGAACATTATCTAAGTAAAATAAAGGTATTTTACAGATCTAAATTGATATAACTATATCAGTTTAGATATTTAACTGGGAGTTTCTGTTTAATGTGCAACAGAAATTTGACTATTGAAATCTTTTATTTATTATAATTTACTATGTTATTATATGGTATTTCAAAAATCATTCGAAAAAGTAGGAAAAATCATATCCAGCACGTCACGCAAGGCCAATATTGGTGAGCTAGTATTAGTGACGTAAGTTTTTCAACAAAGTCTAGGTTTGTGCAAAGTTCTTTGTTCACTATGTAAATACCAGTATTAATGATGTCGGTATTAATGACAGGAGTTTCTACTCAACCATCATTAAGGTTAATTAATTAATATGCAACAGAAATTTGGCAATTGAAGCCTTGTATTTATTATAATTTATTGCTATATTGCATTTCAACAATAGTTGGAAAAAGGAGAAAAATTGTACCCCATGCATCGTGCAGGTTATACACTAGTTAATAACTAATCTGGGATTTCTACCCATTAATTTTATACTTCAAAACCTACAGAACAAATAAAATTAAGTACATAATAAGTTGAAGGGCGAAAATCCTAAATTGTACCATAGCCTGTTAGGTTTAGTGAATGATAGATAGTTACCCTTTCTCATGTGGTCAACAGATAGCAAGTTTGCATGCAAATGGTTTAAACCAAACTGGCATCCACCTTAGACAAGTAAGAAATAATGACCCTATTTACAAGCATCAAATAGTTCATTACTCCAAAATTATCAAGCATTAACTTAAGCTCAATGAATACTCATTTAATACAATTTATTGAACCATGGGCCCAATCTGTAAAGTGACTAATTTATTTAACTTTAGGGTGAGTAACACCAGCCTATTTCAACTGAGAAATTCCTAGATTACTTATATTGAAGAAAATTGTTTTTTACCACCTCAATTAGCTTGCCTATGTCATGCAGTAAAATGTATCAGTAGTAGTAGAAGATGTCCTAGTATAAGTATGATGAGTTATATATGGAAACTTTCATGTTTCTACTTTCAAACATCCTTACAGTTTTTCATGGATCAGAAAAAACAGTGACCAACTTATGCAATACACAATTCTCTTCCAGCAACAATTTAGTAGAACCACACCGAACAAAATTTATTGAAACATCAAGGAAGACATGTTACATATCAAAGAAGATTTCAAGAATATCGCTAATGAACAATAGACAAAATACAGGTCCAAAACCAGAAATCATTTGCTTGTTAAAAAATGAAATACACATATTGAACATGGAGAAGAATACAATAAGATAGAAAATAACACTTACGATAATAACTGATAAACAGCACTTGGCCTGGGACTAAAGGCAATAGCAGTTACTGCTCCAGTGTGACCCCTCAAGACCGATATTGGTAGTCCATCAGGTAAACGCCACTGAATCAATAAGACAAAACAATAAAAACATAGAAGCAGAAACTAGACATCACAGGTAATCATGTTTCAAAAATTGCACCGATAAAGGTGATGGACTTACAACTCTGATAATGAAATCGTTCGAAGAAGATGCTACCAATGCATTATTTGAACTCACAGCCAAATCAGTAATGTCACCCTTCATAACAAAGACAAGAACACAGGAGTTTATTCACTAACACGACAAAGAAAAGAGGTTATGGTTGAAGCGACAAACAAGTAGAAACCATCAAGACTCACTTCATGTCCACGGCAGCTGGCCAGGCAAAATGCAGTTTCCATTGACCAGATCTTTACAAGGCGATCATCTGAACCAGTAATTACATATCGCCCCGAGCGATCAAGTATAGCTACAGAAAAGAAAAACCAAATAAAATTGATGAAGCAACAGTACATAATAGAAACAAACCAGAAAATCCAACTAATCAAAGGAGTAGCAAAGAAAAGAACAAGAAGAACAATGTAAATCAAGTATCACATAATAGAAATCAGAATATGGACAGAAAGAGAAAATAAGCAGGGGATTCGCCAAATTGATTGAAGTAACAACAGGTACATAATATGGCCTAAAGTTTAGCGCGGACATCCAAAGTTGTACATTTATGATAGCATGAAAGAAAAATAGACAAGAACAGAGCAGTCAGAGCAGATTCCCCGCAAGTACCACAGCATGTTTTTTTTACGAGGATAGTACCACAGCATAAAATTACCAAACCGTGTGAGAATTGCTTCACAGATAAGTGAAAATATATTCAATAAATATCTTCTAAATGTCAATCACTGAATTTGTTGATATTATGGTCCATAAAAAATGGAAGGCTCTCTTTACATGAGTAACTGTCAACACTTCAATTTAAAACATAAACATTCAAAACAGATAGAAGGATGAGAACCTAGATTCAACCAAGATTTTAAATCTCATGGGAAAGGGCTGTCCCGATTTTTCCATAGAACGGGATGCGCCGCCGTCCCACCCCGTCCCGACACTTGGGACAGAGGATGTCCCAAGATGTCCCGATCAGGATGCTGGTACGCTAGTGGGGACGGACCTGTCCCGACACATGGGATGACACCCCATCCCAGTGTCCCACGAGACGTCCCGCTGGGACCTAAATCCTTGGATTCAACCAACAAAATAAAGTTCAAATATCCTAAGTCATAACATGAAGGCATCACTAAGATAAAACGGTTAAAAATTGCTTATTTGTTGTCCATGCAGAATGCATCATAGATCCCTTGGCATGAGGTATTAGATGGCAACACCTATTCTCTGTGAAATCACAAGCTGGTCAAAGCTTAAAGAAGTGCACCAGACTGGACTTTGAGAAGCAAATGTAGTGTGTTTCCAAGTTCCACAAGGTAAAAAAAGAGAAGTTCTATAAAGAGGGAAACTTTTTATATTTCATGATGTCTTGGCTTGATGCTAGTGAGAAATATTTTCCCATTTAGTTTGCACTGTGAATCCCATGTTAATTTTTTTCAGTGTGTTCATGAACTTGAGGATGCACCTTACAGGGCCACACTCTTCAGTTCAGCATGCCCAAGCCCCAGGCCAGTGCACCACAAATCTCAACCTGTTACATATTTCAGGTCTGGTTTTAAGGAAATCTAATGCCGAACTGTATCTAATTATGCATTCAGATTTTATCTCCCAAAGACTCTTCAGAAGTTAGCCATAACATATGCCCTTTCCTAGAGGTCAAGCCCCATTAGTGACTCGTTGAAAGCAGCCAACAGCAGCAGGACAATTTGGAACTCTACCAAGCCTAAACCATGGTTTACACTCCAACATAGCAATGAGTACAAATAAACTAGATTATTTGCCATCATCGAGCAACAACCACTAATTCTCTAGTCAGAAAGGCAAAAATGTCCAAGGACTGCCAAGAAATCAAATAAATTTCGACACAGAATTCAAAACTTGCCTTAGAAAATCAAATACAACGATTACTACCTAATTGCTGTGGATGAGAAAATTAGACAAAATCAGACACCTAAACAGATCCTATACTGTTCTCAAAGCACCATTAAAATGAAACGAGAAAAGTTTCAAACTGATACATCTAAAAGTTGAAAGCAGAATCAAAAGTTTATATCTTTCTAAAGAAAAGAAACAACAGCTTACATGCAACGTTTTTAAACAAGTAAAATGATTCAATCAAAAAAGGTCTAAGGCTTGTCCAGTCAAAACTTAGGCCACAGGTCACTCCAAGCCATGTTTTCTCACCCTTCTTAGCATATTTCCTTGTTCTCCTCTGTGGGAACTTTAATTCAAATCCCAGGGCTTATAGTCGCAAAACCCTGTTTAAGAATTCAAGTTCATCTCACGTTGATGAAGAATGATACTACTGTTACTAATGTCACTACAGAAATCAGAAGATTCAGATCCAACCCCATGTATCACTTTGAAAAGCAAAAAATTAGAAATTCCCAAAAAAAAAAAAAAGAGAAAAAAGAAAGAAAGAAACAAAAGGTAAAACATTTTGCATGAAAGAAATCATGTGATTTCAACATAAGGTCTCCAATTGTCATAGAGGATTCTACTATCAAATGTTATGTGGCAACAAATACTACTAATTTGCATTGGATAGTGTTCGTTGAAGTGGTAAAAAGCAAGATAACTGTAAAAAGTCCCACAACATTCCAAATCAACATAATCAATGCAAGACATATAAAGAGGTCAATAACCTTGCCAACATACACGAGTCAAATCTTCCATCTCATTCAAAGTCAATAGATTACAAACTTGAAATTTAAAATCAAATCCCATGTGCCTGTTCCGTGATGAAGGAAGTTGCATCTAGAATATCATTACCCTTGCCAGAATGAATAGAATTTGTGAATATAATCGAGACTTCAGTAACTGTGATTTAATTCCTCATAGATTAAAGAACACATAGAGAAACTTGAACAAGTTTTGTCTCATTATTTTGGCAAAGCTTCACAAACTATGACTGCAGTTTATTTCTAGCATAGGCATAAGAAGAGCAGCCCAAAACAACAGCAATGTAGGCCTTGATAAAACACCATGACCTTCTTGGATGACCTTAGTTTTAGCAAATAAATGGTTAGAATAATTATTAACATCATAAAACAGTTCCTTGTCTCAATAGACACAAAATAAGTTAATATAAGATATACATCGCATGCATCAAAGAAAAATATACATTGCAAATGCATTTCCAAATATAGGGCAGATGCCTAAACAGAACTGCAAGTATTGCAGAGAAAAGTTCACATCATAGAAAATCTCAAAGTCCAAAAGAAAGCATATGCTAATTATACACAAGATATAACCACATTACCACAATAGACAGCATTCTGATGTCCGCGCAATTTTTTTATGATTTGCATCTTTTGCACTAGAGTCGATGGTTTAGCAATGGCATAACATGCTGCGCGAACAGATGGAGCACGATGGTGTTTTGTGAAACCACCACCTATCTCCCTCAAACTTAACCCACGGACCTGATCAGCCTGCATGTGTGGCCAACGCAGATAACCAGGCAACTTATTGGCTCCCTTTTCTTCCTTGTCCCTATCAGCTGGAAGATAACAGTAATTCCATATAAGGATACAATATTAGAGAGAGAGAGAGAGAGAGAGAGAGAGAGAGAGAGATGATAAACAGGAAACAGATACAAGAAAGAAATGAAAATGAATCTATCGATAGTGGAACTATCATTCCATGACAACAGCCAAAACATGCTCCAGCATAGCACATCAAAAAGATAAAAAACGTAAAAATATCACTTACATCCAAGAAGAGAAAAGGAACCAGATCCCAGGAGTGTGGAAACATCAGCTGCATTTGGAGGACCTCCACCAACCGTGCCATGCAATTGAGGGGAAGCATTAAGAATCAATTTCTTTAAAAGCTTCACCAAGTGATCTTTTTCAATGTGAGGATACCTACAAAGCAGCATTTAATCAAGTTGGGAAAATGGTTCAAACTAAGATCACTTGCTCATCAAGATGATACAAAGCATGAGACTCAAATATTCCTCCGTGATGTGATATTTATGAGAAAAATATCACCACCTGGTAAAGCTAGAACAAATGTCAATAAGCAGGACATGATTAAATAACAACAATAGCCTACCATTCTACAAAGTAGACAGTATAACAGGAACATAATTACCAAAATCAAGATGTCAAGTCTATCACTTGTTTAATCAATTTTTTATTTTCTATCTAATTTATAATATTAGATGATTCAACCTTGAGTTCAATTCCACCTTCATCAGACTGTCTGTCAGTCTCATGACTCTGATCTGTTCAATATTAGAAATAACAATATGATTGTATTTCAGAAGATGATAATTTTATTATTTCAACTTGTTGCAAGCTAAAGCAGTCCTCCCTAAAGAATCAGTTATTCTGTAATGGAATAAATACATCAACTAACCCACCTTCCCTTATTTACTTAAAAGAAGCTTGGTCATATTATTTTGAATTTTTGATGTTAGCATGCTCTAGCACATGTCTTAGGCAATGTTTATACAGAACAATCCATATATGAAGATCTATAGTTTGCTTATATGAAACTAGAATATAATCTAATAAACTAAAACATAACTACCATTTACCAATATTAAAGGTATCAACAATAGCAAAAATGTGGAAGCTTAGGATCACACACAAAACCAGAGAAAGACTTACTTCAGAAACTTAAGAACATTAAACACAAAAATTTAACTGAATGGCAGTATCAAATTCCTAAGCATTGAAGCAACTTTTCACAGTTAAAAATTTATAAAATCCCCAGTTGGCAGAACAGTCCATCCATTTGATTAAGCATTAAAAATGCAAATTACAAATTAGAAGTTGCTAACTAATATCATGATGTGTACCTCTCAGCCAACTTAAGGTAGCACAGTGGAAGAGACATGCCATCATCATCTTCATCACCACTCCGTAAACCACTTCTTGAATACCAAGCATGGTATCTTCTAGGTAGAAGTTGATGCTCCAACAGCTCATTCCATAATTGCCCATATGTCCTCTTACATGGCCCGAATGATAGGAAATGCATTATCAAAAAGTAAACTTCCCTGAGGTCAATATCGACATCAGCCTCTGTTGAGAGACCTGCTGCCATCTCTGGCTCCACAGGTTTGGCCTTCTCATGCACCTGTTTTGCAAAATTCAGAGGTGCCATACTGGCAGAAGATGCATCACCAGAAGGCTTATACTTCCTCAGAGCCATGATTAGTGTAACGACTGGAGTTTAAAACAGCACTGTGGATTTCGCAAGCTCAGAAACCTAAAATATATGGGATCACTTTTAGTAGACAAACGTAAGTAAAACAGGGCAGAACAGCAACATTTAGGAGGGAAGCTGAATTGAGAATTACAGAATTTTTTTACACATGGTGTGAAAGACAGATATAAAAATGGCATGCAATAAAAAAAAACGAATTTAAAAATATAAAAACACACTAGGGCATGTTTTTACATTTTGAAGTTCAGCAATGTCAACATATAATTAACAGACCAATCAATAAGTTACTCTTGCAAGTTGTTTTTCCAAACAATTAACCACACCAACTCAATACAAATTAAACAAAAGGAAGCACTCCCCTGCTTGTCTTGTATTATTAGCTCTAGTATGCAAAGACCCAATTAGTGAGGCAGCTTTAGAACCACAGTATCCAGAAACTTTATAGAAGATGTCGCTGAATATGCTAAAGATATACAAGAAAATGAAATAAAATTTGGTTGTCCCATTTAAAATTTTTAATGAAGTGTTTTCTGGACTATTAAACTAGCGATCACCAGATTAGGTAAAGATAGAGAAGTACCAAATTAGTCATCCTCCATTTAGTTCCAGAAACAAGGGAATGTACTTAGCAAACTTATGACAAGCATAGCAACTGTCAACAAAGTGTATAATGATGAAACTGAACCAATACCACACCCCCAAAATTGATTTATGGAATTCTTTATTTGTTGTTGAGAATCCAAATTGGTTGGACCTTGTCCTAAATTTGACTCAGTGAATTGAGTTCAAAGATAAGTTAATAAAAACCGGACCAGGCATCAACACCAGAAGTTCAAGGGGAAAAAAAAAACTAAAAAAGATATACTTTTATACCCAACCAGACTTAACCTATTTCTCATTATTCAGACATACTATGTGACCTTCAGAGTTTCCAAACAACATAGGTTTTGACCAAAATTCTTGGCTTACGTCCCCATAGTCAAAATCAAGCAAATCTTTAGGCCAATGCAAGAAAGATGGCAGATTAAGTTGTTCAGCAATTCATACATAAATAAATATCTTGAGTACCCACCATGTTTTGCTTCCAACCAGAATAATGAGTTTCACTCGGTCCAGCATGAACTCAACCAAAGGCTAAGATACTCCCTGTATTAGCTTACTTATGTTGTTCAGCAATTCATATATATATAAGTATATTGAGTACACACCATGTTTTGCTTCCAACAAAAAAAAAGAGTTTCACTCAGTCCAGCATTAACTCAACCAAAGGCTAAGATACTATCTCCTTGTATTAGCTTACAAAGTGCAATATCTTGATTCAGTTTTTAGTTGATCAAACAAAATTACCAAAACTTAGAAATAATCAATTTATATCCAAATGTAATATTACAATAACAAAATATTTTGGTAAATGCTTTAGCTTAAGAGAGGCTGGAGTTGATATAGCAATGAAGGAACCAAGCAGCAGCAACAAGATCGGAATAAGGCACAAAATATCCCTTATAATGGTCATGAAGGAAGCAAGGCAAGGAACCATATGAGGAGAAAAAAGGGCAATGGATGGGCATCAACCTCAGGCCAACACAGGTTGATAAAAGACAACATACAGCATTCCAACAGTAAGAACACACTGCCTAATCAGCAACAGACATACCATACAGTATACAATAGTACATAACCATACCTGAATCCTGTGGAAAAGCCAAATCTTTGCAGCATGAAACACAATGCTTGATGGTAATGTGAAGTGGACAGACATAGTTGCCAACTAGGGTTAGAATTTTAACCCAAGTATAGTGGAACAACTCAAGCTAGACCATAAGCCTACCCAGTTAAAATGCCCTCATTCTGGCAATGTCTAATTTGTTAACAAATATTGAGCAAAGTGTAGTTTGGGCACAATAGAGTCAAAATCAAACAGGCAATGTTGGAGAAGATAACTGACTTGTCTAACATCAAAATCCAAAAAACAAAGAAAAACACTTCCACTTTTTTTCTCAGCAAAGTATATCAAATTTAAGTCAGCATTAGTCATGTCTGAGTGTCCTCCAAATGATGGTTTGTGTGGTAGCATCAACACTGACAAACACCACAAAAGATCCAAAGAAATTGTTCTCAAGCCCTATTGGACCCTATACCATAATGGACTCTAGAGAGAGATTTTATTTTTAAGCATACAGCTTTCAAGTAGCAAAATTATATACTGATTATAAACATGTTGTCTCATATCAAACAAGACTTTATAGCTGATTCTTTACAAAGTAGGAAGTTTATGAAGAAACAAAAGCAACCAATGTTACCTATATTAGCCTTGCATCTAGAACGATATTTGCTGGATCCTTAAAGGTGTTTGAGGCCCTACCCAATTTCCTTTCCATATGGTCTTATTTTCTAGCCTGCTTGTTGTTTAAATATAACTAACCAAGAAACTTCCTAGTGGCATTCCACAATCAAATGATTCAAATCCCAGCTCATCATGAAGTTCTTCCATTTTTTGTTAAAAGCATCATGAAGTTCTTTATCATATCGTTATCACCTCATAGACATGTCACTTTCAAGGCTAAATCACTTTTTAAATTGATAATTTCATTGAGGCTTCTGAGCATATTTGATTAACAAGATCCATAGGATCAAAGTGTCTTGAGATGAGAGGGGGTCCAAGAAAGGAAACAAGGAAACCTAAGGGGTTTTTATTGATGCCAGTGTTTCTCTACAATCAAGATATTAGCTAGAAAAATTTTGGCATTTGCAGGAGTTACAATTTCCAAGGCATTACTAAAATACAACACATGGTTTTGATAAGCTAGGCTCAAGGCTTAAAAAGATTCCACCTTTGAGGTGTGGTGGTAAAAGAGTCACTGAGGCTTGCATTTATGAATCCAAACATACCCCTCAAGATGATTTTTAATCCAAGGAGGAGGTTGCCGAATCATTATTCCTTGTATAATATCCCTTTAAAATTAAAAATAAAATTTAACTTGTATTTTCATTAAATGTTAACAAAAATCATTTATTTCATTTATTTATCTCTATTCTCTTTGAAGTTTTAGCATCCTAGACTACACTTGAGACCTTAAGCTACCTAATCCGGCAGTAAATGATGTAGAGAAACCCATGAGTGATATATCTATTGTTATTACATCATTATAATTTATTCAATTAAATATTGAGGCTTACACTTTAAACTCCTTTTGGCTTATCCCATGCATTTTCTGGCTCAAGTGCCTCATCTTCGCTTTAGCATTTTAAAACATTGATGCCAGGCTGCTTTTATAGGAGCTGCGCAAAAGAGAAAGGAAAAGAAAACACCTTTTAGAACTTGGTAAACGTATAAATAGGGTCACTAGATGCATACAAGGCACCAAAACACGTGTTTGCGATGGTGGCCTTGCAGTATCCCAGCCTTGGGACTGAAAGGAAATTTCCAGTTTTCTGCAGTGGAACCATCACAGAGTCATGGTTGTTAATGTTGGACCAGCAAACCAATTCATTTTCTTCATGGCAAATAAGCCACGGCCATCAATATTGGTTAGTAGCCACTAACAACAACTGATTTCTGTGAAAGTCATAATGAAAATGGATCGGCCTAGTAGTAGAGGAAATGTGTCGAAAGTCAACCTGCCTAGACGGGGGAGAACAGGTGAAATATGAGGAGTGGACCACCTTCTGTCCGCTATTAAGGATGCATAATAGAAGTTCAAGAGGTTTTAGCGTGCTCTCTAATCTTCTAAATCCCAGTGACAGTAATAAAAACAAAACATGCCACAAAAGACTCGCATCTCTTGTTCATAACTTTAAAAAAGGACCATCTCACAATGAAGGAGTCACCTCAGCAAAAAGGAAGCAAAGAACAACATTGAACAAACCCTCTCTCAACTCTCTCTCTCCTTTTCTAATCTGATATAGGTAAAGGGATTATATGCAGAATAGCCAAGAGAAAGAGAGTAACCAAGTTGACGTCAACACCCCAAGCTCATGCTCTCAACTCAGTTTTCCCCAACTCCGTCATTCCTAACCCTTATTTTCCTTCCTCGAGCATGTATAATAAAGGAAGTAAGAAACCATCATGTCATTGAGGATTTATTTTCCTTATTTCTTTTCCTTCACCATCATCCTAAAAACGAAAAGAACCGCATTAATCTTGTATATCCAAAACTCGTTCCTTTTCAAAGATTTCCATGCCAGTGCTTTTAATGAATTTCGATTTTTTGAAAACAAAAAAAAAGTTCTCAATTGCCCAAAATTTAATTTAAGCAGAATAATATACAGTCAGACAATTTACGCAATCTCCCAATCGTATCAGTAGATGAAACTAAACCAAACAATACAGAGTGAAAAGAATGAACAAAAAAGTTGAACCAAAAAGGAAAAAATGAAAACATTTCTAACCCTAATTATGCTATAACTCATGAAACACTACAGTACCCAAATGAGCCAGAACAAGAAATCTAACAAAAACCCATACAGAACAATATCAGAAGCAAAATGACAAAAAAAGAAGATGAAAACCAAGAGGGTTTAATAAAAACTCACATTGGTTTCAAGCACTTCGATTGCTTCAAACAAAGGTCACCCAGCTGGGAAGTTGCCAGAAATCGGGAACATCTCACTGGCTTCCGGAGCCCTGCAACGCTCCTATCCATGCCGCATTTCTCGCGGCGGAAATCGAAGAGGAACCACCCCAAATCCCACGCTTCAGAACCGCGAAAGCCAAGAAAACCCCAGAAATTCCTAGAACGGCGAGAAACCTTTCCAAGATCCAACCCTAAGAAGCTGAAAACCAAATGAGATCGATCGAGTGGGCGTTCCTTCCGCCGCCGCGGTGTAGATGGATCTCTCGATGGGGGAGGCCGGGGAAGGCGGCGAGGAGAGGGGTCTTCTTCACAGGGGCTCGATCCCGTCCGTCGATGGGGAAGCGGAGGGAGGGATCAAGAGGTTGGCAGGAGGCGAGAAGGGGGAGGGATCGACGACTCGAGGCGCGAGAGAGGCGAGGATTTGAGGATATCGTGGAGAGAACTCTCCCTTCTCACTTTTGCGTGGGTTTTTCCCTTTTATTTGTCGCCTCGAAGGGTAGAGTTCTAAAAGGGCAATGGGGACGTTGGGTGACGCCTCTTATATAGGACCCAGGAAAACTAAGTAACAAAGGGAAATAAAAAATAATTATATTTAATGGCGGTGAGGTTAAGCTAGGATTTGGTGACCGGTTCTTAGGTGCACCGCCGTACCCATTACTTGATAGTTACCGGATAATTAATGATACTAATAAAGTTATTATAAAATTTATACAAAAGGTAGAATAAGATCTTTGTCGTAGATCTGAGATCGATGGCAGGAAGCCAATATCATTTTATGCGGATCTATCATATGAATCACGTGAGTCATGTCATTGCTAGAAACATATTTTTCAAATTGGTAACTCCTTAAAAAAAAATCATAATGATGATATAACAACGAGTTGAGATAAAATTTATTTATATCACATGAGCTATAACCCAATCATTGCAATCTTTACATGTTCCTTGAATGTCTGACGTTAATATTTACCATATTTTTTTTTTCAAATGATCGGTGACTTGCTGATGTTATTTTTAAAAAATAAATATAAAAAAAATCCATATAGAAATAATAAACTTCTCAATAAGATTAAGAATTCTTTTTCAATGTAAATAATTAGAATAATTTTGTTGTGATGCATGGAAGTTTTATCCAGAAAAGTATCCACTCAGCATTCAATGGCAATTCCTAAATCATGCTCATCCATTTGTGCAAGTAACTCTAGTATAATGAGCGATCGAGGTTAAATGGATGAAGAGTTCCTATAGTTGTTATCCTAGAAGTTTGCAGTGCAGTCAACATGTCCATATTCTTATTTCCTTACTTAAAGCCAATCATGGGAGTAGTGCTTGTAAAATAAGTCAGTTCTGCTTCCCTGGGAAATCTGTAGCCATTTAAAAAAAAAAAAAAAAATTAAATATGTGCTATGAAGAGTGTTGAAATCATGTGTCATCCCCTTTGCTACAAATTTAAATATGTGGAGCTGACTTGTAAAATAAGTCAGTTCCACTTCCCTGGGAAATCTGTGCCATTTTTTTCTTTTTTTTAAAAAAAAATTAAATATGTGCTATGAAGAGTGTTGAAATCATGTCAAGCTAGGTCATCCCCTCCATGCTTGACTTATAACGGCTACAAACCTTTTCCCGCCATTTTACATTCTGCCCCTTTTCTTCTCACTGTAGACTCTTAGCTACTATATAGCCTATACATGTTACCGTGCCTTCAAATTGACCTCAGGCCATACCCCTTGGCTTGGGCGGGAAAGGAGTCATATTCTTAGGTTGGTAAAGCATAAGCAGGAGGTTTTGTATATTCTTAGGTTGGTAAAGCATAAGCAGGAGGTTTTGTATAAGCGTTTTTATTTTATATTATTTATTTATTTATTTAAAGATATATGCGTGAATCTTCTATGTACGATATTTAATTGCACCAATGACGGTGGTTTTAGGTTGCTAGGCTTGCAAATGGGTTGGATCGAGATAGACTTGGGCTGAGAAAATAGTGGGAACAAGAGACTTCGGCTTGTCAAACAGGTGTTGTTGGGCCTTTTTATTTCATGGAGATCTGGATCAGGCGCAGCATGAATCAACACATTTACAGCCTTATAAATTGCCATGGCACCAAATAAAAATTTTGTCCACTTTCATAATTATCTCTTATAATATAATGGAAACCTTTTTTTCCCCTAATCAAACGAACTTTGCCAGCAATTTCAATAATCAATGCATTCATATACTGAAATTAAGAAATAAAGTTCAGAAAACATGCTTGAATTCTAAAATTTATCGTGAATTTATCATCCTAAAGCACCACATATTAATCACTCTTTTTGTACGTCAGCATGGAGACAGATTTATAAGGAGAGGTCATGCAGACTTGTGACAGCATGATCTATGGAAGGAACATCCTCGAATCCACTCCATGCATAGCTTATGTAGCTTATGGGGCCGGCGCATGTAGATGCAAGAATTGGAAAGGCAAAGCGTGCATGCATGCACACATTAGCACACATACACATAAAAAAATAAAAATAAAAAATAAAAAAAAATTATAAAAATATAAAAAAAATTAAAAATTAAAATAATATTTTGTTATTTTTTTTTTCTATTTATTTGAAAGAAACATTCCAATCGAAATGCTATTTGCAAACTTTGATGAATTTTCAAATGTAATTCATTTTTTTATCATATTATAAAATTTTCACGTATTTCCTACGAAACATGGATGTATTACAAACCAGCATATATTGTATGAAAATATTCTTTCCAAATATGCTTTTGGAAACATCAGCACAAATATTTTTTATTAGAAATATGAACATGAAGTGGCCAAAACATCTCTCGTTTAATGGAAGACAGCTGGCCGGGGATGTTTCCATCCAAGAAGTCGAAGATTTGGGCAAGGGCTTTACTCAGCAACGGCCAGGTGGAAGCAATGAGCTCGTTTGGGGAAGATTTGGATACAGAATTATTAGGTGTCAGGCCACAAATATTTCCTTGTCCAACATTTCAGAGCACCAGTTAAAAACACCAGAAGAGTTATATCGGGAAAATAGGGAAAGTGGGATGGAGCCTTAGCATTCTAACTGGTTTTCAATTAGAACTGAGCCCAAGCAATCCTGCTTTTCTTTAATCTCCAAATGACCTATTTAAACTTTGTCAATTTGCTATTAGGTTTTTGAGATTATAATGGGTGCTGTTGGAGGATGGAGTCTCATTAGCTATCTCAGGATTAATCCTGCCTTAAGAATTGCCGAGCCCAATAAAAGAGGGCGAAAAAATAAAAGAGCAATTGAATAGCACGTGGTGGCAACTTAAAATGATAAATAATGGTGAAAGATTTACTGCCAACCCATTCATATGGCTGACTATGACAATTTAGATTCTATTTGGAAAATTCTTGCCAGATTTGGAACGATCAAGTGGAGAGAGAGAGAGAGAGAGAGAGAGAGAGAGAATGCTTGTATTTTCCATACTTATACATGCATGTGCGTGCTCACGTGTGTGAAATCTAATAACTTTTATGGATGGTTGAAAATCCTATAACATCCTTAGGTTAGACTACATTCATAAATATCTAAAAGTAACTTTACAATGGGCTGACCGAATCCTATATTTACAGGATTTTCCATCCAATCGTTGCAATAGATTTTTTTTTTATCCTTTAGGTTAGTTTTAATCATGCAGAAATGGAATATTCTCTTTGTTCACTTTGTGCGCACCAGATTGAATTATTTTAGACTTAAATTTTAACATCATGTCTCTTTGAAGCAATTAATCGAACACATTACAGGCATGAATAAATAAACACAAAGAAACTAAGATTAACGTGGTTGGGCACTAAGGATCTATATTCATGGGAAGGAGATGCAATCCACTATATAATCTATCCCAAAAATAGGTATGATATAGGGTACAAAAATATCCAAAATCAAAATCATAAGGAAGACAACAGTATATTAAATAGAATGCAACAAAGATCCAATCGGACCAACCAATCTTGACCTCGACAACAGATCTAAGGTAAGAGAATACCTGAGACAAAGATTTTCTTTCTCAATCTCGATAAAAAATCAATATGAAATACTAAAACACCAACCGAAAAACTAGAGCGTTCAGCCAATAGCACTAGGCGTCCATGAAACCAAGAAAAGAAGATAAACTTCAAGAATCTTTACACCCAAAATAAAGATAACAGAGAAAAGTTGCCCAGAAGCCTTCTATGCAGAGCTCCAACCGAAAGAAAATGGAAGACAAGAAAAACAAGAGCAACATGAACAAGAGCTAAGACCCCAAGAAGAAAAGAACATCCAAAATAAAGCTTGCTATTGCTTACCTTAGAGAGGGGGCTTTGATCCCCTCTTAAAGGAAAATAAACCCAGCAATACTTGGAGTCCAAATCAAAGAAGAACACCACCAGTCACAGTAGTCTATTAAGAAGAATCAAATATAAAACCCTTTTTTGCAGAAAACCTCCTGACATATAGATATTTGGAGCAATATATATTATTAAATAACAATCCTCCTCCTTGCGACAAATATTGTATCCTTTTATTGAAAGTAGATTTAAAAAAAAAAAAAAATACTACCTCCTCCTCACCATAAGCCTCGAGGGGCATTACCATGAGCTTATACCAATCAAGTTCAGGAAATTCCTGAACTTCATTGTAGGGATTGGTTTAGTGAGCATATCAGTTGGATTTTGAGCGGTATAAATTTTTTGAAGTCGGACATCATCTTTTTTCACCAATTCTCTGATAAAATGATACCTGACATCTCCATGTTTTGTGCATTTGTGATACATCTGGTCTCTGGAAAGGTGCAAAGCACTTTGGCTATCACAATAAATATCCAAATAATTCTATTCAAGATCCAAATCCTATATCAACTCTCTTAGCCAAATAGCTTTCTTTGCTGCCTCTGTCAATGCCATATACTCTGCTTCAGTGGTAAACAAAGAAACTGTCGAATGCAAAGTAGCTTTCCAACTAATTGCACATCCAAAAAGAGTAAACACATATCCGGTTAAAGATCTTCTCCTGTCCAAGTCACAAGCATAATCTGAATCATAAAATCCTATAACTATATAATTAATCTATGCGGAGAATACCAATCCCAATTTAGAAATGCCTTTCAGATATCTAAGTATCCATTTCACAGCTGACTAGTGAGTCTTCCCAGGCTTATCCATGTATCTACTCACTATACTTACTGCTTGTGAAATATCAGATCGAGATCATCGCGTACATAATGCTGCCAACTGCACTCGCATATGGCACTCTAGACATATATCTCTCCTCATCCTCAATCTGAGAAGAGTCTCTGGCAGATAGTCTAAAATGACTGGCAAAGGGAGTAGTGACTGGATTGACTATAAACATACCAAATCTATCCAAAACTTTCTCAATATAACCATGCTGAGTAAAAAAAATCTATTTGACTGTCTGTCATGAATAATCTCCATCCCAAGTATCTTTTTTGTCGATCCAAGATCCTTCATTTCAAATGCAGTACTGAGCTCAGCTTTCAGCTTCTGGATGACCGACATGTTTTTGACTGCAATTAACATATCATCTACATATAATAATAAGTAATAAAATGATCCATCTGAAAGCTACTGGTGATACATACAACTGTCATATAGAGATCTGCTATATCCATGATCGACCATAAATCTGTCAAATTTGCGGTACCACTATCTTGGAGACTGCTTGAGATCATCTAAAGATTTTTTAAGTAAATAAACATGATCTTCTTTATTAAGAACCTCAAAATCAGGTGGTTGTTGCATATAGATCTGCTCCTCTAAATCATCATGAAGAAAAGCTGTCTTAACATCTAGTTGTTCCAGCTCCAAATTTTAAAAAACAACGAGAGCAACTAACATATGGATAGAAGAGTGTTTGACTATAGGAGAAAATACCTCCTTGTAATCAATATCCTCGTGTTGACTATAGCCCTTTGCTACTAACCTGGCCTTATATCTAAAATCTTGAGGACTAACCCCTTCCTTCTTCTTAAAGATCCATTTGCGCAGCCAATTGCCTTATCATCTTTTGGTAATTTGACTAATTCCTAAGTCTGGTTCTTTTCTAAAGATTGTAATTCTTCAACCATAGCCATGGTCCACTGCTCAGCTCGTGAACTACTAATAGCCTCTTGATATGTGGTCGGCTTATCACCAATGGTGTCTGCAACGCTCAAAGCATAATAGACTAACTCAACACAAGCAGAATCCTCAATGCTCAAAGCATAATAGACTAACTCAGTACAAGATGCTCTGATCTGATGCCTGGGTCTTCGAGTAGCAATACTATCAATCCGATCCTGATCTTGCAATGTCACCTCCTCCTGAGTCCGTATCTCTACATCAGCCTGCTGTTATTGTTCATTATAAGTATCTTTATTTGACTGCTGCTACTGTGATTTAACAGTCTGGTCAATATCCACAACAGTCCTATCCTGTTGACCCTGACCCTGATCTCTTTGAGAAGAATTAGACTGAAATTGCCTTAAAGGAGTGGCTGTCTCATGAAATATCACATCCCTACTAATTAAAAATCCTTGAGATCCAGGTTCTATGCACCATAATTTATAGCCCTTCATTCCATATGCATATCTAATAAATACACACTTTTTGGCCCTGGGATCCAACTTTTCATCTCTGACATGTACATAAGCTGGACATCCAAAGATTTTGAATACTGAATAGTCTGCAGGTCTTCCTATCTACATCTCTTTCGAAGTCTTCATGCTTAATGCTGATGCTGGAGATTGATTTATAATATAGCAGGCTGTGTGAGCAGTTTCTACCCAGAAATCTCTACTTAATCCAGAACTAGATAGCATAGATCTAACTTTCTCTAATAGTGTGTGGTTCATGCATTCTGCCACATCATTCTGCTGAGGTGTACCCACCGTTGTTCTGTGTCTAACAATGCCTTCTGATTTACAGAAGCTATCAAATTCTGTGGAGCAAAATTATAAACCATTATCAGTCCGAAAGATTTTTACCTTCCTTTCGGTTTGCTTATCGACCATAGCCTTTCATCTTTTGAATATCTCAAATACATCACTCATGTTTCTAATGGTATATATCCAGACTTTTCGGAAGTAATCATCAATAAAAGTAAGTATATATCTAGATCCACCCTTGGATGTAATTGGGACAGGTCCCTATAGGTCAGAATGAATATAATCTAATATACCAGTTGTTCTATGTACACCTGTAGTGAAGCTGACTCTGTGTTAACTATTTTTCAAATATGCAGTGCTCACAAAATCCAAGTACATCAATCTTCTAACCACTCAGTAGATCATGTCTGCTCAGCTCCTGTAAGCCTTTATCTGAGATGTATCCTAGTCTTTGGTGCCATAAATGTGTCAACTGCTCAATAGAAGATTATACAACTGATGCCTGTCCAACAATTGTATTGCCATCCAGATAATAAAGGGTGCCACTTAATTTACCTCTCAATAAAGTTAATACCCCTTTATTGATAGTTATAGATCCTCTATCCCATTTGCCTTCGTAACCTGCTCTGTCAAGGGCATGTACAGAGAGAAGGTTTCTTTTTAATTTAAGAACATATCTGACATCATCCAATATTACCACAGTATTTGAATTAGATTTAATTTGGACTGTGCCAATACCTTCTACATTACATATACCATCATTCTCAAGAAAAATAGTACCACCTTCACAAGATCTGAAGGAAGATAACCATTTCTTGTGCTGTGTCATGTGGAAGGATGCTCTAGAATCCATAATTCAAGGATCAGTATGACTAACACTACAAGTAACTATGAATACTGCATCATCTGGTACACTATTATGACTTTTCGAAGAAACTGCAGTTGATGCTGTATTTGAGATTGTTCCTTTATCCTTTTATTCCTTCTCCTTTTTAGATTGTAGAAGTCTATATTCTGATTTTCAGTGGTCTAGCTTTTTACAATAGTGATAAATATCTGATCTTTTAGACCTAGACTTTGATATATTTTTACACTTAATTCTATCCTGTCCACCCTTTTTCTATTCATCTCTGCCTCTAATAGTATGACCTTAAGCCGAAGTCTGAGCCCGATGCTGAAGCTGTACCTTTAATTTAAGCTTATTGGATAATAAAGTAGCTTCTACCTCTTCAAGACTTATAGTTTCTCTTCCATAAAGCATGATAGTGGTAATATACTCAAAGAACTTAGGCAAAGAGTAAATTAGAATTAAAGCTTGATCTTCTTCATCTACATCGATACTAATATTTGCTAAATCAAGCAGGAGTTTATTATACTCATCCAAGTAATCCTTAAGTGGAGTTCCTTCTATCATACAAAATATGTATAATTTTTTCTTCAAATATAATCTATTAGTCGAAAATTTTACCATATATAGACCGTCTAATTTTTTCCATGCATTTTTGGCTATATCTAGATCCATAATATTGCATAGGACTTTATCACTCAAACATAAAAATAGGGTTCCAAAGGCTCTCTCATTAATTTTTTCTTTAGCAACCTCGTTATCTTACAGGATTGCATCCATATCCTTAAGGGCTTTTGTTACACCTTCTTTAACTAACAAATATTTCATCCTTACCTTCCATAGTGAAAAGTCTCATGTGCCATCAAAGACGGCCACTTCATGCTTGATGATGGTGGAGTGAGAAACAAACATCGAATCATTAGCCATTGAAAAACTTTATTGTTTGTTACCCACCATCCAAGTGCTCTGATACCAATTGTTGAGTTCGCGCGCATCGGATTGGATCATTTTAGGCTTGAATTTTAACGTCGCATCTCTTTGAGGCAATTAATCAAATACATCACAGGCATGAATAAACAAACATAAAGAAATTAAGATTTACATGGTTCGGCACAAGGGGCCTACATCCATGGGGAGGAGGAGCAATCCACTGTATAATCCATCCCAAAAATAGGTACAATATAGGATATAAAAATATCCAAAATCAAAATCACAAGAAAAGCAACGGTATATCAAATAGAAAGCAACAAACAATTGGACCAACCAATCTCGGCCTCGATAATGGATCAAAGGTAAGAGAATACCTAAGATGAAGATTTTTTTTCTCAACCTTGGTAAAAAATCAAGATGAAATATCAAAACACCAATCGAGAAACAAGGGCGTTCGGCCAATAGCACTGGGTGTCCGTGAAATCAAGAAGAAAAGATAATCTTCAAGAACTTTCGCACATAAAATAAAGAGAATGGAGAAAAATTGTCCACAAGCCTTTCGTGTAGAACTCCAACCGAATTAAAACGGAAGACAAAGGAAATAAGAGCAACAAGAACAAGAGCCGAGACCTAAAGAAGAAAGAACATCGAAAATAGAGCTTGTTATTGCTTACCTGAGAGAGAGGACTTTGATCCCCTCTTAAAGGAGAATAAACCCAGCGATACTCAGAGTTCAAATCAAAGAAGAACACCACCGATCATAGGAATCCATCGAGAAGAATCAAATATAAAACCTCTTTTTGCAGAAATTCTGACATATAGATATTTGGAGCAATATATATTATTAAATAACACTCTTGCATCCCCCATGATGATGTTAATTTTAAATTTTTTTTTTACTAGTTTCTCTTCCAGCCTCCTTACTCCATGGTTAAACCCTTAATTCCTTTTCTTCCGATCTCCCTTTCCTCTCCACCTCGTCTCCTCTCCTTAAAAATTTTTAATTTTAAGACATTCATAAAATTAGATTCGGACTTGGGTAGCTCAATTAAATCTAGCGGTTGATCAAACTGAATCAAGAGTCGGTTAGATGGGATCAAGAGTGCTTAAATTGATCGGCCTAATAGAATTAAGTATGGATCAAGATCGAGTCATATGAGTGATCGATCAAGTTAAGACCAAATTAGACTCAGTGGCTAGAGTCTGGATTGTAGGCTATCCCGATTGATTCTAGCTCAACAATTTGGTATCTAAGGTAAGTTTGGCAGATACGATCGACTGATTTTTAATTGAGAGCTACTCAACTCGAATATGTTCTTATCGAGTTAATGACATATTTCTTCCATCAGTCTCACTTATCTGGCCATATTTGTCGGCTCAGTCCTAATCTAAGGTGACTAATAATCCGAGCTAATTCATGCCACTAGGTTAGTCATAATGGTTATGACTATGTCAAATCAAGTTTAAAGAGATCTAAATTAAATGTTTCTAAGAAAAGATTAAATCTAAGGTCTTCCACCATTGTAGATATGCGAGCCCTTCTCAGGGTTGATTGTTCTCAGTTGGTCATAGTGGTTCAGTTGTATCGAAAAGATGCAACCATGTCTATTAGGCATTGGATGATATGGGCTAGAGGATGGATTAGACTCAATATTTTGGATATGGTGAGAGACCCAATTAGAAATCCAATATGTGCAAATGGTGGGTCTGATTAACTAAGGAGTGGATCAATATTTTGGGCATGGTGAGATTTATGAATTAGAGATCAAGCCTGGGTGCATCATGATTAGAGAATCATTGAACAAGAGTTGTTCACTCATTGGCTAACCCATCATCAATAACTATTAGGTGAGGTGATGAGTCAGTTGGTGGGACTGCATCATCCATTAGAAATCATTAATCATGAAGATTTTTGCATCTCTATAGAGGAAGTGTAGAAATCCGAAGAAAATAGTGAAAGCTAATTTATTTAAAAATTAAACTTCTAAATAAATTGATCAAGTTTTAATTATAAAATCTAACTAAAAACTTTGACTCTCTACAGAAAAAAGAAAAATATTTGCATTCAATCCACTAGCTCATATCCTGGACATCCATAGACTGATCGGACCTAATTATAAAGATTGGCTCCAAAACTTCAAAATTATTTTGAGTTTCGAGAAGTTAACTCATATATTAAATTAGGATCCCTCCATCTTACCAATCCATCCATCCACTGAATAAAGAGCATCTCTTAATAAATGAATGGATGAAGATAACAAGGTCAGATACTACATATTGGACTCAATGTCTGATGAGCTTTAGTGCCAACATGAAGATATCAAGACTGCCTACCAAATGTTGGTTCATCTGTAAGAGTTGTTTGGTGAACAGAGTCGCACAGCTAAATATCAGGTCACTAAATAACTTTTTAAGGCTAAAATGTATAATGGACAATCAGTTCAAGATCATTATCTAATGATGATCAAGAACTTGGAAGAGCTTGAGAAGTTCGGAGTGAAGTTAGATCAGAATCTACAGAATGATATAATTCTACAATCCTTGACTGATGCATATGGACAGTTCATCATGAACTACCATATGCATAAATTTTAGAATACTCTGATCGAACTTATGAATATGTTGGTTATAACTGAGCTTTCTATGAAAGATTCTAAAGGCTCAGTATTTGCTATGGAATGAACTTCTTCCAAGAAAAAATCTTTTGGAAAGAAGAAGAAGTCTATGAAAAGATAGAAGGTGGAAGAAAAAGGAAGACAGAACTGAAGAAGAAGGCCACTGATAAAGAAAAGTATTTCCATTGTAATATTGACGGCCACTGAAAGTGGAACTACCTTACATACCTGGCCATCCTGAAGAATAAGAAGATAGATCCTTCTGGAGGTATGCTCGTTATTGAATCTAACCTTATGATTTTTTCTACATCTAGTTGGGTGCTTAACTCTGATTCTAGTGCTCATTTATGCACTTTCATGCAGGATCTTGAGGATAGCAGGAGGCTGAGGGATGGTGAGATGATCCTATGCATCAAAAATAGAATAAGAGTTACTGTTGTGGCTGTGGAAACTTATCCTCTTCGACTACCATCTGGCTTAGATTTAGTACTTAGGGATTATTATTATATACCTGCTGCAAGCAGGAATTTGATTTTTGTTTTATGTTTAGCACAAGAAGGCTATGTAATTAGTTTTCTTAAAGACCATTATAATATTCTTTATGAAAGAAATAAAATTGCAAGTGATTTTCTCATTAACAATCTCTACCAGTTACATATTGATGTATTTATCTTTAATATTGAGCAAAATATGAATGCCGTAAAATGATCCAAGGATAGTCCAAACGATAGATATCTATGGCACCTAAGGCTAGGTCATATAGCAGAATATAGGATTAACAAATTAGAAAAAATTGGGCTATTGAGTCCATTGACTTTCGAGTCATATCCAATTTTTGAATCATGCCTTTGTGGCAAAATAACTAAGCTTTCTTTTATGGGATATGGGAAAAGGGCCACGGATCTACTTACCCTAGTACATACTGATGTGTGTGACCCATTTGACGTGCCGATTAGAGGCAACTTTGATTACTTCATAATCTTTATTGATGATTTATCTTAGTATGAGTACATGTATCTTATGAGACATAAGTTTGAAGCTTTTGAAAAGTTAAAAAAATTCAGACATGAAGTCGAAAAGCAAACTAGAAAATTCATTAAGATTCTTTAATCAGATCGAGGAGGTGAATACCTTAGTTGAAAATTTTCGAACTATCTCAAGCAAAATGGCATAGTCTCTTAATGAACTCCATCTGAAATACCTCAACTCAATGAAATTTCAGAATGAAGAAATCGGATCCTATTAGATATGGTCCGATCCATGATGAGCTTCACGAATCTTTCTGATTTTCTTTAGGAATATGTTTGTTAACTGCAATATATTTACTGAATAGGGTTTTCTCTAAAATCGTTCCTACCATACCGTATGAGATATGGTATGGTAAGAAATCAAGTCTGAGTCATCTAAGAATTTGGGATTGTCCGACTCATGTCAAAAGACAACAAGCGGACAAGTTAGAATATAGATCCTTTAGAGCTCAATTTATAGGATATCCTAAAAAAATATTAGAATATTATTTCTACATTCTAGAAGACCATAATGTGATTATGAGTCAGCATGCTATTTTTCTTAAAAAATAGTTTATTCAAGATAGCGGCATTAAAAAGCAGATCAAGCTAGAGGATAAAGTCTCCCAAGAGCAACGAGCTAAGGACCCCATGGAACTAAATCAGGTTGAGCCAATACAACACTACCTCCTCCACTTCGTAGATCGAAAAGAATTTTTCGTCCTTCTAAAAGGTACTTAGATACTATTTTAGAGGAAGTAGAAAAAATATTTCTCATAGATAATGGATTTTATGATGATCCCAAAACCTATGACGAGGCGATATCAGATATCGACTCTGAAAAATGGTTAGAGGCAATGAAGTCAGAAATTGACTCGATGCACTCAAACTAAGTCTAGACCTTAGTAGATCCATCAGAAGGTATAGTACCTATTAGGTGTAAATGGATCTACAAGAGAAAGATTGGTGCAAATGGAAATGTAGAGACATTCAAAGCTAGATTAGTGGCAAAAAATTATAGTTAGCGTGAAGGCATTGACTATCAGAATACCTTTTCGTCAGTAGCTATATTAAAATCTATCTGCATATTGCTTGCTGTTGCAGTCTATTTCGATTATGAAATATGACAAATAGACGTAAAAACGGTATTCTTAAATGGATACCTTGAGAAAGATATCTATATGAAACAGCCGCTAGGTTTCACATCCAGTGATGCTGATCACAAAGTATGCAAGCTGCAAAGGTCCATATATGGATTTAAGCAAGCATCTCGAAGCTAGAATACTCATTTTAATGATGTGACTAAATTATTTGATTTCATCAAAAATAAGAAAAAATCATGTATTTTCAAAAAGATCAGTGGGAGCACTATCATCTTTCTCGTACTGTACGTGGATAATATCCTTCTTATTGAAAATGATATTTCTATATTGATCATAGTTAAAATATGGTTATCTAAAGAATTTTCCATGAAAGACCAAGAAGAAGCATCCTTCATTCTAGGAATTAAAGTCTATAGAGATAGATCGAATAGGATGCTAGGTCTTTCATAGAAGATGTACATAAAGAAAGTGTTAAAGAGGTTTAACATGAAAAACTTTAAGAGAGGATTAGTACCCTTCAGACATGATATTCATCTCTCCAAGAAAATGTGTCCCAACACACCTAAGAAGATTGAATGCATGAGCAAGATCCCTTATACTTCAGCAATAGGGAGCCTCATGTATGCCATGTTATGTACAAAACCTGATATAGCCCATGTTGTGAGTGTCATGAGCAGATATCAGTCGAATCTAGATGAAGAATACTGGACTTCTGTGAAATATATCCTTAAGTACTTGAGAAGAACTAAGGATATGTTGTTGATTTTTGGTAATGGAGAACTCCAAGTCTAGGGATATATAGATTCGAATTTTATATCCGATATAGATGATCGAAAGTCGACATCTGAGAGTCTGTTTGTGTATAATGATGGTGCTGTCAGTTGAAAAAATTTCAAGCAGACAGTAATAGCAGATTCCACCATGGAAGCAGAATATATCGCTGCATCAGAAGCTATGAAGGAGACATTCTGGTACAAAAAATTTACTGTAGAGATCGAAGTGATGCCATCGGATGCCATTCCTCTGTACTGCGATAACAATGGTATCATAGCCCTTGCTAAAAAGCCGAGGTCTCATCAGAAATTCAAGCACATTGAGAGATGATATCATCTCATCCGCGATTACCTCGAGAAAGGTTATGTCGAGGTCAAGAGAGTCGACCCCGCATACAATGTGGTAGACCCACTCACAAAGTCGTTGGGCCAGCAGAAGATCAAAATCCATCTTGAGAAGATGGAACTTAGATTTGTAGCCAATTGGCTTTAAGTCAAGTGGGAGTTTGTTAGATATGTGTGCCCTAGAAGCTAGAATTGACTAACACTTATAATACACATCTAAGGATAAAATTATAATTTTAATTATAAATAATAAAATAGATTATTTTCTATCATAATATGTATTTGAAAGTGTCTATGATACATCTTTTGAGATAATGGTAATGATAGTTTATATTTTTAAGAGTTAAAAATTTAAGACATGAATTTTCATTATTAACTCATAAAATGCTTCCGACCGTAGGATCATCATAAGGATGGTGATTGATTCGGAAGATTGGTGTACGATCGCTTCTTTAGGATAGATGAGTCTTGAGTCTATGGTGTAGAGACATCGGAGTGAGAGTATAGATACTTGTTAGAGAATGAGAGCACTGAGCGTGACCACCTCGAGCAATCATGAGGAAAATCTACCTTCTCGTCGATGACTGGCTCGAAGCTGCGGTGGTGTGTCTGATTCTTTGACCTGAGGTGCATCGACAGTTTATCTTGAGGGTGTTATAGTTTGACTACACCATAACTCGGTCTTCTAGCTATTCAAAATTCTGAGATATATGTTGGCTATAGCATGTTCATTCTAGGAATTGGATTGCACCGATAGGAGATCTATCTATCTTGGTAGATGAGGAGCAGTCCTATGATGATCATAAGAATCAAGTCCATAAGCCCATGGCTATGGTAGAGTAAAATAATAGAAAGAGTTTCTATTAGGATTTTCATATTGGACTTGAATCGAATGATTAATTCATATGACAAAAATTAGGGTTTGACGAGATCACCTTAACCCTAATCTGATCAGGGCTTAAGATAGAGGAACTTAATCATATAGATAACTGCACCAACAGGTTCATTTTTAGTTCTGATGGATTGCCACCATATGCTGCTAGGTATCACTGATGGATTTTAGGAGCAAGTAGAATGATTTGGATGATCGATCATACTAATTATCTGAATTAAAAAAGTTCTGATCCATTGGAAGGTGTTTCGATGATGTCGATGATAGAGATCGCAATGTATCCCATTACCATATGAAACTGAATCTAATTAGATCACACAAACAAAAATTTGGATCTGGATATCATCAATTAGACTAATCCAATTCAATTGATTTGAATAAGATTTAATTAGGTTCAAGAAAATCATGCTAGCACACGATTAAGCCTAATATTCTTCTTCAACAATCATTAAAACTTGTCTCGACTGAATCAAATATGTTTGAGCTCACTCAGAAATCATTACTTGGTCCGACTGAAGATTGTCTAGGTTAGAAAAGGATTGTCTTAATTTATGAGATAAATTTGAGACAACATCTACTATTTTCCATCACCTGCTAAATCTTATCTTTTGACTTTGGTCAAATATTGATCTTTGACACTTAGACATCTGCCCATGTGTCATGTACCCATAGAAGAGAATATAGGGCTTTGTCCCTCTACTAAAAAGTAGAAAGAGAAGGGGTGCATGCCTAGGGAGGTGTGCATCCCATGAGGATCATGCTTGGAGTCCCATACAGATGGGACTCTAGTTGCTTCATGCTTTCAACATTGGGTAGCGCCAAAGAGTCTTCTTTGATCAGTCTTGATGCCACCTAAGGAGGTTTGTAAGGAATTCTAATTTGATAGGATTAGATGATGTCATCCCACCAATTAGATTTAGATCTGATTGCACAAAGAGCCATGATTGATCGGGATGATGTGGCATTGCATGTTACAGCAGGATCTATATAAATCCTATTTATGCCTAGAATTGAGAGGTTCTATCCTTTGCCCATGCCACAAGACTTCTCTCCCTCCCTCTCCTATCCACATCCAAGAGTTTTTTGGGTGCGAGTTTGGTGCAATCCAAGCAAGAGAAAGGCGATAGGAAAGGAAGAAGGTAGCACTGCTGCAAGAGACAACAGCTGATCTTCAAAAGATATTTTGAAGATCTTCAAGATCAGATCCAGATCTGATTTTTGGAGCATAAATTGAGAAGAAGAAGATCTCCAGATCCTGTCCGAATGGATACTGGTAGAGGTCGGGCGCTTGCATGGCTACATCCAGAACCTCAAGCAAACATCGGGATCATCACAGGATAATAGGATTACCCATAATAAGATATAATTAAATTAGATTTAATTTATTTAATTTATTTTATTTTATTAAATCAATAAAATTAGATCTGAAGAGTCTCAAATCTGATTTGAATCTAAGAAAAATTTTTTTGAAATATCTCTCTTGATCCAATAGATCTGAATGAACATGATCTAAAAAATAGATTTTTTTCTTCAGGAGGTGGTTATGAGAAGTTAAGAGGAATAGTCTAGTACAGGCTAAAATGCTCTTGGATGAAGGTCCTAAAGAATAGAGGTTACTGAAAAAGAGAAGAAAGTTGCATGCACTAGAAAAGTATTAAAAATTGCCATCATATCTCAATCCGCTTTCGAGGAGAATGGCATTGGTGCCCGTAGGCCAAGAAGGATCGGAGGAACAAGTTAGTGGCCCTTCTTTTTGGCAAGCAAGGGATCTCCCTCGTTCTCTAGCCCACTTGGGAAGCTTTTCTCCACCCTTTTGCCATTCTAAGGGAAGATGAAGTAATCCCACCACTTAGGGCTTGCTTGGGTATCTTCTAAGCAAATCTTAAATAGAGAACTAACATCTTGATTGAGAAAGAAGAGTAGAATAGAAAGTTAATACTTTCTCTTGGTTGGAAGTTTTTTCATAAAAGAAAAGGAAAGAAAAAGTAGAGAAATAGAGGGAATACAAACCTCTTCAAACCTGCAATTTTTTTTCTCCTCCAAATTGAGGGAATACAAACCTATTCAAACTTGTAACTTTTTTGCTCCTCCAAATCAAATGGATTTGGAGAAAAAAGAATTGAAAGTTTAATAAATTTTTTATAACTTTCATCTTATTCCTATGAAGAATAAAATTAATATTATATTTTTAATTCAAGAGTTAATTTCAAGCCTCCCATCCGATTGAGACTCCCACTGACCAAAAAAGGAAGCCACTTGAAGCCTGTCAACCAATTGAGACTTTTATACATGGGAAAAATGGTGGAAGCACTTTTCACGGGCAAAATCAATGAAAACAAAAGAAAGATGGAAAAAATTAAAAGCTAGGACCTTTTTCCACTTGGATTATTATTATTTATTTATTTTCACTTTTCTTTCTTGGAGATTTATGGGGAAGGAGATCACTTGAGGGAGACGAAGGGGTTTCTTGATTCCGGGGGATGAAAAATAGAGAGAAAATTGATAGAAAATATTAAAAAAAAATCAAAGAAAACAAAACAAAGATAGAAAAAATCAAAAGTTGAGACTTTTTTGTACTTAGATTTTTTTTTTTGCTTCTCTTTTTTAGAGATATGTGGGGAAGGAGAGCACTTGAGGGAGATGAAGGGATTTCTTAGATTCCTTTCTTGATTTATTTTATTTTATTTTAAGTTGTGGTGGTGTGAGTTGTCCCTTGAGGTTTTAAGAGATTAATCATGGTAGTAGCACGATATTTTGTGAATTTTGGGGATATAAATATGGTACCAAATCCATGGTGTACTTCTACCCATCAGCTTTTTTTTCTCTCTATGCATTTTATTCTCATTTTAATAATTTATTATTATCTATTTATCATATAACATAATATATACTTATTTTGTTTAAATTAAAATTAAAATATATGATACATAGAAAGATAAGAAAATAAAGAAATAGATGGGTTTCTCTTATGGAAGAGAAGTTAATGACTAGCTACAGTTGAAGTTATTTGTTATGTTCTTTTAATAATTTATTATTATCTATTTATCATATAACATAATATATACTTATTTTATTTAAATTAAAATTAAAATATATGATAGATAGAAAGATAAGAAAATGAAGAAATAGATGAATTTTTCTTATAGAAGAGAAGTCAATGACTAGCTACAGTTGAAGTTATGTATTGTGTTCTAAATTTTATAGTGCAATGCATAATTTATCATTATAGAAATTATGTTGGTCGGCCTATTAGTCAATTTTCTATAGAAAGATAAATAGTATAAGATAAATTAATATAATATATAAGCACAAATGAAAAGTATCATGATGTTATTCGAATAGGACCATAAGCTTTTATAAATTTATGTGAGATTTTACAAAAAGATGGTAGTCTCCAATCCACTCAACGAGCAATAGTTGAAAAGCAAGTTGCTAAGATTCTTCAAACATTATCACATAATATAAGAAATCATGCAATTTTATTTTTTTTTTATCACTCTAATGAGACTGTTAGTCATCATTTTCATAGAGTACCAAGAGCAATAATATCTTTAGATGATCGATTTTTGGTTCAACCCATAGAAGAACAAGTTTTTTCAAAAATACTCAACAATAGTAGATTTTATCCATATTTCAAGATAAATTAAATTTTATTTAATTTATGTCTAATTATGTAAACATGTATTTAAATAAATATTTATATAAAATTTATATATTAGGATTATGTGGGAGCTATTGATAGAATACATGTTCATGTAAAAGTATCTCCATTTGATGCCTTAAGGCATCATGGTAGGAAAGATTATCCAACACAACATGTATTGGCTATATGCTCATTCAATTTAAAATTTATATATGTCTTGCCCAGCTTGGAAGGGATGGCATCTGACTTAAGGATAATTAAAAATACACTTAGAAAAAAAGATAAGCTAAAGATTCTTAAAGATAATCTTTAGTAATTAATAAATTTCATATTATTTTATAATATGATATGATTATTACTCTTTTTTTAAAATTTTTATTAGATAAATATTATCTTGTTGATGCGAGATATATGCTAAGAAGTGGACTTATCATACTTTATAGGGAAGTGCACTATCACTTGAAAGAATACTCCACTTGAGCACTAGAAAATCATCAAGTTATTTAACTTTTGATATGCATCAATGTGTAATATAATAGAAAAAGCATTTGGTATATTAAAGAAATGATCTCCTATCATCAAAAGCACAATAGAGTCTAATTACTCGATTGATAAACAAATAGTGATTATTTTGGTATATTACATCTTGAATAATTATTTAATGGAGGTAGATCCTGATGAAAAATATATTGATCAAATAGATCGAGAGATTTTAAACCAATCTTTATATCAAGAAGAGGTTCTTACTCTAATGGACGATGATGAAGATGCTACGTGAAGAGAATTTTTAAAAAATTACATAGTGCTTGACATGTGGAATGATTATATAGCGAATGGCATCCCATAATAATTATTATGTTATTAGTTTATTTATTTCGTTATGTATTGGGCTTATTGCAATTTATTATATTTAATTTTTTTTATAATATTTATGATTAAAACTTTTATGCTAATGTTCAATATGTATTTTATATATATTTTATATATTTTTATAATAGGGATATTATTAATGAGTGACACAAAAAAAGATCAAATGAAGAAAAAAAAATATTTGAGATGGATAGCTCATATGGATGTGACATGTTCATTGAGGCAATGATTTAGCAACAACGAACAAGAAATACGTCTGATGGAAGTTTTACATTTGCTACTTATACTCAAATGATTAAAGAAGTGAGTGAAAAACTTGGCATAGATTTGGACAAGACTCATTTGAAGAATCGCTTGAAATCTCTTAAGGCAGATTTCAATTAGTAGTTTGAATTATTTAGAAATAGATTAAGTGATTTTATTTAGAGTCGAATTATAAAGCTATGAATAGCAGAACCTAAGATTTGGAAGAAACTAATAGAAGTATGTTTTTGAATTTAATTATTTAATTTTTGGATTCTTAATTTGATTATTGTTAATACGATATTTACATAGTTATAATTAGTTTTCGTATTTAGATATATCCTGATGTAGAAAAATGGAGGACTAAGTATGTTCATAACTATGAGAGTTTAATAAAACTATTTGCTAAAAATGGGGCAACAAGCGAAGGTGCCAAAACTGCAAAGGAGAAATGACGAAGATGGGCTAGCTAAGTGGGAGTCACACATATACTATTTATGATATTGATAAATCGATATCCCAAAATGAAGTTTTGTTGGAGAGTTTTGATAATGTGAATGATGAAATTGATATGCCATCCCCAAGACCATAAGTTCAAGTTTAGGCTCAAAGTGCAACACGTTCAAAAGATAAAAAAAGAAAGCCTTCAACTGATGTTGATCAAGAGATTGAAGTTTTAAAATCAGCAATTGACAATGTTGCTAATGCAATTAGAGAGAAAAATTCTATTACCCAAAAAAGTCAATCATGTGTCTATACAGGAAAATAAATTTTTAATAAATTGGTGGCCATTGGAATGGAGTCCCACTTGATGATTCCTATCTTTTCTCATCCAAAATTTAGAAAAAGCAAAGGCCATTTTTGGTTATCCAATTGAGAGGCATAAGATTTTATTGGAAAAAAAATAATGCATGGCACCTAAGTAGGTTCTTGATGGAATATTGTAATGGTTGTTTTTGATTGTCTGGCTGATTTTGGAACTCTTACTAAATTGTTGGAGTGTAGAACTCTTACTAGCAGACTGGTATATTTTGATTGCAACTCTTACTAGCTGACTAGAAAAAATAAAGCATGATTGGTGTTATGGGTACGGAATTCTTTCCTCGGATAATATCGATGAATAAAGAAGCTGGGCCCGATCTGACCTCATTGAGCCAACCTCCTAAAGGCCGATCTTCCCGAGTCGACATCTTGAAGGCTGACCTCCCTCGTTGCCACCCAATTTTCATACCTTCTCAATTTCTCCTCTTCTCTCTCTTCAATCATCTCATATAGCACCCCGCAGGGCCCGATGGGTATGGAAGTGCTTCAATCCTATGATTGCCTACAAGACCACCTCCAACTCGAGGCCTTTAGATCCTGTCTTCCATCGCCAATGAAACCTCCATGCAAGAAAACCCTATGCTCCTCACCCATCACCTCCCCTTTATCTCAACTGCCAAATGCCAGCCAGAGTCACCAATCGTGGCCAGCCCAATTATCCTCGCATCCCCAGTTGATGAAGCCCACAAAATCGAACCCTCAATGATCCAACCAAAAAACAAGATCTTCGAGAAAGGGGAACACCAAGGACTTCGAGATTTGACTATGTAGGCCTCTCATTATGGAGGAGGTCACGATCTTGAAGCGCTGAGGGTAGTTGAAGGCTTTCAAACCTCCAACCATGGATCAATGATCGAACATCGAGGAATCGACCCTCTACTTCATGAACCATCTGGGTCCTGACCTAGATATCCTCCCGAAGAAGATTGGCTTTGCTGATCTAGGGTCGGTGTATGTCGAGCCGGCCTTCTTCACTTCCCCCATCGAAAGCTCTTTGTCGTTTCCCATTTTCTTCCTAAAAAACCCACTAGCGAGGCGATTAAGAGTGATGAGGCCACGAGGAGACTTTAATGTTTGCTTCAGCTCAACGATTTGCTGTAATGGTGAGTTGATCAGCTTTTTTAACTGGACAAAAATACTCCTGTATAGTCCTCTCAAATCATGCCATTTATGAAAGCATCGGCTTGTGTGCGGGATAAGGTCAAATCAACTGCCAAGTCCTAGGGCCCCTAATTGGGGCAATTAATGAAAACGGTTGGCCATGTGCTAGGTGAGGTGACACCATCCACCAAATCCTAGGAAATCAAGGCAAGAATCTCAAGAATATATTTAATGAAGGTAGAAGTGTCTCCCATGGCTTTTTCCTCCTATGGCTCTAACCTTGGCTTATAAATAAAGGGCAATTAGAGGACCCTAGAAAAGGCATGCAGCTTCTAAGCACTCACTTTTTCTCATCTATTCCAAAAATCTGACTTGAGTGTCGGAGGATCCCTATCGGAGCCAACTTTAGCTAGGGACTTATCTTATAGGCCCTACTATTGTTGATCCGCAGTCACCACCCAACTCAAGCCACCCTATTCCACGATGGATTTCTGCAGTAATATATTGGTGCTAAAGGAAGGGCCCAAGCCCGTTTATGGGAAAGACTGAGCATCCTATCAAAGAAACTCCATTGCACCATTCCAATGCCACTAAGTTTCTAAAGACTAAATTAGCCAAATGTCGATTAGATCAAGACCGACCATTCCAAAATGGTCAGGCAGGAGGTATCTATGCCTCCTCTCCCATGACCATAAGTCAAGCAGATCGATTAACACCCCCCAGGCCATCCTAGTTAGGCTCGAAACTAGAGGGCATGTGATCCAAATAGGGAGAAAGATCATAATATCCAGATAAAAAAGATTACAGAAATCCTCCAAATTCTACCCCTTAAATCATGATAGATCCATACTTCCTCATCTATTTGAGTGGAATCAAATGTATTCCAAGAAAACAAGCTCCAAGAGGGAGAAACTCCCACAAAACTCTCATGATAAGAGGCTCTCAAGCCCCTAACTACTATTCTATTTTCCTTCCTGTAGGACCACGGATCTTTGAGCCAAACCCAAGCTGAAGCAAAAGCTAAAACCAAGCTAAGGCAAGGATCACACCAAGCTGAGCTGAGGTGAAAACCAAGGCCGAGCTGTGGTGAAACTCAAGGCCAAGCCGAGTTGAAGCTCAAGACCGACTAGAGGCAAATTGATTAAAATGGGGCCTTATCAAATAGATGAGGTTGTCAGACTTGGAACCTACCATCTGAGGTAGCTAGATGGGATCCTGCAATAGCGACCTTGGAATTCGAGCAACCTATAGATATACTACCAATAAATGTAAGGAAACTCTCCTAATGAAGTCGTTCATTTTCTCATCCATAAGTTTTGTAGATGAACAAGACCCCCTATCAAGTCATCCAGAGAAATGATGATGATTTCTGAGCTCTTCCCTCTATGAGGTGCCCTAGAGTGACAAAACCATGGGGTCCAGCTACCGCAAG